>CM060843.1:67526868-68039368 GCA_030762175.1 Metallyticus violacea
TGCTCAATTGTCTTTCAATGTAAACATATCCTAACATGCTAACCTCTCTCTATTCAACTTAATAGACTTAGCTCCTAGCGCTAGCTCCTCCATTGTTCGGTATTTGGGCTCTAGAATGTGTTGCCAGTTTTATTTGTTTCCACAAAAAGCACACATTCCCTGTACATATTCATCTATTATTTGGCCACTTTCCATGTCTCAATCTAATCCACGCTAGAACCGATCTAATTTGGAAACTCGTGTCGTATATGTAGACCTCTCTGCCCCATCTTGATTTTGAGTTCTTTGCATAAACTAAGTGTTTTTTCTTTCTGCATTCTGCATCTTTATCCTATTAGTTAATACCCATAAGATTTTTTGTACCATTCTCCAAATATAATTTCGATTCCCTGTTCACTTTTCTTACATTCATCAAACTCTAAAGTTCTCTAAAATTCTTTTAATTCCCACTGCGCAATATCTTTGATCCCGATCTGCTGTTGGTAACACAAATCCCTTTTATTATGCATAACCAATATATAATTATTATAATTTTATACTGAATAGCGAGTTCAAAGCGCCTATATTCCCGTAAAAACCCATGATTTATTATATTCTTACCGAGTGAAGAGACCATCGTTTGTTAGTCCAAAGCGTGTCTCTCCCGCCTGTATATTTTCAGGGCAGTTATCGTGTTCACGACAGCAGTTGTCGGTAAGCTCAAAGAGTCCCAGATCGGCTTCACTCCTTGCTACGTCTCCCGCCCCACACCAGTTCGTTCCTGAAACAAAACACAGACTACCGGTCAGTTTATATGATTACTGAACAAATATTAAGGTATATTATTTCTTGGGTTCTGTCTAAGAAATATGCTAAATCTCAGAAGTAGGAGATTAAGAATGGAGAATAAGGCAAGGTGGTTCATTATGAATTACATTTGAAACAAGTTTGCTAGAAACCAAAGTTGGAATCAGGAAGATAATATTGTACTTATAGCTGCAACAGAAAAACTGACAAAATAATAAAATAGGTAATTATTGATCTAAAATATTAAATAACATACTATCATTTATCTGAAATATCAATTACTAAGGGTTCTTGGCCTAACTAAGAAAACACAAGATTAAAAGATTTTTTTTTTTTTTTTTTTTTAATTTCCCACATAGTCATCTTGTAACTGAAGAAATTTAGTCCAACGACTTTACAAAATTATAATACCGTCAGTAAAATAATGTGAATGTTCGTTCAGCCAACCATTTCTTCAGGTTTGGGAACAAAAAGTAATCACTGGGAGCCAAATCCGGCAAATATGGCAGATGTGGAAGCACTTGATCATGCAGATTTGCAGTAACAATCCAAGATGTTTTTTTTTTAATTTGATTTATTTAAGGACGCTCTTTAACATCTCAGGTCATCAGCTGCCATTCAAATCAGGGCGTGAAACGGCTGACAAATTTTGCTCAGAGGCTTCTTCTTTCAGGCTTGAGGTTCTTTATCGTGCCGTAAATGTATGACACGGGACCACGACTTTACTTCCCTTCCAAAGGAAGCCATATTTAGAATTTTTATGCCCGAAAAAATCCATCGATCCTGGCCGGGTTTGAACCCGCGATCTTTACTTTAGAATGCAAGTATGGTTACCACTACACCACCAGAACCCGACTCCAACATGTATGTGAAGACGTATTATCGTGATGAGCCTTCTTTTTCGAAAGGTGTGGACATTTATTCTGAATAGCATCCTTCAGTTGATTCAGTAGTGAAGCGTAATACTCCCAGGTTTTAAAATAGTGAAGCGCTTGAGCGCCGTGAGTTTGTGCAAGAAAATGCCCGCGACAAGGCGGGCTCTAAGCGCCGACCGGCTGAAATAGTCTCAGGACTTTTAAACCGCTCTCACTGTATATATTACGTAACAGTAAACCTGTTTCAGCTATTTTGCACAATTATATATCTAATAAAATGTTATTAAAAGTAGTCGGAATTGATTTTATTGTGAACTAAGATGTAAATATAGATGTAAAATGCTTTTCAAAGTTAATTAACACGCTGTGGTAAATGTTTATGCGGTTTAATTGTATGTTATCCCATTTCGAAATATTTTGATTATCCGAGGGACTCCGGTTCCTATTAGTTTAGATAAACAGCGCTTCATAATGAGGTTGGATTAAAAAGTAAGTTTCTCAAGTTAATTACTCTAAAACAAAGGTACGCTGCTCTCTATTCTGTAGATCTATTGAAAAATGGCGTACAATAGCAACGAAATAGACACAGTAACAGTTACAAAATGGTGAGGATATTGAATTAGTGGTCAAGAGTGAAAGTGGATTTCTGGCCGGCAGAAAATGCGGAACCTGCAATATCCGGTGATGAATTGTGTCTGTACATAGAAGGGATATGATATCCTCCGAAAATTATGAAAATGGGGTCGTAAATTTGCAGAAGGTCAAAGGATTACAGTGACCTGTTGAGTAACTGCGTTGGCAACATGTTCCTCACTTTCATCCTATTTGGGAAAAGGGAGAAAGGAAAGATAAAATAAATAAATAAATAAATAAATAAATGACAGATAATTTCGACTTTGTCAAGGATAAAGTATTGAAATGGGCTAACGAGTAGGACGTCAGTTTCTATGGTAGGGATATGGAAAAACTCATTTTACGCTGTGGCAGGACCACCTGTGGTGCCTCAATAGTAAAAACGGGCGTTTAACATCATTAAAAAAAATAAATACATAAAATAACGCTGTGGCAAAAGCTTGAATAAATTTGGTCATTACGTGAAAGAATAGGGGGATGTTGAAATAAAAATTTCGTTTTTTGACATTCATTGACATTTGTAAGAGTGTGAAAGAGAGAATGAATTGTTCTCAGGTTTGCCCAAAGAATGAAATCCTAAATATGTTAAGAAGCAAGATAAACCAAAATCCACTTTTGAAGAAAATAGAAAAATAACAATAATTGTCAACTTGTAAGGCTTAGGTTAAGACTTGTTGCGGATCCTGAGGGACCATGTGAACCATTTGAATTTAGTACCACGTTGCACCTACCGATGTCAAAAGGATGTATAGATAGCCCATAGCTTCAATAACAATGAAACTGTTTCTACGGCCCATCCCCACTGAAATATATATGCTGTAAGCCTAATCATCTTGTTTTGTGCTTAATTTTAATTAGTAATGTAGATATTATGTATATATGTAACATGAGATATAACTTTAATATATTAAAATGTATATCGTGAAAAGAGCAAGTTCTCTGGTGTAACTGTCTACGGTAGTCCAGCCAGAAAGGAACCAAGGAGGCCATAAACCACTATACAAAGGAATAGTAATCCCGAGGATCAAGTACTATGCCACTTCTAAAATGACCTTCCGCTGTCGAGGGTTAATAAAGTCCAGGCTTTCGAATACGTTAGACAATGAACTCGCCAGCCATTATACTATAAACCAACCAATGTAAATACATGCTTTAAACTTTCAAATAGTAGTGGGAGGCATGCGTTGGCAGGTGAATTTGAACCAGCCAATAGTAGATGAATATTTTGAATTTTTAAAGCTAGAAGCATGCTTGTGTGACCTCCTGTGGTATGATGAAACCAACATTTAGTTAATTTGAATCGAATATATAAGGAGAGACGTTTGTCTCGATGGGGCACCAGTTGACATACTCAGTCGAATAGATGAGTTCATGAATTAAGTAGAGAGACGCAGTTCTCAACCCACGTAGTTCAGCGACCCAGCTCACATCGGCATTTCACAAATTCTGATCAGATAAGTGCAGTAGTTCAGATAATCAGATTCAATTCATCTCCTTATAAAATGCTGCAGTTAAGTTTATATTCGAAGTAACTAAGTTCTATCGTACGCAGAACACCAGAGGACGCGAATAATAAATTACCATACATATTCAGATCTACTTATCGTGTGATTATTAACACAGTTGGTATCCTCTCCCACTCCTGTTGAGCATGACTCACAAAATAGCGTAACAAAATCCTGAGACATTGTTGTCATGAAGCGTAGGCAACCACACCAAGTGATCAACATTCAATCAACGATACGCCGCTACAACATATGGCGATCATCAAATAAATCGCTTTATAATGGGCGACCAACCTCTCGCCATCAACGAAACACATCTAGTACCATCTACTGTGATGCTTGGACGTGAAATGGCCAGCAATTTTGTCCAGGTACCTATTCAGATATGGAATTTTTTTAACGTGCCGTAAATCTGCGACATGAGAATCATTGCTTTTAATCCCTCCTGGAGGACTTGCGCTCACACGCATATTTCATCTGGCGAGTTTTGCTTTAGCCAGATTTATTTGACTTATTAAGTTGATTAACGATTTATGGCATAGTTTAGATCTCTGCTCGGAAACGTCGTAGAAACTGCTAGAATTACGTTTGAACAACTCTAAACACTTGCGAAATGTTAATTCGAATGCATTTGGTTCATTGTTAACAAGCTAGTGAAATATTGTTACTATCTCTTCGGTTGTAGCAGTTTTGGGACGCCTTGAGCGCTCATCATCTTGAATGGATGTACGACCACGTTGAAATTCAGCAGCCTATTTTTTAATGATCGAAAACGAAAGGGAAGAATCATTTAATGTGAAAGCTAAGTCCTATTATATTTCTGTAGTCGTTAAACCCTTTAAAATGAAACACTTATCACAGCTCATATTTCAGTTTTAACAATTTTGTGGAAATGCTAACACTAGTTTGTTTACATAATCGTCACCAACAAGTGACTACACTTACGCGTCTGAAATTTTACAACGCTCCATCTAAAAGACACTTTAACAACTATCATAGTAATTTGACTATGTTCACGACATATCTGAGTTAGGTATAGAACTTTTAGAACACCTGTCCTACTTATTTATCACATTTCATATAATAAAAGGAGAAAGTGGACACTAAAAGAGAAAAAGTTTTAGAAACTTTTAAAAATTACTCAAAGAAATAAAGTTAAATGGAAGAATCGCCTGGTATCGCTATATTTGATAAACAAGTATGAAAAATATGCTGGTACACTAACGATCATTTTAAAACATGAATATCAAATTGAGTATTAAGAAAATTTAAATTATGCAGTCATGAAAACAACAAAATAAATAAATTATAAATAATATTATACTAAATTGTTAAAAAAATACAAAATGAGTAGTTGCAAAATGATAGCAAATGGAACAATCTTTTGTGGGATGGTACTGGTATTTATTGCGAATAAAAACATTTAGTAATAACTTCCTTAGTATAAAGTAGAGGAAAGGCTGTGTGAAAAAGTGTTAAAACAAATAATAATTACCTGAAACGAAAGGAAGATAAATTATTAAGACTAATAGAAACAAAAGAATTCATTAATAAAATTATATAAACTTTATGAACATTCCTTTGTGACGTAATTTGAAAACTATAGACAAACATTTTGGAAAGAAATTAGTGGAAGACCTTAAAAGATTATTTCGGAAGATACAATCAGCTACAAGATGCCAAGATTATCAAGAAATGGGGAGATCTACAGTAAATAGATAAATGGCTTTAGATGAATATTGTGATGGAAATCTTATATTAATGAAAAAATTTAATATACGCCACAAGGTGCTGTAACGTCAATTTTAATTACTTTCTTCAAATGTGATAACGGTCTGGAACGTTTACATTACTCGTAAAAGCATTTTTTCATTAAATCTTCTCACCTCATATCATTTTTATATATGTCTGGGAATATAAAACAGGCTTGGTCGTAATAACCTCCCCACGTCTAGCTGCGGTTGTGGAGCATTCTTTGAAGTTGATTATTATTTCATTTAAAAACTGAAATAAAATGTTAAGTTTATGTAGATGAGCTTAATGAAATATTATAAAGTTTTGTTACCGAGAGGCTTATGCGTTTAAGCAATAAACACCAATCTCCGTAGGTTTTAAAGTTTATTTATAATAATAATAATAATAATAATAATAATTATTATTATTATTATTATTATTATTATTATTATTATTATTATTTATAATGACTAAAACGTCAAGAGAACAGTTCAATATATGGGCTTTCAAACATTATCAAAAATGTTTTGCAACACAAAGTAGCACAAAGGTTACATTGTGCCAACTTATGCTCATAATATTATTAGGTGCTTAAGAATATTTATACCCTATGTTGAAAAACTTTTCCTTCCTTAAAAAATGTATATTCTAATTCATATTGTTGGCCGAGTATTTGACCATATCACAGACAAAGAAGCCTATTAGTCTTATCCAGTCAGTGTTACAGAATTAGTCCAACTGATGCCTTTATTGGTTATCAGTTTTTAAAATTGAGGTTTCCTATCTGTATAATGTTCAAGTAATCGGCAATGCAATTGATTTATGGCGTACTGAGAGTGCGGGTTATCATTTCGAGCAATTGGTGCTTGTGTTTGACAAAATTCTTCCACGGTAAAACAAATATGAGATCAGTGAATCGAAGTAGGACGAACACAAAGACGTGAAGGATCCCAAAGTCTTGGTTGAACAACCTAACGTGAAGATAGGGTATACATTTCGGATGGCAATTTTAATGACGAGTAGTGCATTTTGTAAGTGGTAGTTGCTCGAGGGGAGTGGCTCAGGGGAATAACAATTAGGACTCGCATTCAGGAGGTCCCGGTTTCAAAATAGAATTGCGGCTGTAATAAGGAAAACAATTTATTACGGTTTCATTTACTTTTTCAGTATTAATATGTGAATCAATAATGTAATAATAAACTGGGACATGGCCTTAAAATGAAGATACATAAAAATCTACCGTGCCATTTGAAAGCGCTTTAAACCTTGTTATCTTAACAAAAATAAATAAAACACTCAACTCAGTAAAGCAATTCTTATAGACTAAATGTAAATAAGCATTATAACAAAGCCTAAAAAGAGGGGGGGAGTTCAATACAAAACTATTTATTATAGGAAAACTTGCAGTAATATCATAGAGAATGCAATGAAAAAATTACTTTAAAAGAGTAAGTATATATTTATTGGATTTCGTTGAAAAGTTTTCCATTGTTTTTAATGAAAATTCAAAGGAAATCTGGAATGAATTACTTGGTATTCTGTATATAGTCTGTTTGCTGATATCAAATACAGAGGAAATCGATACAAACTTTATAGCAGTAATGGCAGATGACACTACAAATTCCTGAGAGAACTCAGAAAATAATTTTCCGGTATGGGCCTGAGAGTTCAGACTTTGGGGTTCTGAAATCCTACGGCACAAGAAGTAAAAGGGTTAACTGATTTCATTTTGAAACAACTTTGCTCTGTTCTGAAAGGAAATAGACTTTCATTGCACAAGCTTATGAATTGCAGTAGTAAAGAATGGAGAAAACGTTGTTGTGAAGGTTACAAACTGTTATAAAACAGGCATATACATGCTCACCATATGCTCTTGTTACTCGCATGAAATGAACTTTAAATATGGAATATGAGCATCTCTCAGTTACTGATTCAACACTCTTCAACAAACCATCTGGCTTATTAGCATTTTTTCAAGATAGCTATAATGAAATGACTTATTAGAAAAAATATAAGAGATAAAACGCCAAACAGTAAAATATATTGGATTGAATTTCAACAGCAACGCTGTTAAGCAGGGACAAAAAAAAAAAAAAAAAAACCATTCATATACGTTTGTTTAGAAATGCTTGATGTATGGCAGATGTCATATATTTCCAGTAGACAGAATAGATTTTAAAACAACGCCACAGCACACGTATGCGTTTATCAAACCATGGGCTTTCGTATGCAGAGTAATTGCGAACGGTTTCACATATATTTACCCTTCATTTGCAATTGCAATTATAAACGTGGGCTTTTAGACGCTTTCATAGATCAGGGGAAAACGCAAGCCATTAGATTAATCCCCCACTTTTCATCTACTTTTATGACATCTATTAGTAGTTTTTAACTTGAACAACATGACTAAAATGTGCTGCAGCACCATCATGCATGGATCACATAGTAGCTCTTATTGCAATAAAAGCACATTGTCTAGAAGTTCTGGAAGAGTGTTTATGATGACCACCCTCACTATCAGCCCATAGTTGATCCTGAACTTCTGCTGGTGCAACAAACTTTTCCTAGATGCAAGATTCTGTACACGTTGGAGATGATTTGACCTGTTTTATTACCGGACGCTCAGGACATCAGCGTCCCATCCAATTGAGGGCGTGAAACGGCCAATAAATTTTACTCAGAGGCCTCTTTCAGATTTGAGGTCTTTTATGGGACCCTTGGCTTTACTTCCTTTACGAAAGAAGTCATACTTAGAATTTTTACGCCCGAAAAAATACATCGACCCTGGCCGGAATTGAACCCGCCATCTTTGGTTTAGAAGGCAAGTATGGTAACCACTACACCACCAGGACTGACTTCTTAAAGTAAGGAACATATCTTCTAAATGTATGGGGCAAGTATGGTTACCACTGGACCACCAGGACAGAGGTTGAAGATGAGAGAATAACAGAAGTTGCTCATGAAGTAGTTGTTTATGGTCATTAATTAAGTTTAGATTTATGTTATTTAAGGACGCTGTTTAACATCTTCGGTCATTAGCGTACCATCCAGTTCAGTACGCGAAACGGCCCATATATTTTGCTCGGAGGCCTCTTGAGATTCTTTTAAGAGCCTTAAATCTACAACAAAAAACAATCGCTTATTTCTCTTCTGAGGAAGCCATACTTAGGATTTTTACGCCCTAAAATATCCTTGCTGGGTAAAATATCCGCGACCTTGGGTCTACAAGGAAAGTAAGTTACCACCAGAGCAATACAGTTGACTGCACGTGTTCAGGTCAGAGGTAAGATAAACTCTAGGTGCTTATTAATCCATAGTTTGAACCTTATCTCCACAGCGAAATGCTACAAAACATTTTTAGTGATCTGCTTTTGCAAATCTGGGAATGCTATCTGATAAAATCACACCATTTTGCGTTTAAAACCATTTGGGACTGTATGTGAAAATTACAAATTTGTCTGCCTGCTCACGATATGAATAGCACGTCAGGCATTGATTATAACATGAGTGATGCAGTGTAAAGAACGCTTACTTGCACTTTCAAAGTGCCTACATCGGCAACAGAATTGTCGTGTTGACATCAGTTCAAGAGGACTATTAATTGAATCAAGAGGTTGTTGGATTGTACTTTGTTAAACAATTAGCAGGAATTGCTCATTACCTTACATTGTAATCAAAAGTCAGTAATATATACTTGTCAGAAAGCAATGTTCTGATGTAATTTGCTCAGCACAGTGAAAATAAAGAGTAATAATTATAATAATGTTATAAAATCAATACAAGATACTGGATTTAGAGATGTATACACGATCTTGAGACAAACATAACCGCAATTCTTTTTTCAACATAAGGTTATTGTCATTATGAGTATTTTTAGTTTAATCTATCCTAAATTCGCGAAGCTTTTAAAGTTCTTATTTGCAACTCCTTTTAGCCTACCTCACCTTGGTGCAGATATTAGTAATTATATTAATGCACATATCTTGATAATATTGACATTAGTGTGGCAAACGCCATCATATGAGGACTAGTCAATAAAGATTGAGAATTTTTGATTTTTTTTCTTTTTTCTACTTACGAGTAAAAAAAAATTGATACGGTCTTTTTCGAAGTAGTTCCCATTGAGTTTTACGTATGCACTTGCCGAACGTGTCTGTCAGTCCTGATAGTCGTACTGGAAACCGTTTTTTGACATCGTCTTCAGAACAGCCTCCGCCTTCCTCACGACAGTCGTTGATGAACCAAAACTGCGACCCGCAGCTCGTTTTAGAGAGAAGGGAACAGAGACTATTGATCCAGGCGTACGTGTGTTTCTTCCGATCAAATCTTGAGCAATTATAACAATGTTACAAGCGTAACGGCGTGCATTGTCGTGGTGAAGGCGCCAATTAGATGGATGGTGTTCGGCCAGGATGCGCAAAGCAGTCTTGTGATACTCCCCAGTAACCGCAGTCTGCGGGGAACTTCATTTTCATAAACGATTCCATGACAGTTGAAGAACGAAATTACAATAACCTTAGCCTTCTTTGGTGTCGGAGAACCAGGTGATTTCCAGACCGAATTCGCCCGTTTGCTTTCAGAATCGTAGTGGTGAACCCAAGTCTCGTCACCTGTAATGATGGTTTGCCTAGCCATGCTCCAATACCAGACGCTGAAGCTCCCGACACAACTCGCACCATCTTTGTTCAAAAGTCAGTTATCTCAGCACACATCTGGTACAGACGTGTCATGTGTAAGATCGTGCAGAATGCTGAATGCACCACCATGGGGAAATCCATAACATGACTGACAGTCCATCCACTGTTATTCATCGATGTTCCCGAACGATGACAGTAACCGTGTTAAACCGGGTCTCGTTCTCTGCAGTAGTTGTAGCATCGGACCCGCCTGCTTTGTTGTTGAAACATAACCCTCCTTAAGCTCTTTGAACCACCGAAGTGCGGTCGATTGTGGTAGAACATCGTCGCCACATGCATGCTGTAACATTGGGCGTGCTTCCTGCTGGATTTCTGCAGACGGAAGCAAAATTTCAGGGCACCGTACTGCTCGTTATGCAGCGACACCATTTTGCGCAGTAGACTGGCAAAAGCTTGCTGGCGTCCTGTACCAAGACGCATGCGCATACGCGCTTCCAATTTTTTCCAACAATTACTCCAAGACTGTTCTTCTCATTAAAGATCGTTTCAAAGCTGTATATCTACTGTGTGATGAGAGAGAGAAAATCATTCTCTGTGTTTATTGACTAGCCCTTCTAAAATTAATTTTAGTTTAATATTTGCAAGGAAAACTATTGTAACATTTAAAAAATATACTTTTTTGGTGCAAATTCTGTTTTCCACAATTTCCATAAGCTGTATATGTTAAATAAAAAGCCTATCATTCCTACCAACTTGCAAAAAACATCAATAAGAACAGCCGCACTTAGGAGATTTTTGATGCTGCAACAACAACAACAACAACAACAACAACAACAATAATAATAATAATAATAATAATAACAACAATAATTTAGTCTTCTGATATTTGCTTTATACAGGATGCAAGGGAATTCGCTGGTATACTTTCCTGATGCGATTCCGTGCTACAACTGGAACGAATTTTTCTAATATTATTTTGGCCGTTGACGTGTTGTTTGGCAAAAAAAATCTGCTTTAATTTTCATGTGCTATAATATGTAAGTCAGAAAATTCACATATCCCGATTGCAGTAATGAATAGACCATCAGAAACAGAACAAATAATGTCTTTTAGTATTTTTTCACAACTGAAATCGTTTCGATGTAAATTATTTTGAAAATTGTTATGTGGGTAATTTAGGTTCGCAAAATCAGATATGGTGTTACTGAATTTAATAAATTGGTGCTAATAAAGTGAGTATACTAGCTAAAGTAGATACAATACTTGATGACACATGGAGCATTTTAGGCTCATCCATTCCTATATTATCTCTGCCTCGCTATGTTGTCAGTTATGGAATACACTTGTTATCTGTCATAGCTGAGAGGGCAGTGTTTCTAGATTACTCTCTAAACATATTTAAAATACAGTTGTCGAAATATTATAATCAGTGTACAAGCCTCTGGTTTGCATAATGTGTGTTTAATGAGAGAGTCGTCGTTGATTCACGCTAATCAGAAAAAAAAAAGAAAAAAAAACGAAATACACAAGTTAAGCAAAACGCCACTTTCAAGATGCATATGTAAACAAAATAGTCTTGCAGTACTGCATTACGATAGAGTTTATACAAGTGTCTGCGATAGCTTATGTTTAAAATGCAACAAGAAACAAAAGTGTAAATTTTCTCAAAAATTCAAAGACTGGTCATTGAGATTTGCTCTAAAGTGTAGTTCCCAACCGCACTCGTTTGGCAACACTGCTACACCCCAGGGTTTGGCTAACGATAAGTTTTATAATATACCATTAAGTCTATGACTCCTCATATAGCTTACAATAAGAATGTGTACAACGACGAAACTACGCATGAACAGGAAAATGAACTTATGTTTACTACTTACAAAAATAATCATAGACTATTTTCTAGATATTCAGTGCAACATCCATAGCCTCTCGTTAATTGATATACGATACATCTAGCTATGAACTTTTTCGTAGTAGTAGTAGTAGTAGTAGTAGTAGTAGTAGTAGTAGTAGTAGTAGTAGTAGTAGTAGTAGTAGTAGTAGTAGCAGTAGTAGTAGTAGTAGATTCTTCTACTCCCCTTCCGGGTTGTCTGTCTCTTCCGATCTGAGCTGCCTCTCTTTATTTAAAAATGTACTTACTCCCTCTTCCTCCATTCCTCCGTCTCTTTGTAGTACGTCAGAATATGCTCCCATGTTTCTTTGTCCGCACATAAAGAGAAGATTCTGTACCTTTTCTGTCTGTTACTTAGTCATCCGCCACGTGTCTAACCTAAACCAAACGAGCCCCTGATTGCAGAGTTTGACCCCTGTTTCAATGGAACGCTCTACCCCCCCCCCCCCCCATCCTATTTTCAGCTCCGATTGTATCTGCAGCGAAACTTTTTCTGCACACTGCGAAAGAGTGAGCTGTATATTAATGTTCATCAAGTGTTTCTTAATTTTTCTCCAACCCTCCCTCCCGTTTCCCCACTCTGCAATCCAAATGATCCCCATTCCTATATTTTTAGCCCCCTTTTTAATTTTGAAACCCACGTTTCGCACCATTCTCAGATGGTCTCGGTAGCAGACTGTCCCAATCATTGTCTGATCTCCGTGAAGAACTCGTAGCCAGTACTTTGCTGCTCGGATCCTGCATTGTATATTATCGCTATAGGCACCAAATTCCCTAAGGATTCCGCAATTTGATGTACCCGTCCCCACTCTTAAAATACCTTTCAGAAAACCCGTTCTAACACGATCCAATATCTCTGTTTATTCCAACCCCAAATTTCGGTCTTATAAGTCATTGTAGATGTCCTATACACTGTTTCCGACAGCCCTAATGGCACATCTGGCATTATATTTCGTATACGGAGAGTTTCTGCGGCTTTTATATTCACTTTTAAGTTTCGCCCCATTAGTACGTTTCGTCCATCTTCCATTCATCGAGTAAGTTAGCCCAAGGTACACGAAATTCTTCATATTATCTAGTGTCTATCCTGCATACATCATGTCTCTGTTTTGCTATAAATAGCTGCATACTTAAAGGCCATTACTTGTCAACAAGAACTACATACTGAGTATGCACAGTTAGTGCATTGTAAATTTAAAGTTCACCTTACAGAACATTGGGATCGTTGTTCCTTGTTTCGAGATATATTTCTTTCTCGAAATTTTAAGGAAAAGAAAAAAAGGTATTTAGACGTTTGTTTCCCTTGCCCAGTTCGGTATCTCATTGCGTATGCAGAAATAATTCTAGAAAACCATTCTCTCGATTTATTATTTGATTCCACGTCTATGGATCTTATGTGTTGGTTAGCGTATGGGTTGCTAGTTTCCCAGATAATCGATATCTCGCCTGTTATCGCTTGCCTTGACAACAATCAAAAGACTTGATTTGGCATTCTCTTTATCAAGCGCTCGCCCCCATGATTAAACAACGGTTATATTCATCAACAGCTCCGTTCGAAAATTAACGCCAAAATGGTATTTCACGTAATCAGATTCTAGCTGAACCAACAAACCGTCTCCAGGGTAACGGTTGACACTCGCGTTACCTCATCGCTGTCACGTTCGTCTGACGCTAAAAGTTATGAAATTCATCTTCCTTCCTATACAGGCTTTCTAGATGAAGCGCACGTTCAGAGGTTCTGGTTCTGCGTTATTCAGAAGGCCATCTCGTTATTTACTTTCTTGGCACGTTTTATATCAGATCAGCTGGCGTGAATCCCTCTCTTTTTTTTTTAATATGGTAGGCAGGTCTTCTCTTCCTCCTAATACATTAATCATCTCTTGCATTTGTTTCATTGTCAACCAAGCTGTATGGATCCTCAGTATCAAAGCTTATCGTCGATATTTGATGCAATAAAACGTATTTTATTCCAAACTTTTAATTGAGGCAAGTTAGATGGTTCTTAGAAGAAAAACGTGTTTTGTTGCAATTAGGTATGCTAGAAAAAATTATATAAAGATATATACATTATTTATTCATATAAATATTTAGTTTTATTTAGTTTTAAATTTTTTTATCACCTGGGTTTGTTTTAGAAAGACATGACCTACTAAAGGCAAATCTTTATATAAAGAACGATTTAACTCATTAACTAAAGTTAATCTGCATAACATTTTAAATGTGTGTATTGCTTTGAAATTTGAAATGTAATATCATTATCTGAATTCATGATTTATTACGCTTTCTCTATCAGTTCTTATTCTGTTGATAGTTTGCTACAGAAAAATTTTTAGAACGAAAGAGTTGTAACATGAAAAATAATACTGAAAGTCACCATCTTTGATACTGATCACATACAGCATAAAATAAGGATCTGACATTTATCACTCAACTTAATAGAAATTTCATATGATCAGAATTGTGATTTGGCTGCTTATAATCACAATACGGAAATTCAGGCTTTTATTTTTATTCAAATAGGCCGGTAAAAAAGGGCCGGTAGGCCCTTAAAATACTGAAAATAGACAGGAATACGATTAAAATAGGCCTTTATTTAAAGTGAAAACATTAATATCACTCGTTATTAACGAAAATAGGTATTTAAGATATTAAATAATTTCTTTATCACACAATTAAAATACTTAAGCTTGCTTTTTTGGTTACAAGCAACAAGATGCTTCTTCAAGGCATCAAATGTCATATTCGGCCGCTTGTCAGAGAGAACATTTTTCATCATGGAAAAAGAACATTCCACTTTCCCAGAAGTGATTGGAATATATCAAACTATTTCGAAAGGACTTATGCCAGTTCCAACAGAACATTCAGCTTCCAGGACATCATGAAATACAGACCAAGACAAAGTAAAGTCGTTTTGAATAGTCCTGGCGAATGAACAAAAGATGCACGGTAGTTTCTGATCGAGTTCATGATCTGTTTATGTGTTATAGGGGACTCAGGTCAGTATCTCTTTTACTTCCGTACTGAACACATTGTAAAAACGGTTTATTGCACGCTCTCATCTTTCTCGTTGCAATTGTATGTTACATTTATGCAGCTGAAATGTTATTCCCACCACAATTTTCCAGAATTGTCTCGCGCATATCGATACATAACCATTCAAAATAACAGTACTTCCCTCATCATATTTTCTGGTATTCGTATGCCCGAGGTAACCTGCGTTCCTTTCATTGATGAGGATTCTGTTATTTGAAGAGCTTAAGTGAATGGGTTGAGGAGAAAGTTTTTGACTGGTTGAAAATAAATAAATAAACAAATATATAACAACATTCTCAGTAGATAGTAAAAAGGTTTTTTGTGAGTTGGGCATTTCATTTAATTATGTTAACCCTTTTCACTTCGATATATTGAAATTCTTTATGGGCTTTATAAAAGCATAAATAATCGCAGAAAAATCCAGAACAATCCAAAACAAGCAAAAAGGGGGGGGGTTTAAAGATTAAAATAGGCAAAAAAAAAAAGATAAGAAATACAGGGCAAAATAAAAGCTGGCCCTACGGACCCCAAATGTACAGAAACATTTTCATTTCTTCCTAACTCTTAAATATAACCACCCAGGTAGAAAAAAAATGTCTAACTTTCGGGCTGTGCTTATAATTTATTATATCATGTACTATTATAAATGCGGTTGCCATTTTCTTAGTAATATTTTTGGCGTCTGGAATAATACAATTTCATTTATTGATAATAGTAACGATAGCAATGGTCTATCACTATATCACAATCTCATTTTTGTCATCGTTTCATTCACCCCCTACACTGTCTCGAAAGATCCACAGCAATTGGATGTTAAAAATTACGATTAATTTACTGTGTTTAGCTGGTTTATATGATTTTTTTTTCTTCATTAGTCCATTAATATATCTTTAAAGCCCGATTCCGTATCAAGTATCAACACAATGACGAACTGCGCTCCAAAACTTTTAGTTTTAACCAGCTTATCTGTACAAGTCAATTTGTTTTATATAACTAAAGAAGTAGCAACTTGCATCTTCGCTATAATGCAGCTAGCGTTAGTAATGGAACATTAAAATAGATTAAGACAGCAGCTATTTTATTTGTTAGTACGATATTATATGTTTCTCAGGGCTTTCAATTCAAACTTTGCCAGTCTGAATAACTTCAATTTAAATAGAAAACACCTCAATTTAGATTCTGAAGGGGAAGTTTAAAACCACATTTATTACATTTTCAAGGCGTTTAAATTGTTATCATATATTGTGTTATATTGTTACCTAATTGTTATGTTCGAATTTGTACAGAATTAAAAATAAACCAATTGTACAATGAACACAATTTCATATTTCGTAACTTCTGACTAATACGCTTATATTCTGTTCAATTGTGTAAGTTATGCATATTTTTAAAACAATTTATTACTAAAATAACAACCATTAGATTAAACGATCAATAGTATTTTAGTTTTACTGCGTCCAAATTCAAACAATAACAACAATTCATGCTGCTGGGCAATAACAAAATACAAAGTATGTGCTGACAACTAGGGTGCGTACGCAGTAAGAAAGCACATGAGTTCCTCCAAACCGTAATCAACTGTTGCAGCAACACATCGCAAGAAAGAGAGAGGAGATATGCAGGTGCGCGAGACCCGTAGATAGCAGCAAAGACAGTGCAACATACGAGATGCACAAGTTAAACCTGTCGTAATAATTTTCCTCGCTTTAAAATGAGGTAAACATTTACAGAGTAGGGACATATATTCCTGATAAATACTACCCAGTATTATTGCTATTTATTGTATGAATGATACAGTGGAAATTGCAATGCATGACGTATTAGATATCTGCTCCATTTCAAGTCCTTTATGAAGACATTGTATTCACACTTTTCTGCGAGCCGGAAAAAATAACGCGAATTGATTGAAATTGCCATGGCTCAGGACTTGAACTTATAATATAGGAGGGATATTTAACATTCTTTGGATAGCATCGTCATATAATATCAGGACAGCTGCGATGTCAAGATATAAACAACTTATTCAATGCTTACAAGCCGAGAAAACGACCATTTACAGCCTTCAGAAGCATAGCAGCATTTCATGGATTACTCCAGAAAATTAGTTCATGGAATTTCATCTTGAAAATGGTTCTATTTAGAGAGGTTCTGGAAACAATAAAGTGTCTGCAGTGTAGAAATTCTGACGCTATAACTGCTTTTTCAGACATAAAACGTTGCATAGACTGCAGTGAAAGACCAAAATGATGTTCATCTTCAAGCCGCCCAAGTAGAATATTCAGCAACAAGGTCACCCTATCTCCGAACTTTTGAGCACAGATAAAAATTGTTCACAAATTTCAAGCAGCAATTTCTTCAAGGGTTAGTAGACAATATGATCGCAAGATTTTCCAATGCTAGTTCATTTTATAGACCACCTCCTTGGTCTAGTGGTTAGAGCTGCTGACTACTGCCTGGGAGGCCCGGGTTCGATTCCCCGTACCTACTTAGGAATTTTTCTGAGATAGGAAGGTCTGAATGGGGTCCATCCAGCATCGTGAGGACAATTGGGAAGCTGTCTGATGGAGAGGTGGCGATCTTCGATCTAGTAAACCGCGATATAGCGACCAGCGGGATGCAGTGTACTGATCACGTACCCCCCTGCAATACTGCACTGTACCAATGAAATCATCTGATGGAGGTAGAAGACGCAGTGAACGTCGAGGTAAGGCTCAGGCCCACATGAGGCTGTAAAAAGACTTCGCAGAGTTCATTGTATAAAATGCGTGAGGGTTTTCAATAAAATTTGGTGACGAAAGGAAGAAAATTAATTTAGTGATGAAAAAAATGGAGCCTTATGTAACATTTTGAAATTAGTGCCTTCTGACACTACACTTCTGTTGTTGTGAAACCTTAGAAAGAGTTTCGCCAGTTCAAGTGAGAGAAACAAGCGAATTTATTGGTGAAACATGAAGGAAAGAAGCTGATACAAATATCATTGTTTTCCACAGAATGTGAAATGGGGGCTAGTGTCTTAGTAATCTCCGAAATCGAATGCAAACAAAATACTAGCGTCTGTGATGTTTGGGAGCATGTCTAAAAGAATTTCCTACCAATTGGTTCGTAGCAGAGTGGATGAGTGGATATATTCTACACAGACAACCCATATAGAATAAAGTCTTCCAGATTTTTTTCCCCTAAGCAAAGTATTCCTGTAAATTCTATGAGTGTATTCTTATTATTTAGAATATTATATTCAAAAAAGTTTTTCTTTTCGACTATTGACCAGACTTACTCCAATTATTATTTATAATTTCTTATATAATGCTAAAATAATAATAATAATAATAATAATAATAATAATTTTAGTTTATTGCACTTTACTCCTCCCTTCGTCAAAACGTTTGACTCAAACCCTGCTTATTTCCAATTATTTATCCCTATAAACGCTTCACCGCTTTTCATTTGTCAATGTTCTGGTAGTTCTGTTAAAAACGGGTTCGCAGTAAGTAATGTAATTTTCCCAAAGTCTGGCGTGATGTAATACTGACCTGGGTATATGGGTTTGACTGCGCGGTCAATGCCATCAGCAATGGTGCCCACAATGCCGGTAATAGCTCCTCGCACACCTGAAGACTCTTGTTCTTGTGTTTTCGAGTTGCTAGAACAATTCTTTCCATGAGATCCGTCGCCACATAAAAGGTTGGCCAGCGGCTTAATTATCTCCGTCACAGTGTCCATAATATGACCAAAGGGGTTCCCTAGTCTGACATTGATGTCCTTTTCCATTTGGAGATTACCATTAGCGGCATCGGAAGACGTCTTGAAGGTCAATGAAATCTCCTTCTCTGTTTGATGTTCGTAAGCCTTCGAGGCAAAAGCGAAGGTAACACCCAGAACTAAACACAACCACGCCTCGTTCAGCTGAAACAGCAAAACATCGTCATAGTCAGTATCACGTGACTCAACACTTTGCTACTGAACATTTAAAACTAATTTATTAGTAAAACTTGAAGGTTTTTAGTTGCAAAAATGATAATTTAAAAGCCCTTTTTATAATTAGCTGCGAAGTTTGTGTGTTTTATTTATTTGCACAGGTATTTCGTAAATAAATGTAGAAAGTTTGACTGAAAAGTATTTTTAATGATATGGCACCGTGAACTTAAGATTCATTGTACCAGTGATACATAATGATTTGTCCGAATGAGTTTAAGGAATTTTGTGGATTAGTTTCCCAGGCATTCACCTAAAGAACTGAGGGAGATCTGCCGAAAAAAACTCAAGTCAGGAAACTAACCCAAACAGGAATCGAACCCGGATCGGCCGCGTGGGAAGTGCAAACTCTACCGGTAGAGGTCATTCAAAAGTATACGGTACAAGTATGACTTTATTCCATTAACAACGAACAAACAAGTTAGAAAATATCCAACAAAAAACATTTTGGCAGGTCCAAACTTTAATATCAAGGCAAGTGCAAATCGTGTCATTTCGTAAATTTTGGTTCGCTATTGTTTTTATACTTTGTGTACTATTTTATACCAACTTCACCTTGGTTTAGAACGAAATTTAACAATTGAACTCTCATATAAAAACATGTTTGTTCTCTAGTGATGGAAACTAAGAAAATAATGAGTGTTTTAATTAATTTATAAGGAATAAGAATAATTACTACTTCCGAGAATAATTAAACGATGTTTTTTTTTGAATTACCAGCAGGAGCTTCAGAACAGAAAAAAGGCTGGACACAGAGCAATAAAGGGAAGAAAAGGGTATTTTTCCTCTATATTTCTCTTGCTTTTTATCAGTAAACACCTGGCAACACCTTATCTCAAATATCAATATGCCTTTCTGTCTTCCTTCAATTCTTGACCGAGAAGTTAAGTATGCCCTGCATTATTAACACGTTCTAGAAATAAATGACGTATATACCAAAGTTATATTTGGATTTGAAATACGATCTCCCGAATGAAGTTCTAATTGTTACCGCTTGAGCCAACCTGCTCGACAAATTTCCTTAGAGTTTGAATAAACTTACCTCTTTCACTAACTCAGCGATGTCAAATCTAATTTTACATTTGTCATATGCCTTTATAATTAATTTGCTCGCAACGTTTTAGTTAATGAAGAAATGCAAATGTGAATACTTTTATTTTATTTTTAGTGCACCCAATACTGCTACTTAAATGTGTATTCCTAAGCAATAACAAAATGCAGCACTTAAAAATAAGAATTGCTTGGCCAAACGGTCTATAAAGGGCAAAATCATACTAAATTTTTCCCTAAATCAGTACATAACTTTTTGACATTGATTAACTTGCAATGTACACATTACAAAAAAATTCGGCACTATTGTACAAACAGTCCTTAGTGTTTAATATACATTTAATGATAAACGTTTTATAATTATGTTATTTATTGACACGTATTGCTGTTACCATTAAACTTGATTTGTGACATGGTGGACAATTGTACACATACCCCAAATTGCATACCTGTTTTAAATATTACGATTCATTAAATCAAAACTGAGTAACTTAACTTTTATATTAATACTCAACGTGTTTAATTCATAAAGACTCCAACATACGTTTATTACTCTAATAAAACAAGATGTAAATAAATTAAATAAAATAAAAAAACATACATGATTCTTTTTTCAGATTTTACAGCGTTATATTAATATTTTATACATGAAAAAAAAAAAAAAATAAAAAATGCATTAAAAGCTAGAACTGAGTTGCCGCTAAGGTTAAACATCTTGATTTTATTAAATAAAATTAATGAGTGCATAATATTTTCTTATTGTCATAATTTCAATGAAAAATATGCATCAATGTGTTATTTGGAATGTGTGACATCAAGATTGAAATGCCAAAATTCTAATACTTTAATTTTTTAGAAATGAAACTTGGACATGAACGCAATAACATTAGCCGATAAACAATAATATAAAAATGGCAGCAGGAAGGAAGGGGGGAAGGAAGAACTTATATGCAAGAACACTAACAGTTTACAATGAAACCTTACCCTTTCAGATAGTATTCTACCTATGCAGGTTTTCTTGAGTGAATCTTTCTGTAAAAACTTGGCATTAGTATAGTGCTATATATTTATGTTTATATAAAATAATTTAATAAATAAAATAATAAAGTGAAGATAAATAATTATTTTCAGAAGTATTATAGAAACATAAATTACTTTAATTATTCTTGTTCTGAAATATGGGAACATACTTTTCTATTATTTCTTTTTGATTGTTTATGAGGTTTTACTGATAGATATTGCCTTACAATTTCCGGTTAATCAGCCGATTCTTAGTATATTTGCTTTACAGTTTTTATTAATTGAGAAGTCTGATTTCCCTCAAGAAATTCCATTGCATACCCTTAGAAGATACCATCATTCTATCAAATAGTCTTAAGATTGTCTGCATTTCTCATGATTTAGAAAGGCTGGGAAACCAGTGCGCTGAAGGGATGATTTCCGCTTTAGCTCTCAGATTCGCAAGGTCAGCCGTTCTTAAGTAAACGAGATGTGTACAATGTTTGATATTTGTGCAGGATCTGGTGAGTGTGGCATTTTTATTGCTTGTGTGGGAGAGGTGCATGTGGGAATGTTTAATGTCAATGTCAAAAACACATGTCACGAGGTTGTGAAAGGATTCCTAGTAGAAAGAGGGCAGACTTGGGAAGAAAGAAAATAAAAAACGAGGGACATTAAACGAGTTGATTCGGTTTAAGCCTATAGCTCGTATTCGACAGATTCCAGGTTCTATAACCACTGACGGCTACCCTCACTAGGTTATCGCGATGGTAATAACTGTGTAAGTAACTGAGTTGAACAATTCTTTACGCTAATCGTACAAAAATAAAATAAAATAAAAATAAAAACGGAAAGTGTAGGAAGGCGACTACATTACTGTTCATAAATAAAATTACAAAAGCTAGGAAAGTGACTACTTATTAATATCATCTGTTCTGCGGAAAATGAACTGAATAATATTTAATAATAGTAAAAATAATATATTTATTTATTTTACTGGCAAAGTTAAGACCATAACGTTCTCTCTTCCACTTCACCAGGGATAACTAGTTAAAATTACATAGGTAAAGGTACATAGCACAGTTAATGGCATTAACAATTTGAGTCTAATACTTATTAAGTATTGCATTCTCCAAATAAATATTCATTAAACAATACTCTAAACTGTCATTGTGACCCAGCAGTTCTTCATATGAGACGCAGAGAGAGGTCTTGAAAGTTTGGATGGCGTGTCAGGGGAACAGAAAGAGCGCATGGAGGAGGGTTAGAAACCGCTTGCGGGATATCAATAGGCAGCAGATAATTGCACATTTCAGAGAAGTGATTTTGTTGGGATTAAATAGGAATGGGGGATGGTATCTGCTCCTGTCCTTGAAGATTGTTTCCGCAGTCAACCATGGACTTTCTTCGCTCTGGGTAAACTTTTTTCGCTCTATTTCTACGTAATTGTCAACTTACAAGGGCGGCATCTTACAAGGATTATAGAGAATGGATGATAAAGTGTTCAGTAAAACATCAAGCATTCATTTCAAGAGTGGCTGATAGCAGTACATGAAAACAGGGACTAAACTCACTAGACAGCGGCTAGCGTTGCTCAGACTAGGGGCATGGCAGGTGATTAAGATCACTGACGAATATGAGGAAGAATTTATTCCATCTGTGAGGAGGGGGAAATGGACAAATATTCTGGCTGGATGTAAAGGTGCGGGAGAAAGGAGGGAAAAGTATCTACCGCACTCCTTAACAGGATCGGGCAGAGGGAGATGGTCATGCTGGGCTTTGCTTGTAGGCAAGGAAGAAGAGATGTTAGGTAAATTTCTGATGAACTTGAGACAGCTCAGATCTGAAAAGTCTGATAACTGGGAGTGGTTGGGGGAAAACAAATTGACTGCATCTATCCAACTTTGTGTAATCCATAATGGGATTTCCTTATTTTTATATGTATTTTTAATATTTTTTAAAATTATTCTGCTGGTATTTCTTATTTTATTCTATCATTTAATTGTTTATTTTAATTTTTTAAAATTTTATTTTTATTATTTTTGCTGTCGAATAAATATGTTTTATATTTAATTGTGAATATATCATGTAATATCTTGTGCTAAATCAAACATACCTAGTGTATCATATAAGCATTCGTGGTATCCGTTGGACCCGTGCGCCTGTTGAAGCTGTTTTGTTTTGTATTGCCACTGTAATAAATACATTTCTACTATTTGTTAGAGAAGGAAAATGGGAGTTTCCGTGTAAGAGCATAACAAGAATGGAATTGTTACGTTATGATGAGAAGATGAGTGAAAACGAGTCGAAACATAGGGCGGAGTTAAAGTGCATAGACAAAGAAAGACAGACAGACAGACAGACAGAGAGAGCAACTTCCTTCTAGCATCCAGTCAAAGCCAGGATAACGATTCGAAAACAGCAGATTTAGGAAGGTTGAATTCATACATTGTGAACACATTGTAGTCTTTGTTCAAGACGATATCAGTTTAAACCCTCACATAAGCAGTAATCAACAGATGTAGCGCTTTGATATTATTACTCAAAGTGATAATAAATATCAAAGGTTATAAAACACATATTTTATTTTGTAAAATAAAATATTAAGAATTACCCCCAAGCTATGTACTTTATTTCAAACAATGTATTTAAAGACTTTTACATAGATGAGTTATGTTTTACGTATAAAAATGACCTAAATTTACACTCTTCAAAGACTATGCTTTTCTATAATAAGGAACAATTACAGAAAATACATTATCTAAATCATTGACATGTAGTTTGAGATTTTTTAAACGCTAAGAACAGAAATCCAAGAAATATTATTTCTTTCTTAAATTTAGCCAGAAATGAATATTTAATAGATAACTAAGCATTAAATCGAACCTATTTAGGCTCATTTGATTTTTATCTTCTAATTAAGTGAAATTAATATGTTTATAATGGTATTATTTTACTTACATTTTATTTATGACTAATATTGATAACAAAATTTTACTTGATCATTTAAAGAAACTGTATCAGTTACAATATTCAGATTTGACAAAATTAAGTATAGGTCATTAATAAAATATGTGAAATGAATGTGGTTATGCTGAATACATTGAGGAATCTGTTCATTGTTTGCGAACATAAAACATTTACGTTACAGAATTAAAGACGGAAGGAATGAATATCATATATGTAACTCCGTGTAGAATGACCTTTTCTGTAACAATTCCAGAAAGTATTAAAGTTGTGCTTTACGTCATTTTGAAGGAATTGAGTTGCACTGTATCTCAGAGGCTTTGAACATTTTCTGTGAGTTTGCGGTTCATATTGTGCACCATTAACTAGATATGAGAAAAATGTCCTTTACACAAATCCATAAATGTCAGAAATTACTCTGTGAACTTTAGTACTTGTGTTGCAGGTGTTTTGAGTACTCTTCTTAGCTTTGGAACCTGTAGACGAAACCTGGATTCATTTTTTTTTATGTTTTATTTATACATCATATTTTATTAAGTTTAAGTTACACTCTTTTCCTATAGTAGACAAATTAAAATTTATAAAGTATTGAGCATTTAAACAAACGAGTTGTTTATATGCGATGTGATTAACCAAACGGCATAGGAAACTCTTGAAAAGTAATGAGATCAATGCAAAGTACCTCTGGATTGACTGTTTCTCAGATCATGCAAGTCCCTAAATGGCCTCACAAGGTCGAGTGGACTCCAAATGTTTCGTTTCAAAGGTGAGCGCAAGCGAAAAGGGATCTTAGGAAGTGAACTTGTTTAAAAAAGGAAAGCTCGAATTCGACATAGAGGCGATATCTTACTGGTCTTTCACTAAAATCTCCTTTATAAAAAGTACAATTTAAATCGGTTATGCTAAAAACAGAACATTTAATCTAAGAACCAAGCTTCTAACTTTCATGGTTTTAGATTTTCAAACCTCTACATTTAAACCTTTTTTTCGTTTTCTTTTTTTGACTCCTAATAGTTGACAGAACTACTTAATTAACTTGTTAATGAACAGCATCACTGAAAAGGTCAAATGAACTGATACACTATCGAACCTAGTTTAAACATCGACTCGGGGACTTCAGCGAAAAGAGGTTTTCATTTATCTGGTGGCACAAGTTAAATTCTTGGTCAGAGCAATTTACCCAGGGGTGGCTTTTCCCGGAGTTTTATTTTTGCTCTCCAGAGCAAAACCCAGGTAGGTAACTTCAAACATGCATGCACACTGACTTCATTTGCTCACCATTAATTAATTTAACTGAAAGCCCTGAAGGCTTTGGTAGCAACATGGAGCGTTAAAATTACAAAGGACAGTTTTTTTCCCCCAACAAATATGTAAGCTTTGAAGTTTCAGTTCTGTGTAGGGAAGAACATTTCAATAAGTTTGGCTAGCCTTTTAGTGCTGATATCTTTTGAACCTGGTTTTTATAAGGTAAGAAACTAGTTTCTATGAAGGTCGAACATTGCCCTTGAAGCACAAAATAGTGAGGTAATACCTATGCCATGAAAACAGCAGAGGTTTTCATAATGACGACGTTGAAAGGAAAAGACAAGTAAAAGAAAATAAGTGTATAATTGCAAAGATAGTTAATTAGCTATAAAGTGAGGAATTATCCAAGCGATGTACTGCAAGTAAAAGAAAAAAAGAGGAGAGGGCGGGGAACAGAATGCAGACATGGTCCTTTTACAAAATGAGGTACAACATATTTAAAGATTGGATAATCTCTTTAATATCATTTTCAAAATATCAGTTTCCGTAAATGGAGAATGTAGAATTTGGTGCGTTTCTAATCCGGAGTCGATAAAGGTACATTCATTATTAAGTACTATTAGTAATAAATATATATGACAAATATCTAAATGTACGCGCATGGAAAGTCAATTAAACCAGTTATATAAATTAGGCCATTTGCGTATACTGGTCAATATAACACACATTTAATCCACAAGCTATATCTTATCACATACACAGAGTACATGCAACTATATTTGGGTTATCTATTGATGGATAGGAATAATTTCAGGAAGCTAAATTTGGAAATTCACCGATTGATTTGTAAAACTTAATACATTATTTGTTACATCTGATTTTTACATAAGACACAGAGACTGTGAAACTTGAAGTAGCACACTGGGCCCTGCATTGAATGTCAATTCTATTGTTATCTCAATCCACTATGCTTCGATATTTATTTATCTTCCATTGTAGTATTTTGTCATTTCTTTGTATCTAGATCTAAAACGTAGTCATGGTGAGTAAATTGGAACCTTGTTTTCAATGCTATTTCTTTATGAAATTAGTAAAAGGTGTTGCGCTTATTTACGTAATTCCATTCTAACGTCTTTCAGCCAATATATGAGTCATTGATACCCAATTAATCAATGCATATCTAATTATGCTGATATAAACAGAAGAGTGCTCAATAGCTATTTTTTCTCCTATATTCCTGTCACCTCTGTAAAAATAAAAACAAATAAATAAAAAATTTCTTACTATCAGTGTGAAATAGTAATAAACTAAAATACTTATACATTTAATTACTACAGTAAATTTATCACAATGAAATAAACATGCGCAATTATACAGTGAGGTTATTTGAGTTACGGGTCGGTAGAACGGGGCTGGAAGAAGCCAGTCGCACATTTTAACGCATATGCATAGATAAGTTATCGTCGAATGGTTGTGTTACTCGATATTATCATTATGTATAAACTGTGCGCTAATTGTTCTTCGTTGTATAAACATGTCTTTACCGATTTTGTGTGCGATGCATTTATAAAAATGAATATTTGCATTGAAGTGGTAAGACTATTCGCATCAAAATATCTTGGCAACTTGTTCCATGTAGAGAAACCGTTCGTCAGGTTGTTAAAAAGTTATGAATGACTAAAGAAGCATTTTCGTACGGAAGAAAAGTTAGATAAAATGTAGGAATTTCCAATGCAGGTCCCAGCAATGTGTTATCGCTGAGGAGCATTATTTTAAACATCTCTATAGCAGAGGTTAACCCTATTATTATCAGTTTTAAATACAGTGTCATTTTATGCTTACAGTACAAATAGAAATACTAAAATAAAAATAATAAATTTACGCGCAGCGACTACTTTTTTTTTTAACCTGTTGCAGCAGATGCACTTCCACAGCAAGCAGTAACGGTCAGGTGACTTGTGACACAAATAATGATAAAAGAGTTCACAACAAATTATTGTTATAACCTCAAATATTCAGTTGCTCTCATACAAGTGGCTTTCACTCCTATCATTTCTGATTCGATTCGTTATTTTCCTTGAACTTATTAATATAACCTAAAATATATTTATCTTTCTCGGTTCTATTATGATAAAGTCAAATGTTTAGTAGCTTATACTATGTAGTAAAATTAAAGGCCAAAATCGTTCTTTGATAACATCTTGCCGAATACAACTCTTAAAAGCTAATTGTTTTACTGAAGTGATTTAAGTTTACTTTTAAATGTTCGGTCTCAAAATAATTATCATGACAATAAACACTCGATAAGTTCTATTAAATTACTGGAAAGCTATTAGTATTCAGTTCTTTGTAGAAGATAGCAGCATTTTAGAAATTTGCTCAAAAGAACTTTTTTGGATTGGGATTTATAAAACAAGTATACTATTTACGCGAAATGTTTCTATGTGAACCGTAGATTGATTTTAAAGAATATAAAAGTTGGAAAGTAAGAATTAGATTTGACACAATCAGTACACGGCCGGAACTCGAACCCCGGTATCTTCGGTATTCCGTGCCGACGCTGTAACCAACTGAGCTATCAGTTTCTGCTCCAAGCAGACCAAAAGCTTCCCTCAACTGACTCTACATTTCCGGAGACCTTCTTTAGTTTTCTCTACTACGAGAAATTTATTTCTTAAGAGGCAATTCGTAATTCTACAAGTATTTTTGACCGGGCTTTCAGTTTAACCACCAACTATGAACAAATGATGGCTGAGGAGTGGTATGTCTTCTGTAGTTGGTGACGATCTTGCTAAAACATTGACGAAAAAGTTCGAGAGAACCGTCGATTCACGATCTCGGAACTTTCTGAACATTTTCGCAAATTTTTGGAACTGTTTTGTAGGAAGTTGTCACCAAGACATTAGGCTACCGAAAGCTCTTTGCTCGGTGGGTACCGAAAATTCAAACGTAGACCTACAAACAAACGATTGAGCTTTGCGTTGGAATTTGTTTCACGGTACACAGAGAAGGAGAAGATTTTTAGAACAGATTAGGGACTGGCGACGAGACTTAGGTGGTGTATGTGAACGCTGAGACAAAACAACTCTATGACATGGGGTCATGCCGGTTCTCCAACAAATCATCAAACTTTTTCAGCGAGAAAGCTTATTGCCACCGTTTTTTTTAGGATGATGCTGGAAATTTTCTTGCCGATTTCGGCGAATTTGGTACGGCAATCACTTCTGAAATTTGCTGTGGGGACTTTCGAAAAATTTGAAAAAAACCATCCAGAGTAAACGTGGCGATCAGCTGGCATCTGGTATTTTGTTCTTGCATGACAATGCTGGCCTTCACAGTGCTCAGCAAACAAACTCTTTTGAAGCATTCAAAGACGTTTTACATCACCCTCCTACATCCTCAATTTCCATCTGATTTCCATTTGTTCACTCACATGAAAGAAGTGTTTCGGGGCCCAGCACTTTGATCACTATGAAGATCTTCAAAATGATGTGACAGTTTGGATAAGTTTCCAGGCGGTGAAGTTTTATGCAGAAGTGATTTTCAAATTAGTGAAACGCTATGACAAGTGCTTGAATTAAAATGGCGACTATATTGAAAATAATGGAAAGCTGTAGTTTTCAGATGTACGTACTCGTAATAAACTATTTATATACAAATTGTACAAAAATGATAGGAGCGCTTACACGATGTTTTATGGCCATATCATTAGAAATATGGTGATTGTGTTTGATGCTATAAGATAAGCATCCCTCAAAGCTTCATTTGAGTTCTCCGGCAGACATAATGCTTCTTCCTGCGGCCTCGAGAGCGCAACAGCTATACCTCCTACTCCAACAATTTAAGATGATTGTTAAGAACAATGATAAAGCTTACGTTGTTCTCGATTTTCATTCAAGTCAATTTGTAAAAACAGCGCGGCGAAACGTAGAACAAAGTTCGGGAAAGGTCCACCTCCAACTCCATTCATCGATGCTATCAACAGTTTAAAATTAAGGCATGTCTGTGTACGGGAAAATCAAGGGTCAGTCGACTGTGCCTGAAGAAACAGTTGAGCGGTGGCGAGCTACGAGGGTAGGCCCATAAATTTCCGGCCTCGCCGATAAGAATTATCACCTTCACAAAATCCTTATATGGTGTCATACCTTGTCTGTTAAGTAAATAATTGCAGCTGTAACTTATGCTCCGCTGTGTTCCGTTGTTCAGATATAGTTGCATAAAGAAGGCTATGTGTACAAGATTGTGACATGTTCAACATGGAGTATCGAACTGGTACTAAGTTCTTCACAAAAGAAGGACTTACTCCAAATGAAATTAAACAGCGATTAGAATCATCCCCCCATATTCTACCGAAGAATGGACCAAATTTTTTCGAATGGTTCCAGAAAGCATTGATATCGAAGAGCGTGCAGGACGGCCCTAGGAGGTCTCAATCTTGATAACATCGCTCTTGTGGAAGGAGAAATTATGGAAGACCGGCGGCTCAAGTTACGGAAATAGCAGCAAGGTTGGGCCTTTCTAAACAACAGTCCTTCGAACTATTCATGAACGTTAAATATGAATAAGGTTAGTACAAGATGGGTGCCTAGACTTCTTTCCTCAGTCCAAAAGCAGCAACGAGTTATCTGTTGTCAGAAATTTTTTGGAGCTCTGCCGTGGCAACGAGAGAGAAGTTCTGCGAACCATTGTTACAGGAGATGAAACATGGTTCTCTAATATGATCCCATGTCCAAAAGAAAATCAATGGAATGGCGTAAACCTGCTGTAAGTACCGTCTCTAAAGGCCGAGGTCACTCAGTCAACCAAGAAGATCATGGCCACAACCTTTTGGGACTGTGGAGGAATACTCTCCATTGACTTCAAAGAGAGGAACCCACAGTAAATGGGGAGTACTATGCTGACCTACTGCACAGACTACGTGCTTCTATCAAAGAGTAAAGGCGAGGAAAGCTGAGTGGTAGTGTGCGCCTTCTTCACGACAACGCGCCTGTGCCCACAGTTCTTGTTGCAAAAGAAGCTGTAAGAAATGTGGCTTCAAGGACATGAACCATCTACTCTACAGCCCAGATCTAGCTCTCAGTGACTATTTCCTCTTCTCAAAACTCAAGAAGGATCTTCGAGGAAGAAAATTTAAGTGTGACGAAGAAGTGATGGATGCTGTTTTGCAGACAAGACTTCTGGCTATTGGGGGGGGGGGATTGACATTTTAATTCAAAGATGTGAGACGTGTATTGCAATTAAGGGTAACTATATTGAAAAGTGAAATATGGTGTTTGTCTTTATCATACCTAGGCCGGAAACTTATGGACATAGGCAGCAAAGGTCAACTCGTCGAGCGAGCAATGATTTGAAGAACATGCTGCGTTCGACCGTTTGGAAAGTCTTGTGGAAACGATTGAAGTTGCAACCTTACCGTTTGCAACTGCTGCAAGCATTGTCACCCAAGGACAAAGTGAAGCGCTTTGAGTTTTGTACACGTTTCCAGGAGCATATGAAAGATGAATTCTGTAATAAGCTGTTTTCAGTGATGAGACAGCACTCCATTTGAACGGTAAAGTGAGCAGGAACGATGTATGCAATTTGAAGAACTGAAAATCCCCATTCCATCGTGCAGTACCTTCGTGACTCTTCCAAACAAAGGTTTATTTTGTAATGTAATATATTGAGACCTTCCAATCTGAAGCGGTTTTGCGTAGATGTATGTTAGGAATATTTATAATCGGTGGATGAATTGTTGATTTGCTTGCTTCGCTGTCTCGATGCGTCAATTTTGCTTCGGTGCCACCGGCTAGCTACTTGTATTTGTGTACAGCTGGATGTTTCGTTACCTGTTCAGGTTAACGCGTGGAAATTGTCGGGAAATAGGGAATAAAAAAACAAAGTTCAAGACTGAAGATGACGCTATTTATTTCCTCTTGTCACTAGTTCAATGTAAAAGATCGCCTTTCTAAGTTCTGTTGGACGATATTTATTATTTCTTCCCCCTAATCTAACTAATTGTCTATCGCAACATTTTCCTTCTTTTAATTTTGGTTAGTTCTAAAGGGCTTTATTCTTTATATTAAAATTCACTCTCCCGGATCACAATTATCTACGTTTCAATATCACTCGACTGTTTCCTCTACTCAGGGACTGACCATTACTGCCCGAATCCTTCTCTCCACCTTGACGGCTCTACACTTACTACTCTGCAGCTTCGGACCTTCTCTTGGCCTTCATATTCACCTGATTTCCTTTTCTCCCTTATGGTTCAAACAAGTGTAAAAATCTGTCTTTTTTCACTTTCTATTCTGCAAAGGTCTCCTACTGTTCCCTTCTTTAGGCTAACTAAAAATGAAAGTTAACAGAAACTCTAGAGAGGCGACACTTTCTTATACAAAAGAAGTCTTATAACAAAACACACCAAATACAAAGACGACTCCTGGTCATCTGTTCTTTGTCTATTATACAAAACATATCCACACTCTCCATGTTGTCTGGCATCTATTCTAAAAGGTCTGTCGTCAGACTTTCTCTTCTGTTACCCAAAAAATACACAAAAATATACAATGCATAAATAACTTAACACTAGCATGAATATACATAAATTGTACACACTAACCTAATACTAATTATCATATTTGGAATTGATCATGTTAACATTTGATATTATTTTAATTAGGGACGGCGTCTCATTAATACTGTTTCAAATCATTTGTGCGCAACCTGTATATGCCGATTTTTATTTATAGCCAATCGGCTGTTAGTTTCCGATCCGCCATTGTATGTAGAAGTTAATTTATATATGGAAATAGTTCATTTTACTAGCCGTGTGTAGGACATAAGTTGAAAAGAAAGAATGGACATGTTTCAACTCTATTTATTCCTTTCCAAATAATGTCCTACACACAGTCAGTATGAATAGCTGTTTCTATATATAAATATATTAGAGTGTGAATAGACAGGCGCTACAAAAAACAAAGGTATTGAAAAAACAAAAATACTGCAGTAAATAGAATGGAAAATATTATTCTCATTTTCCCACCATTAAATATATAAAAAATAACCTTGCTTCTTACAGATGTGCAGGTGCGAGGGAGATAAAGCCCTTCACCAACACGTACATTTCCTGTGGCCTTGGTGATTCAGATTTTTGTGAGAGTTGACTAAAACAAATTTCCGGGATGCTTTTCGTGCCAGTTACAACATTAAAGCAACTTTTGGGTTTATTATAGTGCTTTCACTTTATTTATATAGCCTCTTGAAGGACGCATGTACAATAATTTAGGTCTAAGAGCAATATATCAACCAACTCCAACTATAACGTACGCTACATGCGTTGTTGCAATATCCTTGCTATTACACCTATGTGTGTTTTAGTGACTTAGCTTGTGATTGCATAGGCTCATATTCTGAAATGAATATTCATTGCAGATGATGCAGTTAAATTATAAGTTTTGTTATCATTGTTGCTATTGATTTTGAAATATGAAAACTAATATTTTGTTTAATTTTAAAGCATATGAGTTCGAACTTGGTATAATTTAGTTCATTAATTCAACATATAAAATCATTATCATTAAAAGCACTAAACAACTAAAAATAAAAAACAAACCTGGGCAAATATAAACCTAAAACCTGCGCTTTCACTGTTAATTTCGGATTGATACCCTAACCAAGTAAGTTACACGATGCGGCCGTTTTTAAATGTAGGAAAGGGAATTTGATTGTTAGATTGAAGAGGGGGAAGGAGAGGAATTAATTGGAGTAATTAGGTTGTCTTAATTGTATTGGCAATAAGCCTCTTCTTCTTCCCGATGGCCTCTCTGATTTGCCGTTTGTGCAGCAATTATTTTGCTCTGTTTAACCTGAGCAGTTTCGTAACACGTTCGTGTTAACGGTAAGAGCAAGGTATCTGACATATTACACAGAAACTCGTAGAGTTACAACTGGCATATTTTATTAACTAGGTATTTAATGTATTTTCATACATGTGGGTATCCGTAGCGTCTTGAGGACTGCTTGAGAGGTCTTTAGTGCACTTTTGCATGGCCTAAACTACGCTAACCGTGATAGAACTACATCCGATACACATTTTTCATAACACTCAATATTTCTAGTCACCGTTTATCTCTGATGGTTCTTTCCCGATAGCCGAACAGCAACCTAATACTTTCTATCTCTTGTCGTGTAATATTCAGTTATCTTTGAAGTGACACGGTTTCCTAGCTCGTCTTTTAATGTACAGAGGTTGCCAAAAATGTAAACACACTTCAAGCAAAGAAAAAAACTGTGTTAACATAGCAAAACTGTATTCACACCAACAGAAAATGATGAGCACTAATCATCTTAGACTTTTACAGTTACAACAGTTGCTCAAAATGCCCATCATCGATGTCGATACACTTCTGAGTATGTTGAACTACTACGAAAGTGTCCTCGGCGATTGCAGCACGTGCCGTTTCAATTTCTTCCCGAAGTGCTGCCAGTGTGGCTGGTTTTCTACAGTACACAGCATCCTTAAGAGTTCCCCATAGGTGGAAGTGCAACGGAGTTAGATCCGGAGAACGCGGTGGAAACTCAATCGGACATCTTCGTCCTATCCAGTGCCTTGGATCCAGTGCGCGGAGCTTGTTACTGTGCGAGGCCTGCCCGTGAACATCGCATATGGTACCATGAGTCTCAAATTCGTCTCCAATATGTGCAACTGTTACTCGCGTTGGCGGTTCTGTTCTGTACACATGTCTCCATTGCCTTTGAATTTCAACAACATTCTCGGTTTTCCAATACTACTTCAAAATTTCTTTACGCTGTTCAAACGATAATCTTGTTGTAGCAACGCTAGCATAACGTAACGTGAGTCACATCTGTTTACAGCACATCATGCTACACATTACTGTTGTTTTTCGGTTCAATTTTGAAATATATTAAGAAGATATATACTGTGAAAGTGTGTATACATTTTTTGGCACCCTCGGTATTGGTTACGTTTACCACGGTTCAATGATTATGAACTATTAGTGAAGTTCTGTTCTTTGCTATGCTAAATACTGTTCACTAGCTATTTGCTATTTGAGCTGACGACTAAACTGAACTACTCTGATAGCTCCAAACAGCTAATTGGTCCTTATGTGAATGATAACTGCCATAAGTACCAACTGCCTGAGTAACTAGGCAACGCTCGTGATGTTATAAAATATCCTATATCCGACTTTCTTGAATAGATATCGTGATTCCTATCCGATGCGAGGTTTTCTATTGGTTAATACTCACTCTGATTCACTCCCCTTATCTTCTTATTGGACGTGAATTATTTTGTTTACGGGCCTTTTACCTACCGTTGCCAGCATAAGATGTTTATCAGACCTCACAATATTGCTTCAAAGGTCAATGGATCCTTTACGTCTTTACTTTTAACAAAAGAAATATTTCGGCTTTTTCGCACAAAGCAATCACTCGCGTTTCCTGTTTTTATGACGGCCTGTTTTCTCTACCCGGTCAGTATTTGGGGCTAGCGGAATCTCTTGTTATAATACAGGCACACACAATAAATGTACATTTGTTCCCCTGCCCTAATAAAATATTTATAATAGAAATTCCCTAAAAGGTCCTTGCACAAGTGTTGCCTGTCAAAACATGAGAATAAATACGTTAACCTAAATAGATGTCAGGTTCAATAAAGTCATACATCAGAACATATTTATAAAATATTCATGCTAATTATAAGCCTATTATCAATTTATGAAAATGAAACTTTGAGTGTCGACTTCAATGGGTAGCTAGAATATCAAGAATCTTTCTAAATCTTTGATGGGTAAGCATATTTGTTTTGTATCTCTAAAATATTGATTTGCCACACTTTACTCCTTTCAAATAATTGATATATCGCTAACACATTCCTTCTTTCCAATTATTTGCAATGTTTGCTAGCTCAATGTTATGTTTCCATGCTATGCTGTCATGCACATTTTGTTCATTTGTGTCTGCTTTTCTGCCAGGTAATTGGGGCAAGGGAATATGGTGTTACTAGTGGAAGCTGTCGTACCATATCTAGTTGCATTTATTCTGAATGTTGGTTGTGACATAGTCATATTTTAGACTTAGTATTCTTTACACGAAGGTTAGATAAATAAGCAATTTGCAAAGTGTGTCATATTATTAACAGAAATATCAATTTTAGAGTAAACAGAATAAGTTATTCTATGGTTTTTTTGGAGATACTACAACCCTTAGAAAACACCATACATTACTGAAAATGTTTTATTCAGTATGCTATGTAATTATATGTAAAAGATGTGTTTATTCTACCCAGAAAATAGCGCAACTAATATTAATAGAAAAAAATTCCTACTAGAGATGCTTTATTTCGTTTAATGCGAATATAATTCAGATGGTTCTTTCATTAATAGCTGCATTTAAATTGTTTATTAGTCTTAGAGACCATTTACAACAGTGCTTTCAAGGAATGAGTAAGTGTAATAAATTACAACATGACCTTGTAGCAAGAGTACCTTGGAGTACACGAGTATGTGACACTTGTCCGGATATAAAATTTAGTAATATTTGCTCGGGGGGGGGGGGTCCGAGTTCTGGGAAACTACAAATTAGGTGATTTAGGAAAAACACTTTTTAGTGCAGCTGGAGGTCGAGCGTTATTATGAGATGGTAGAGGGAAAAATCCGAAGCTGGCATTGTTAGTTGATCCTAATAAGAAATCATGTCAAGATTACCTGAAATAAAATATTTGCTGTAAGTTGTGTTTGCTGTGAATTTCATGGAGATGATCTACCACGTATATCAATATTCAGAAGATTATACAAAGAGTAAAACGTCACTCGTTGGCGCTGTGTGAATTACAAGGAAATAAAAAATGTCAACGGCATGTTTCAACGGAAAAATAGCGCCATATTACAACAGCAGCTGCAGATATGTGTTCCGGATGTTGGAGCAAATGAAGTTGGAAAACAAATAGCTAATGCCAGAAAGCGAGCGAGGAAAGCAGATGATAACAGTATCAGAAGGTCATCCGGAAGAAGTTGGAAAGCCATTTAATCGCGGTTAAGGTTTTGTGACTGCAAAGTCAATGCAGACAAGCAGTAAGCAGGCGTTGTATAACTTTCGGCGGAAACATTTGGGTTCAATAAAAGCTCCCACTCAGCAGAAGACGTGGATCTGTCAAAACAAGTATTAATTATGAACGACGGAGAAAAGTTCTTTCTGCATAATCGCGGATCTCAATATAGGAAATTAGTATTTGCCAGAACAAAAGGATGCAATGTTTCAGTACCTGCTTCTTCCTTGTTTATTGATGAAACATGTAACAGTTCCAGCAAGCAATTTAATGAGGTCTTTAAACTCACGCTGATCTGGGAAGTTCTTTGGAAGAAACCAATTCATATCTGTGCTGTACGGATTCTACCTCAAATAAGAATCACGCAACTCACGAGAGATTGTTCACAGCTAGAAAGAATTAATTGCCAGCCTAGTATAAAAAATGTTGTCTTCGAGATAACTGTCATTGAATCAGTGAAGATTTTGTTTTCAACAGATGCGAATTTCGGCTGTAATTATATTTTTAATCAACACTTATGGAGAAACTTGGCATATTGACAGAAAACTAACAAAATGAAGAAAATCGCCTTTGCAACATCGTTTTAAACATGATTGATGACGATGCTTGGCTATACATCCAAGAAAACACAGCAGAAAATGAAAAGCTTGATTACATCGCCGATCAATGGTCGGAGATTGAAACTCTCCCTAGAGATATATAGAACTGCCCAGGCAGGGCACAGGACCAACAACATCTGCGAAGATTGGAATCGATGGTTGAGCAGTTTGGTTTCAAGCGCACTCCCAAATGCACACTCATTAATAAACACCCTCCAAAGATGCTGAATAACCAATCTTACACATACAACTGATAGTATTTACATCTTCAGGACAAGAAACTCAATAAATCTGATCCTGCCTTAAGCGAAGCATTACAAAACCTTGAGGAAAATGAAATGTTAAGCATTTCCTTAAAGTAATGGCCTATGCACAAAAATACAGTAAATTTACTGTTAAAGAGAAGAAGTGTTCATGCATGTAAATATTGCATATATAAACTTACGGCTCTACTCGAAAAAGATCTTAAAAAATATACTAACTCTTTTCACTGGAAAGAGCAGGTAGGCTGTAAAATATTCATAAAGCAAATATACAAAAATAAAAGAAATTGAAAATAAATAAAGGTATATATGCATATAAATGAAAAATGCAGAGTCCATTCCGTGCTGTGTTTCTTGGGGACGATATCCTGTAGGCTAGTATTACTTAATTTGTAATAATAATAATAATAATAATAATAATTATAATATATTATTTTTCTATAACTTTAAGTCAGATAGCAAGGTAATTTGTGAGAAACTGCTTGAAGGTTTAAGGATCGTTATGGGCAAGTGTCACTCCGGACAGTATATCGCATCTGAAGTGTCCACAGCTCGCAGTGCACAGGAAGTTGTAATAATCGATAACCAAGATCAATATTTAGCTGGGAAGATGCGCTACTGACACCAGACTTCGGTGGATTTCAGAAAACAAATTACATAAACAATTTACATAAATCAAATACATTAATGTAAGCGTGGTAAGTAAACAATACAAGATTCGAGGTAACGTTTTTAATTTCCGAGAATCTGATGTACTTAAGGCACTTCTATTGCGTACTATTTTTGGGCGACCATTATTTAAGTACAGTTTTGCACGAGTGTGGTATATTGTACTTAACGTGGCTGTTTAATTGTCAATAAGTTGGTTATATATACCACCTAAGACTGGTTGCTAGGGAACTACGTAAAATGCTGTAGGTAAATGCGTAGTATGAGTAAAATTGTATACTTTTTATTCTCTGTGTAGAACAGTCACTATATAAACATGTAAATGAGCAATATTAATATTGTGTGTAACGTTTACCGTCGGTCAGATTTATCATTGTTCTGCGCATGAGATATTCAGCCCATAAACTACCAGGTGGCTTAAGCAAAGATACATGTACAATTCATATTTTCAGTTCATAAATCGTAACATTAAAATCGTTAAATATAGTGTTCTTAGTGCAAAAACAGTTGCAATACACATTTTTTAAGCGTGTAGCAAAATCTTGGCACAAGCGCCTCGTTTTTTCAAATTCTTTCCTCGATTCCCTCATAATGCACCTACCATACATTTATCAAGTATATTATTGTTTTTATTTTAAATACTTCATGTATTTGTTTTATAAGTAAAATGTCATTCTTTTAGAGAGTTCTGAATGCGATTGCTATGGCAATATAACCTTTGAGGTCCCTACTTTCAGACCCGAGGTATTTTTACGTGCCATAAATATACGATATCGGACCTACGGCTTTACTTCCTTTCCAAAGGAAGCCATACTTGGATTTTTACGCTTTAAAATTCTATCGACTCTGGCCGGGATTGAGCCCACAATCTTGAGCTATGAGGCACGTATAGTTATCACTAGATCATCAGAACTGTAAGTAATTATAACAACAATTAAATTTATTTTGTTTCTATGGCAATCAGACAATGTATTATATTCCGAACTTGCGCGATGTTAAGTAAGGAAAGATAAGACCATCCAAAAATAAATGCAACAAAATGTCTAGATAAATAATTTCTTTGACTGCCTTATTTCTTGTAGATATTACTGCAGATTGGTTGAATTGTAAAACTAATAAAGGTAATAAAAATTAAATAATTTGAAATGCTCTGTCAATAAAACGGTTAACTGCATACATTTAAGTTAAATATCTAACAACTAAGCAGCAGTGATGGTTTGTGTGAGTTTAGATAGAATATCACTTTCTTCTTCTTCTTCTTCTTCTTCTTCTTCTTCTTCTTCTCAAGGCATTTACAGCTCCATTTGGGCCTTAGCTTACCGCGACAACCGCTGCGTCCTCTACCTCCATCAAATGTCATTGATAGAGTGCAATATTGCAGGAGGGCATGTGATCAGCACACCGCATCACGCCGATCGCCATATGGCGTGACTTGCGAGATCGAAGATCGCGACCTCTCCATCAGGCAGCTTCCCAATTGTCCTCACGAGGCTGAGTGAACCCCGTTCCAGACCTAACTTAGAAAAATTCCTAAATAGGGAATCGAACTGAGCCTCCCCAGCCAGCAATCAGAAACGCCAACCACTAGACAAAAATATCACTAGCTCAGTTATCACCGAAATAATAGTCATGAATGCGGTCTAAGATTCGGAAGATGTTTTTAATGGATAAAACCAAACATTTCGGAGCTTTTCTCGGGGCGTTTGCTTTTTACCTTTTGTATTTCACTACTGTTCTTCACCACCATTTCCTTCTCACCTCTTCATCTCTATTACCTTTCCACTCTAAAAGCAAATGTGATTGGCAGGGTTTTCCTTAACGGTCTTGAACAGCTGAATCCAGAATCTTGGGCCTGCAGAAGAGCCGGATTCGTCAGGGTGGAGCCTCAAGGCGCGGGCGAATGGTACACTGTCCCACTAATGGCCCTCTCAGGATAGCATGGAAAAGCGGTTTCTTCATTTATCTCTTTCCATCTGGAGTTGGCACTATAGACTCCAGAAGTCGCAATGTTTAGAGCTGTTCTCTCTTCCCCTTACTAGAATAAGACTGTAGGAGTGTAAACACTTCTGCACAGAAAACAGTGAACAGGACAAGAATCCGATGTCACTTCATTGCAACGAGTAAACATGTCTCAAAAAAGACAGAACGGCAAGAAGTCGAGAAGATAAACGACATGTGAGATAAGTAAAACTTCAATCGCAACTAAATCAGTTGTTTGCAAAGAGAGAGACACACACAGGGGTTATTCAGTAAGTGTAACTTTACCTCTGTCTTAGTTCACTGGACCGAATTTATTGCTTATCTATAAATATTTCCAAATTAGTGCACAAAATGCACTCTCAGACTCAGTCTTTTTGGAAAAACACCCTTGGTTTGATCAGAGTCACACCTAGTACTTGGGAGTAAGTTAGACACGCTGAACAATAGACCGCTAGAGAAAGAGTATAAATAAATTTCATGAACAGCCCGACTTAAAAACTAAAAATATTACCATATTCTTACATTATTATCTCAGGCCTCTGACAGCTCCCACACCTTATATATGATGCATCACATTTACATTTTTAATAATAACTTATTAGCAAAAAACAAGGCTGGGAATATTTTTTGTTTGTAAAGGTTCTTTCGCCCTTACAATATATTTGAGTCCATCTGAGAAAAAAGCATCAATGAATTGAAACAGTTCTTGCGGCCCACCCCCACTGTAATATAAATATGACATACAACATTATGTTTTCTGCGTTGTAATTAGTAATAAAGATATGTGTATATAGTATATATACTCGTAGGTGTGTGTATCATAAGGTATTTCTTCAATATGTGAATTGTATGCCGTCAAAAGAGAAAGTTCTTCTCGTGCAACTATTTGAGGAAAGCCAGTAAGAAAGGGGAAGCTCCAAGGAAATAATAGACCATTATACAAAGGATGAGTAAACCAAAGGGACAAATATATGCCAGTTCTTGAAAGATCTACCGTTGGTGAGCGTTAATAAAGTTCAGGCTTTATAATACGTTAGGGCAATGAACTCGCTAGCCGTTTACGCAGTAACCTTTAAACCAACCATTGTAAATAAACGTTTTCAACTTTTAAATAGTAGCGGGTGGCATACGTTGGCAGATGAATTTAAACCAGCCAATAGTAGATGTATATTTTGAAAATTTGAAGCTGAAAGCGAGACTTGCGCTGGGTTATATGAACCCCTTTAGTTTGGTCAAGCTAACACTTAGTTAATTTGAATCGAATATGTTAGGAGGCGTTTGCTCTGCTGAGGCACGCATTTAAGTTTCACATTCTGCTGAGATGCATTTTAAGTTTTACATTCTGCGAGGGCACTCGAAGCTCTATGAGATAAATAGAATAAGATTTACAACCAACGCGGACTCAGTTCTCAGATTCAGTTTGTCTCCTTGAAAGTCGCGGTATATATACTTCGCGTAGTTTAGTTCTACCGTACGTAGAACACCAGAGGACGCGAAAGATAAATCGTACATATTCAGATCTACTCATCGCGTAATTATTAACACAGTTGATATCTTCTCTCAGTCCTGTTGAGGGGAATATTACCCTGATATATTGTCGTCATGAAGCGTGGACAACAATACTAAAGAGATCATTAGTAAATCAACGATACACCGTTACCAAATATGGCGATCCGAAACTAAACTGGGGATTTCGCGAGAAAGCGACAGTAAATAAAACATAATATACTTACATACCTAAACTTCCAGCGGATTTTATCCCAAAACCTATTCTGGATTGTGGAACCATTAAGTTTCATTTGACTATATCGAAAATCGTATCAGTCTTCTGGAGTTCATTATTCCAAGAAATTCTTTTTCTGGGTAAATGACATTATTTTATCTGCACTTAAAGAGACATTGCGTTCGACCTTCCAAAATGAGGCAAGCATTCTGTGAAAACCTTCTTTTCATTGGCGCTACAGCCCGTGGTGAGCCTTGGCCTGTAGCTGCGACCTCTTCTCCGTCGGTCGCCTATCACGCGACTCCCTAGATCGAAGAACTCCCACCTCTCCATTATGCCGCTTACCAGTTATCCTCACGAAGCTGGGTAGACCCTGTTCCAGACCTTCCCAACTTAAAAATTCATAAATAGTTACCGGGAATCAAATAAAATATTAAAGTAACTTCAATTTGCCTTCAATTTCTTCATAGTGATACCAATTATAATTGATGGATTCGGAAATTGACTTATTCCATTAACGGGCCTCCTGATATCAGCAGTCAGCAACGCTAAACACTGCACCAAAGAGGTAGTCTTCTGTAAGAAATTACTCACATTTAGGATCAAAATGTGCAAGCGCTACTTACTAGCAGTAATTGAAAAAAGCTCGCATTTGGCTATGAGGTTTTTGCACGAGAAGCCGTCACCAATTCAGCTACCAACTCTTGATAAAAAAAATCACCAACATTATTCCAAAGGTAGCCTCGGTTATACCAAAGCGAAATATTTGTTGTAGAGATTTGTTTTATGCTGTTGTTACCGACTCTGATTAAGGCTATAATAGAAGACAAACCAAGGATATTACGGGCAATTAAAAACTCCAATAAAGCTATTAGTTGAATGTAAGTCCAATATTAAAAGCGCCAATTTCATTGGAACCTATTTCATATAACTTTGTTCTGAGAATTATTTATACTTCCGTTGTGCCTGTAATAAAAACAAAGTAACAAAGAAACAAAACAAAAAGCAAAGATCGAGCACTTAGTGATTCAGCTGATGCGAAACAAGCTGTAGGGCACAGATTCGTTCGTATTGCAATCGAATATCTTGACATCTATAATACCATTTGGAACAAAAATAAACATAAATATTATGTACAAAGGGACAATGAAGAACTGTTGAGTAAATTTGTTTATAAAATTTTTGGAATTTGTTTGTCTGTTTCTAATAATTTAAGCAACTTATATCTCTCATTACAAACGTACTGACACTGTAAACTTTTACGTAAATACAATAAGGTCAATTACTGGCATGCACAGCGCGGCTAGTTACTGATAGAAACCAGTCGTCAAAGCCTATAGTGCATGTGTAGGTAGCAACTTGAAGTTAGTTTTGAGAGTGGATTTGCCAGTGAGTGGTTTGCGCTTCGTACGTTACTCGCTGCCTTTATTGCGAATAAAGTTTGTGCTATTTGTTCTTCGTTAGTTATGCCACTCGTGTTTTTCAAACGGCATTTTTAAGTACGATACATACGTGAACGCAGATTCTTGCAGAGAAGTGTTAAGAGGATTCGCAAGAAGATATTCGCCAATTTATTGAAAAGTTACGAGAGAGAGGGGGGGATGTGTAATCCGTAATTCAATAGCCTCATTCTATGTGTGCTTTCTTGTCAGATCTCTTGATAGATATGGCTGTGAAACGAGTCCTGAGGGTAATAACCAAAACTGGAACAAGATCTACCTTGGTCATTAGACTTTCTGCGCCTCTGAGCAGCATCTTTAGCGGTAATTATAGAGCCGTTACTTTACCGGTGGTAAATTCAGTAATTATTGCCTATGATATTGCAAAACAAATACTTAATTGAAGTAAACATTTGATTACAGTTGTCTCGTTCCGTGCGTTAAACAAATGACAACAAAAGTTAATGCATTTGAATCATTACAATGTGTGATAATGACTCACGTATGCACATCTTAATTAATAATACTACTCAGCCACTGAAGTCGATTACCACTATCGCCGATGTGTTTCATGTCAACAACTACACTGGCAACTCCACGCTCAGCAGTAGAGTAAACTTAATAATATATCAACTGAAAGCAACTTGTGGGATAGTATTTAAATTTAAACAGATAGTCAGGTATAATAGAGCCAGATGAAAGAAAATCATCCAACTAAATGCGTTAGGTTTTACTGTGGTTACGAGGGAATCTTGCTTAGGAAGTCAGTGAGAGAGGACGTTACGCCACCAACTCCAGGATGGACCATCTTGGCGACGACCAACAAGAGTGAAGGTAATGCCATTAAAATTATATAAGTAAATCCAATAGTACTCTGTTACAGAATATTCCACCAATATGTACAGCCCATCAATGAGCTACTCGCTTATTCCTTATCTTACTTTCGTTCCACCACCACCATGAGGCCGGACATGAGGAAAAGCTTAAATAACTTCTCTCTGAAAATTACAATAACCCTCACCAATATTGCCTCCTCCTGTAATTTGCACAGCACATGGAACCAAAACACAACCGCCTGGCCTACGTGCCCAACAATATGTAAACTCACACTGCATTGTCAATGCGTGTTATCAATATTTAATAATGACCTCCATATGCCACAATGCACTATCTCCAGTTTAGAATCAATTTTTTACTGTTATTATAAAATAAATGTATAAATTTCCTGCCTCTAGTTCTTACCCTGACACAGTGCACGCAACATAAATACGCTCGTATCCTGTTATGGAAGAATTTGTTTTAGCTCTAGGAATAAATTGCACACTAGAACTAAAAATCTCTACACAGCTTTTCACGCAAGCAGAGAAAATTAACTGCAGGAATACCCGACTTCAGGTACATGTTATTTTATATAAAAATGGAAGCAAGTGATTAAAACAATTTCCTTACTGTGTTCGAAACCAAGCAAAAATGTGAATTATGAAATATTTAAAGAGTGTACTATTATTATGAAGTGAAAATATGGAAACTGAGGAAGAGAAAGCAAGAAAGTTTTAAAAGGAGTCATAGGATTATGAATTGCAAGATAAATTGATGACAGAAAGAAGAAATGGAGAAGAACGGAGAAGAACGCTAAATAGGAGAGAGAAATTCGTAGACTGAAATGGTGTTAGTGGACAGATAAGACATGAACAAGAGAAGATTAGAGGCAGTTGTGGGAAGGTTTTGCAATAATGTAGCTTTACAGCTTACCTTCCAAAACAATTATAAAACTAAGTTAAATTTTATTTCATTAAACAATTGTTCTGCAGAGCACACCAGTCCCGTCATATATCATTATTACTACCAACCTCCATACTTTCATCTCCAAGCTTGTTGAATTTACTTCATTTATAATTTCTTCTCTACATTAGCAAATTATAAAAAAATCGAAAATTAAAATTAGCTTAATTTACTAGTACATACTATAACTAGGATTAATAATCTATTACGCTTATATCCCAGCATTTGTCATACTCAACCCTTCAGGTTATCGCTATGTTTAGAACTCAATGTCTACAATAATCTAACTGCATATTTTAAACTTCCTTCCCATTTAGTACGTTTTTCAACTGTTCTAAACCAATTTTCTCGCTCCCTTTATAAACACATTCCTAATTTTTTTAACCCCTTTCTACTCCCCAGTCAACTAACGTTTTTATTGTATATACCCTTCTTATCACACGTCCCATATTTGTTCTAAATTTCCTTTCCATTTTTCAGTTACCTTAATTCCACTGAACAATTACAACTTTTTCTTCAGTTACTTCTCACCTGATAGATACTTTCACATTGCACTTCATCTCACCCAAGCAAACCCTTGCCCCAGGTTTTTTCCATCATCCTATATAATCTCAAGGACTTTTTATTCTGAAAATTACTCCATATTCCTGTTCTAAAGTATTTTGCTCATGTCTTAGCTGTCTACTAGTATGAACTTATACGAAGACTAGTACCATAAAATGACCAAGGGGGGGAAAAAAATGGAACACTAACCAATGAAAGATGGAAAATGGAGAGGCTATGTATTGAATGGCATGCACAAGGGTATATATATTGAGACAGTATTTATAAGCTGCTACCCCCAAATTTAATTACAGTGATTATAGTAAGTAATTTTATGTAACTTCCTTATTTTAATCATAAGTGTGGTTCCATTTTTATTTCCTGTACAAGTGCTGGGCTATTATTTATTTTCTGGCCAGAGACCTGAGAATTTCTGTTGCCGATTGTAGTAATATTTTTATAAAAAATGACCCAAGCAGAACGGATATTTTCTGGAGAGAATTCTAAAGCATGGTCATTTCGTTTACAGTTAGGGAGCTGTGCTTTTGTCATGTTAGCTAAGGGCGAAAGCAAGCACGGGGGTGAAAAGCTACTGGCTTCAGTTGAACCGCCACGGCTGGCCGAGGTCATTAAGGAGCGGACTTGTGAGTGGGAGGTCTGGGGTTCGAATCCCAACAGGACCGTCCTCCCTGACCGAGGTTTTTTCCAGGTTTTCCTCAGTCCTCATAAATGGCAAATGCCGGGGAGGAACTTAGGCCTGGAACGTTTCCTTCCTTAAAAAAAATCCTTTCCCAATGTATAATTTAATCTCATGTATCGTCAGTGTCCACCGCCTGAGGTGCCTCAGTAGTAAAAACGGGCGTTAAACAGTATTAAAAAAAGCTTCAGTTGATATCTACATGCTAAAAATCGTAAGCCATCTGACCAATAATATAGCAGAAAAAGAATTGGAGGGGGGGTGTGGACAGGTTACCCAATAGAGAGGCAAATAGAGAAGAAAACATTCTAGATGTTTCTAAAAGCATATTTTAAAGAATAAACGACAGCTTCGTGAGACGGGCAGACTACCATCTTTATTTAGTATGGTAATTTTGCGGCCCGGGATCAGTTCAGTTGGTTGGAAGAAAAGGGTTCTCAGATCAGTTCAAGGCAGTCTCACTTAGTGGGAAGAGTATTTAGTTGGGGTATTATCAGTATGGAAGAATAGGGCCCTAGCAGTCTAATTCAGTTCAGTCGAAAAGTGTCGTTAGTGGAAAACTATCAGTGAAAAGTAGGCAGTTGCGTCTCAAAATTAGTTGAATTTAGTGGAGTTTAGGATCAGAGTTTTAGAGCTATTAAAGTGTGTTAACATCATAGTGATGGTCATAGTTAGTGCGAAAGTGACATACATTCCCAGGAAATAACGGCGGCACATTTTTAGGTGGAATATACTATGAACAATAAATTGTGTTTCATCTCCTATAACGAGAAATCTTATTAATCTCCAAGACTCCTTTCCCTACGGCCACAGGAGCCGTAAAAGTATCCAGCAGCAGAGTCTCGAGAGTCGTGGCAAAATATAAGTCAGCGGACATGTCATCGGAGAGGGAGAAAAAGCTTTACCCCTAAGATCTCAATCATTAATCCAATCGTTAATCTAAACAATTAACCTATTTCTTCCAAAATCTTTCCCTCCGCACATTTTACATATTTAATTAACGCCATATGTAATAAAAAACCGCTGCAATACATGTAGTGGTTATTTCTGAGTTTTATTTTTGGCAAAACATAGTTTGGGTGATGGTTTTGATTAGTTCCAAGTGCTCAAAAAATAAAATGACTAAATATAAACACAGTCACATAATGTTACATGTTATACAATTCATGCGGAAATACCTTCTTGCAGATTATTTATGTAAATACTCTCAACAAAAAAGTAATTGTTATCCACACTTGTTGATGTTGAATGCCAATGGGTACAGAATTGCAAATAAATATAAGAATGTGTACCAAAGACTTGGAAATCAATGAATCAAATAAGAAATGTTCAAAATGTCCACTGTTGGAATGGGTAGCACCAACTTCCGATAGAGCTGAGATATTTCAATTTTCTACAGTATGTACGATACGGGATTTGGATAAACTTTGCACTGTCTGTTTCCTTTGTACGTGTTTATTTGCGGTTTCTAATATTATTAAAAGTGTTTGAGGGTGCGTTAATTAATAAATAAACGAATTTATTTACTCTAACTTCCCCACTCGCGGGACAAACGTTAATAACCTCGCCCCATCCCACCGAGTACCAAGTGTCTAGTGTCACTTTCGTTTGAACAGTAACAATCTGTCAAGAGATTGTAAATCTCCAGCGTTGCCACAGTTGCTTTCGTACATCAAAGATTAAGCGGAAAGTATAAATAATGCTTGTTTTTCATATTAATATAAATATCCGAGAGTGCCTTAATCAATAAAATACAGTATAAATGAATAAATCATCTCACTTTCATACCAGCTCTCTGTTAACATCAAACATGTACTGAAAGAGATAACAGAGACTTGAAAACGTTCCTTTCCTGAGCGAACGCTAAACACCATCATTCCTCACAACTATCATATCAACATAACATAAAGAAACAACTGGATGACTTTAAATACACCAGATAAAATATAATCCGGCAGATTTACTTGTACACATGCAGTTTATATTTTAACTGAATAACAGATTCTAACATTTATGGACCAATGCTCATGGAACGTGTTTTCATCTTCAAACATACCGCCACGGGTGGCCGAGGTCGTTAAGGCGCGGACTCGTGAGAGGGAAGTCTGGGGTTTGAATCCCGCCAGGACCGTCCTCCCTGATTGAGATTTTTTTCAGGTTTTCCTCAGTCCTCATAACTGGCAAATGCCGGGTAGGTACCCTAAACTTAGGCCTGGAACGTTTCCTTCCTTAAAAAAATAAATCCATTCCCAATTTATCATTTCATTTCGTGTATCACCATTGTCCACCGCCTGTGGTGCCTCAGTAGTAACAACGGACGTTAAACAGTATTAAAAAAATCTTCAAACATATCGATACGGGTGAGCGAAATTGCTAAGAAACGGGCTCGTAAACGAGAGGTGTGGAATTCGATTCTTCCTAAATTATGATTTCTCCAGATTTTCGTAGTCCTCATTGATGGCAATGCCAGAGAGGTACCCTACATTGGCCTGGAACGCTTGCCGCCTCTCCCCCAATCCCTTTCCAAATTTATAATTTCTTTTGATGTATCAGCAGTGTTCACCGCATTGATGTTACAGTAATAAAATTGGTTTAATCACTGTTATATATAAAAGATAACCTCATATATGGGTAAATGATGTTCAAGTTTCACGCTACCTTCTAATTATGCGTTTATAGAAATTGTATTTATTTAGTATATTGCAGACGAACAGTCGATGTTATTTTTAAGTAGGGAATAAACTAAACATATATGCATATTATAGACATGTAAAATGAATATTATAAAACAAAGTTGCTTTAAAATCTTCCTTCAGAGTATAGCTGAAATTTGCCATCAAGGGATAATTATTGAAGATTAAAACTGGTGTATCCGATACGAAGATGTCGGAAATAAATTTCAAAATGTACACGTATGAGCTTCTGTTTTAAAATCACACAATTCTGTATAAAGCTGCAGTGAAAACATGCAGGAATTCACTTGTTATTAAGTCCGCACTTACCTTCATGACGACTGCGATGAAATTGCACAAGAAGAATAGCGAGATACCGTGTGGATGTGAAGCCTGTGTGGTAGCTAATACTTCTTTACTTGTTCACAGTCAAGGTCCGTTGTTTCCCCCGCCTCCCCACACCTCTATATTACGCTGAACGCTGATTCCCGATTTCTTCCTGCCAGCTCGCACTCTTTGGCTTGACCACACTGACGCCAACATTTTTGCGAGCTCGCAAACTGACCTGATTCACCAACCTTGAGAATGTTCTTTTCATGTGTCATCAAGAATTAAACAAAATATTTCAGCTCTTTCTTATGAGAAAGCTGGCTTCTTCATATATCTGTAGATAGAAGTTTATTGTGCTTTGTACAACGCAATTCCTTATAGAGTTTCTCTCTTTCCAAACAATAGAAACACGCTCTCTAATTAAACTACAGTTTGATATTTTCAGTTAATAATTAAGAACCATTGCTTCTTTCATAGCTATATTGTCATTTAAACAGCTTTTGAAAATGATTCCAAATTGATATTCTAAGTTAACATTTTATTTGTAATAAATTTTTATTTGTAAAATTCCAAGCCATTTCCCCAATTATTTTTATTATCCTGCTGATAAAGTGTAGGAGACATTTTAAAATAAATATAAACTTTAATCTGCTGTTTATGATAAACAAATGAAGATACAAGGGGAAAACAATCTAAATCCACATTTTACTTTTTTGCAGGAATGTAATTTGAAGTTTAAAAACGCTGCAAAATGAAGCACATTAGATATATAGATTTTCTAGAATAATTCTTAAAGTAATTTTCTAACAGACCCCTCTTTTGAAATTAGTGTCATGTGTTATTTGTTTATGCTAATTAACAATAAAAAGTCAAAGTGCACATACGTGTACATAAAAACAATCAAACGTTCACTAACTATATTAGGAGTGTATAAAATCAAACTAGATATTTGCTGAGGATGAAACACTATTGAAAATAATCATTCAATAAAAATTATTCATTATCACACGTAAGCTTGGAAAATAGAGCTGAGCATTTTCAGAACAAAATCTCTTCTGATTTTGGGAAGTGGAAATAAACTTGAATAGGAAGGGACAGGCTACTTATCGATCTGTGTAGGGTTGGTTATAGTTCTAGAACAGTTTTTGTCAGATACAATTTCTCTTATCTTTATTGGACATTTATTGCTGTATTCTTTATTAAGAATCGAAGACCACGATTTAAAAATCTCCTGGGAACACTCAATGATATTAAAGGGAAATGATTTCACGCGCAATTTTTAATTTGGTCAAGGCACGAATCACAAAACTTTTTTTGCAAATTTCGCACTGATGGGTACAGGTGATGGAAACAAAAGTCATACAACATTTATTCAAATTGATCTGCTTTTCTTCTTGCAATGTTTTCATTGTAAGTATTTTACAGAGGACTTCGATTGTTTTTTCCCCTTTACATTGATTTTTCTCTGCTGATTTTTATGGACTCGATGTGGTGTTTTCCTGCATGAATGTACTGAATATATATTCCTAAAATCCATTCATACCAAAATCTCAAATTTCACAAAAAGTAGACTTGGATTGTTTTTCCTCTGTACCTTTCAAATGCATATTCAATTTATGCCGTTTGAAAATTCGTATAAAGCTTATAAGCAATTCCATTAACTATTCTCTATTTTCTCAGGTTTATTATTTTATAAAGAAAAGTAGTTCTTTTAAACTAGTAATCATGTTTATGAAACGACATGTTCGAACTCGAGAAAATAAACGTCGTTAACCTCAAAGAGTGGAGAAATTCAACATTCTTGAACAAAAATGGATTTTCACCGTTCTTATTTGCGGTAAAATGGAAGTAAAACCATACGAATTCAGAAAACGGATTAATTCATCTTTTAAAGTTCAAATTTTTTAAAGCACAAGGCACGCAGAAGTCAAAGTAAATTTGAAGTGGAATAAAACAAGTTGAGGTTTACTATGACTTAATGATTTCATTTTCTAAGCAACGTCTTGTAATTTTATTTAAGCATTAACTTCTCAAATATGCGTTGATTTTCCAAATAAATGATATACGATAATGACTAAAATCTTCTGAGAATCAAAAGTCCTAATGTTATTCAATGTTTATTTTAGTGTTGAAGAAAAAGTAATCTAAAACCCTCATACTTAAGATTCGTCTGCATTTGTAATTTGCCCAGACGATTTTCTATTCTTTTTAATTGAATTGATCTTCGGATTAAAGAGAGTGTTAATTTTGGCGCAGGTGAACTCGAAACCTATTGCCTCTTAAATTACCTCGAATTCTCTTTACAGCTTAAGAAAAAAACCTAAAGAAACCTTACACAGGAAACTTTCTAAGCCAAGAATCGAAATCGTACCTGCTAATCGCAAGTACACTGTAGACCTACCATCCGAGCTTTAGAAGCGACTGCAGTGTTACGGGAGAATAGAACGCAATGAAAATGGGCTGCAGCTTTGATCAGAAATCACACCATTCACTCTGAGATAACTCGGCATTTTCCACTTACTGACCTTCGCATCCGTGCGCCCGATGCCAATGTTTTGGGAACACGCATGCCTTGAACCGCACGTTTCCGCCATGGCTTGTTACATGCAAGGGCGTTTACATCATTACTCTGACGTCACAGGTCCAAGACTGACCCAAGGGACCATGAGCTTGACCTTGAGAGATGTCCTCAGGTGCCTAGAGTTATCTGTATTAGTATCAAAGGATATTTAGTAGAAATGTAATGTTTATACATTTTCTTTACCCACGTGCATGCCAATGAATTCTGATTTCGAGGAAGATTTATTGATTAATGTTTAACGCCTGTTTCTACTACTTGTGGCACCACAGGCTGTTCGAGGAAGAGCTCATAAAAAGCATTGGCAACAAAAAGAGTTTGTTGTCATTGTGAAGGTTCTTGAATCGGCACAGTGTGATAGGCTCAGGGTATTATCGTTAGGTAATATACCGGATGTAATAAGAAGCCTAACATCTAGCGGCGGCGGTAATCAAACCAGATCTTTTAGAATAAAAAATCTTCTAATTTATTTAACATTTTCCGTTATTTAGACTCATTTAGAGATAGGTAATTATAAAAACATATCATAATCTTAGTTTCTTCCATAAATAGTATATACGGGATGTAGAAAATAAACCTATAAAAATATACAAGTTGAAAGAGGGCTTGACAATTGCAAGGAATGGTATCAGTCGCATTGATACGAATCAACGTCAAAGCTACGTTGCGATGTGAGGCATGGTTATAGGCAGAGACTGCACCCCAACCTTACCGACGATCGGGATGCTTAGGCTATAACGCTTGGGATGTGCATTCTGAAGATCCCGAGTTCAATACCTGTTGAGTCGATCATCCTGAAATTGGGACTTCTCGCGATTTCCCCTTATCCTTAAGCGAATGCTGGGGTTTATGTTTATATATAATGAAATTTATGCTCTCCCATTTCATATCATTTCATTTCGTTGGTTTGTTACCGCGTCCAAAGTTACAGAGCCAGGTGGGCTGGTGAGTAGTGATGGCTATGGATTGCGCTTTGCAAGGGTTTGTACCTCGGCGTCTGCATGGTAGCAGAACTTATGAGCCCGAAATTATTGGGGGCTATGCCAGCGTAGGGGTGTTCTATCTGGTAACCTTTTAGAGAATCCGTTTGCGTCCGCGCAGTCTCCACCCGTAGACTCGTCACTTCCTCTCAGAGGTGCTCCATTGAGGGCACAGGTACAAAGGCGAGTGCAGTTCAGCCTCAAATCGGATAATGCCACTCAGCTGTAGGGGTTTTGAGAACTACAATAAGTTCAGTGGGGTGAACGATTACTCAATTTGAACTTTAATATATTAATTATAGCATGTGATATATTGAAGTGATGCTGTTTGATAGAATATGTTTTTTGTTTTAAGTTATATATATAGTAATTATAATTATATAAATATAGTAATTACAATTATAGCCTTTTCAAGGTTGACTTTCTCTTAGTGTTTTATCCCTTTCTGCTTTCATAATTACTGTTAATTTGTTACATTGTTAATAGTGTTGCTGTATTTTTATTATATATACTTAAACACGTACAAAATATTTTACATTTTTATCTGCTACTTATTCGAATTGTTTTCTTATGCATTTCTAGGTGTGTAAAAGGTATATCATTACTTTGTATTCTGCTTATCATATACGGTATATTGGTTCTATATAGTACAGCATAAAATACCAAAATTAGCGCTTTTGTACCAATACATTTAATTCCTTTTTGTTTTTCTTTCCTTTTGGTAAACAAAGAAGAATTAAGTGATTGTACCTATTAGAAATGTGTGGTGGTGGTAGCAGGAATGGTTTTTGTAATAGTGGTGGTAGTACTCCCAACCTGCTCTGCATCCTCCTGTGTTGCACCATGTAATTCTAGATCTATTTATTTTCAGATTTCACCTTGAGGGTTCTAGTCAAAAGCGTCCTTAGTTATATTTTAATCTTCTCTCCGTAACACACGCTCGAACCATTTCCACTTCCCAGGTTTTACTTCCTTTCCAACTTCCTGTTGATCAGTTGGCTTCCATAGATTCTTATACGATATAACTTTCGGTCACTATATTCCTATTATAAATTTCAAGCATCTGTTAATGAGCAGTTGTAATGGTGAATAATTAAACTGGATGCTTTCCAGGTTTCACGCCCATTAGAAAAACTGATTTTACATTTGTGTTAAATATTCTCAATTTTAATTTCCGGCATATTTGTTCAGATTTTCATAAGAGAGAAGTAAATTTTGCTTTCCTAATTCTAGCATTGGCATCTTCATTTGACTTTCCCTTCTTTAAGAAAATACTTCCTAGATACTGACATTTCTTCATTTTCTCCATTTCCTCATTCCCTAGCGTAATTTTAGAATCTGTTTTGCTATGTATTTTATTTCTTTGGTATTTTGTTTATTCAGATGCAATTCCTCTGCACGTGCAAGTCTATCTAGATCCTGTAATTTGCCATTTATATCTGAGATCTATGTATCATCATACCTACATCATCCACACTTTCTACCTTTCTCGCAACCCCCACTAAACATCTCTACGTTGTCTGTTGTAAATCCTTTTCATTATGTCGTCTAATACAAATATAAATAATAATGCTGACAACAAACATCCCTATTTGAGTTCATTCAGTGAAGAAAAGGATTCTGAGAGTTTGCTTTAATGTTACATAAAAACACGATTAGGTACACATCTTTGTGTTGGCGATTTTATCAGGCATTCTAATTTGTTTTTATTTTTCCCATATAGTTCTTCTATTTACCGGGTCAAAGGTTTTTATAAAATAAACAAATGCCAAGTGTAATGCGCTATTCCATTCCAGTGGACTGTTCTATATTAATCTTCGTTGCATTTATGAGGTCTGTCTGTATAGGATTTTCAACCTCTGAACCCACATTGTTTTCCCCAGTTTCTTATTAACACGCCTTTGATGCGATTCACTAGGATCCTAGAAAAGATCTTGCTGGGAATAGATAATAAAGTGATGCTATGCCAAATATCACAGATAAGATAGATCTCCCTTCGTAGGCATTTCATTACTATATCTTTCCCCATCTTGAGAAACTTTCCTATTTTCTAGATCTTTTGGAATAATGGAAATAAAATATCAATAATTAACTTTATATCTGTTTTTAACTTTTCATAATTAATGTTATCGAGGCCCGGAGCTTTAATGCTTTTTGTTTCATTATTGCGTTATTTACTTCAAATTTGTTATGGAATTTATATTGATATTTAAACTTTCATTTTCTATTAATGCCTCAAGTTCTTCTAGTTCTAGGAGCATACAATTCAAAATTTAACTAAAGTGTTCTCTCCATCTTTTTATTTGCTCTGTTCAGAAGTTATAATGTTACCACCTTTATCCTTTATTAGTCTATTATCTAGAAAAGGTTCATTTGTAAATTTTTTAGTAATTTTATACAACACTGTAAAATTGTTGTTATTTGGAGCTACTTGTGCTACAACTGCTAGTTTTTGCGTCAAATTTCTTCTGAGATTTTATTGGAGCTGCATGTAACTGATTTTAAAGGCTTTTATTTGTTTAATTAATTGTCGGAGATTCATTGCTTCTTGCCTCTCTGTTTCTAACCTAAAACCTTTATCCAATCTCATTAAAATTTGTTTTTATTTTATCCCATTGCTGCTCATTGTTCAAATGTAAAATATTTTTAATTTATACTTTCCGTTCTTCAGGCAACAATGCGAATATATTCAGTTATAGGCCAACTTGTCTTTATTTCCTCATTTTCCATATAATCCATTTTGAACTTACGATCACTTTTCACAGTTTTATTTCCTATTCGTGCAATTTTCAGTGTTAATTTGGCTTTACATGATCACTTCCCACATCTGCATTCCTTATGTCCATGAGTGGTGATCTGAAATGTGTGCTTATTACTAAGAGATGATCTATCTGGTTTTGAGTTTTATGATCAAGAGATAAATATGATACTACATCTGATCTGTGGGGATAGATAGTTACTGCAATGGTAATTTTTTGCATAATTCTAATTTAAGAATTTTAATTTAAGCAGCATAGACTATTTTTTTTTCTCATCACCGACTAAAATGCATTGTTGTCCCGTCCAAGCATTATAATCACAGTATCTCGTTATCTAGCTCCGAGAGTTGATCATAAAATATTTATTTTTCTTCTTCAGTGCCTATTTCTGTAGACTATTTTAAAGTAACTTGTATAACCTTTGTCTTCAGTCTAAATCCTTTCTGAAACTAGTTGCCAAGACAGTAAACTTTTTTTAGTTTCCTTGCTTAGCAAGACGCTACTCCCTGTTTATGCCCACCTCCTCTTCCGGAGTACAATGATGTGTTCCCATTTACCGTTTGTTGTTCCCCAAATCATTTCCACCTTGCTTCGCTAATCTCTAGTATGTATAATTTGTGTCTGGAACATTTCCGCTTCTACTTTAACTTTCAATAATGCGCCATGTTTCTTGCCAGGGATCGTTGTCTTTATAGCATTCCGGCGCACATTCTTTTTGGTCTCTTTGATATGCAGATTTAAGAAATGTGAGTTATCAGCCCACAGCTTCCTATTCCGGTGATGGGGCTGCCATCCACACATCCGGACCTGCAAGCCTCTGTTCTTGAGGCAGAGCTGGGCATTTCCTCCCAGCTCTGAAGTTACGGAGTGATGGTTGCAGTGAAAACCACTGGACGATGAGGTCGCTAAGTTCCTACTGCAATATACATCACATTCTAATAGCAATTTACTTTCATTTTCGCTTATGGTTTCTTTGGGTGCTCTCACTCAAAGTAAATTTCCAAAAGCCTGTGCATTGTTAAGCTATAGACGACACAATGCACGTCCGTTTATTTATCTTATAATCCTATTACTCCCTGAGCTCGTCTATAATGTTGAAGAGGTCTTAGTGATGTACTTTATTGATCAGGTAATGAAACCAGCTGCTTCCCTCCTCCAAATTTCTCAACGTTGAACCTTTGGAATATATTTGCAAAATAAATTGCCAAATATTGAAAAATAATTTGCGGTTTTTAAATATGTTTTAGAAACAATACAGATTTATTTATTTATATTTTTGCAATTTACATATCTATAATTGCAGCAAAGTATAGATTAAAACAATTTTTAAAGTCACATTCTAGACTCTTGACAAGAAATGCAACATTAAAAACCGGGGGAAGCTGGGTAATGCTTTCAAGGTTTTCCTAATAGGAAATAAAGCAACATTTAATGAACTAAGCTTTCGTATAGCATTGCTGGGCAAACAACTAAATGGCTTCGATCAAATAACTGGAACATTTATTCACTAAACTCTTTAACAATCTAATCAGAGCAGTAAGCAAGGACTAGGTGGATATGTATATAAGATAAAACTCAAAACTACTGGACGTTCCTTATATTGCAGGGTCGCGATCGCTCGTATGTGTGCTTCGCTCACTAATACACTGCCGCAGATCACGTCAATACAATCGACAATGCTCGGGGCCTGGCAATGTAAGGAACGCTCTATGTTATAGATATGATAGTTTAAGAATTATCACTTTTACTCAATATCTACATAGTTCATCGCGGTGTTTAACCACTCACGCTCAACATCGAATGTTAGTGTGTTGTATAACATATAGTGAATATTGAAATAAATATTATTTTACGTCATTCAGAGAAAATGTTAATACAAAAGTTATTAATAATATTTCATTTTAATTGATTTATTCACTTCAATCTTATGACAAAAAACAGCATGTTATGTTTTTTTTCAACAGTACAATAAATAGAAATGAAGGACTAACACCTGTTAAAGAAAGAAAATTCAAGTGTTGAAAACTAATAAGCTGGGAGAGGCTAAGATAAATTAGAGTTAGACAAAAGTAAAGAGGTAGATACAGCAAAAGTTTTCATCAGTCCTAAATATTATAAAGTGCAGAGGTAAATACCTATATCTCGTCGGAACGATGGAAAATGAAAAGAGAAACAGCAAGAACAGACTTAAATGAATTACAATAAATAAGATTATGTAAAATAGGTTATAATAAACAGAATAAACTCCAAATACTCAAAAAGGAAAATATTAAACACTTACATTGCTATAAAGAAATATTAGAAATAAAAATAAAGGAAACACTAAAATTAATGCATATTTTAGAATGTTTTCCAAAGAAGCCAAATTGAAGCAGAAAAGTAAGAAAGAAGGAAAAGAAAATAACTAAACAAACAAAAACCAATAAATTAAATGTTCAAGGGTAGGCTGACATCAAGGATCAAAGGCATATAAATATAAAGCATATTACGCTGTAAGTTGCGCCTTATTATTACCTATCAAAGAATTGACCTTTTTTGTCTGTTCTATCTCCATATATCTTTGAACTGGTCACGCCAGTGGTTCTTCAGTCTATCATTATTTCTGTAACTCCGAGGTTAGTGAAGTAATATTTTAAGTAATAATAACGCCCTTTTCAGTAATCTTGAGAGTATGTTCAGGCGTTTTCGCTACAAGTACTGGTAGCTTTTACAATATTTCCACTTTTAGTTATCCAATATGTTATTTTATTGTTTTGTCAAAGTTCATATCTCCGGATGATAAAGGAACACTCGTAATGAAATTCGAAAATATTAGAAGTAGAACTAGTGTGTTCTTATGTTGTCTTAAGTTAATCTATAGTGTGGGGGTTATTTCTATAGACTATTGGTTCTCCACAATAAAAACAGTACGCAGCTAGATCTGGGAAACAATGAGTTATAACTCAATAGAAGTTGATTAAATTTATAAACCCTTCTTAAAATCTCCAAGAGTCACGGACAGGGTGGGCTATCACAAAATATTGTTGAAAAGGTCTTCTTTTTTCTCTCACATTGGATAATGGTTCAAGTAACTGTGCGATAACTCTCTAAATTTACGTATATTGAAAATATATGGCTCCTATTATGAACCTTATAGCTATCAGACCCCAGCTTTTTATTGCAAAGAAACCTCAATAACCAATTTCTAATTTATGGTATTGTGAAAAATCTGTAATGTTTCTCAATTATCAACTTCTTCTGCCACGCCGTTCTTGGTTATGAATTCTATTATTTATCGTTCTTGTTTTCACAAATATAAGAAAAATTAGTTCTCTTACAGTATCTTATGTGAAACAGAAAAGAAGTTTTTATTATAAATTGCCTATATACTGCTAATATATAAATATAAAATGCAAATATTGTATTTTCTGCTCTAATGTTAACTTGTCGGATGGCACTCCAATACCCAATTTAATTCACAAATACAGTCAATTATTCATTACGAGCGTTTGTTAACGCCTTGAAAGCAAATTAACTACCATTTTCAAGACAGAGCTTACTTGGTGCCTAAAATATGGTTTTCAGTGGGATAACGTCGGGAAATTGGTGCATGCGTGAGTTATTTGTATATAACTGGAGAACATAAGTTCACGAGAGGATTAGTGTAACTTTCCCAAATTTAACAATTCTCGTATCGCTATTATTACTTGTTAATATGTTTCTATATGGGAGAATCATAAAATAAAAGTCATTATTTAAAAAGAAATAGTACTAAAGTGTCATTAATTTGTGTCACACACACTATCAATTAAACTTATCTGACCTCATAGAAGATCAAACCGCCACGGGTGGCAAATACCGGAGAGGTACCCTAAACTTAGGCCTGGTACGTTTCCTTCCTTAAAAAATCCTTTCCAAATATATTTCTTCTCATGTGTCATCAGTGTCCATCCCCTGTGGTGTCTCATCAGTAGTGCAAACGGCATTAAAAGTGAATATATATATATATATATATATATATATATATATGTTAACAATGTAACTAAATTAACAGTAATTATAAAAGCAGAAAAGGATAAAGCACTTAGATAAAGTCACAGTTGTAATCGCTATATTTCCAACTACTTGAGCTCTTCTATGGCAAGAAGACCAGACAACTCGAATTTAATAGAGGGCATATTTGAAATGGGGATACCACAGTTGCTTTTATGGCATTGCAATTTTGACCTCTGCGCTAAGTGGTATACCCTTTGACAAAATAAATAAATGAGAGAGTCGTCGCCAGAATCTACGTGTCGGTAGGAGAACTTCTGGGACGCTCGGCTGTGTTTACAAGTGATTGCAGCGAGTGCACACTGCATGGGCGCTTTGCCTGTAAACGTAATGACCACAGTCATAAGCAACCGGAAAGAGAACATGAGGTATAGAGTAGTGGTGGTCGAATGGTTTAGAAGGCATTGCCCTTCTGCGTAAGCTCCTGGGTTTAAATCCCACACAACATTTTTGTTTTATATTTTATTGTTGGTTTTATAAGTGTATATGTAGAATATGTCACCTTAATATTATATTCTACCGTGTCATTTGAGTTTCATGGCATTACCTACACACACACAAAGTAATCATAAGCTAATAAATAACTAAATAAATCAAGAACAGAAACCTTTATCTTTTAAAATGTAAACACATAGAAATAAACACAAATTAAGTGTATGAACCCTCAGTATGAATAGCTGCCCTCAATTTTCGTGGTTCAAATATCAGATTTTTGCAGTAGTGTTGAACGAGAGGCTACAAAATCTCAGGATTCTTGAATTTGTGTCCATGAACTATCTTTTTTCCTTCTTGCATTTGCAGAGAATGTGATTGTGGCATACTTCACTTAGATGGAACAAATGCTGAAGGAAATATTATATTATTCATTATAATGTGTATGGAAAACAGTATTACGAATTTGTCATAATATGTTACAACAGTTTATATAAAAAAAGGTGCTTCATGCTGAGAGGCGAACCTGCGCTGTTAACCACATCACTGCACACACTGCCACAGTTCTCCTCCGTTGCTCAAAGTATGTTGAACATAAACTCTGAATAATATTGCTAGTGCCAAATATATGTACATAATTGATTTACAGTATCAAAATTCTGCCTCTAAAATTAAAGTTCAAAAATTTGCACACATAATCTGCGTTAATATCTGAAAATCAGCTAGATGTTGCGTAAGAGACGAGAAAAGTCGAATTTTGAGTTAACAGATGGCAGGGAGAGGGAGGAGAAAATTTAAGAATATTTAAATATTTAAAAAATAAGAAATGGGAGCTGAAAGTTATTGATATGGAAGAGTTTTATTGTTTAATATAAAACAAAAATCGATCTTGATTAACAAAATAAACGCAATTTGAACCTGAAATATATTCACAAAAATATATTCCGAAAGTTTAATGTTAATTTTAAACTTGTAAGGGAATGAAAGTTCAACCAAAGAGCATAGTTAAAGTTTAAAAATTAAGAATTTGCAGGAGGGGATCGTGCATAAACATAGCCTGTTACCTTTAACACAACTCTACAAGTTCACTCAATGAAAAATTAATGACAAAGAAAGAAAAATTGAAACAATCGATAAACAGACAATTAGGCTACATAAATTTAGCTTTGTTTTACAAATTCCCTTAATTGACACTGCTGTGCAATGAAAGTTAATTAAATCAACAAAACAAACTCGCGAAAGTGGGAGCACACAATTGTACAGTATCTCAATTTTCACAAAACTCAATGTTAAATGCGAGATGGTCTGAAAGTAGTCATTCAATGATAGAAAAGCTCTAATAAGGGTCTCATAAGTCAAGGGCTCCTAACTATTGACTGTATATCACTCGTGTTTCCAGTTCGATGGGGTAGCCAAGCGTCAAATGCACCCGCCTCGACTTTAGAAAAATGAATATTGTGAAGTCTTTAGATTTTATTGGACTATTGAATAAAATTATGCATTAACACCTGAATACCTCGAGAGATGAGATATATATCATAAGAATTTGCTATCAACAAAATGTATTTTTTTTTTGATAATTTTGTTTTTCATTATATTTTGTACAAGGGAAATCTTTCCACGTAGAGAAATAATGTAAAATAAACAATTAAAACGATGGGGACAGAGTGAAGTTTAATAAAACTCACTTTCTTCCCAAAGGGAAAGTAACAAAAAGTAATAGAATTAAGCTCCATAGCTGAATTACTATCAGAGATGAGAAACATTTTCAACTAGAATGTATTATTACTACAGTTCAAATCTACTGATAATTATCATATTTGACTGCTTTTATTCTCATACTGTTAAGAAAGTTGCTTTTGTAAAAACATTTAATTTAAATTATATTTTTGTGCAATATAAATGTATATTCTATTAAATTTAACTTGCCACTGGGTCCTCCAGTTTCTAGGATTTATGCGAGGTTAGTTCTAGGTTAGTATATATGTGTACAAGTTCGTCCCGATTGCATTTTTTCGACTACGTGTTGTTAACATGGATGCTTATGTCGTTTGTTTTCTGACGTCACTGTATTTCAATATGAAATATGTGCAATTTTGGCATTTTGATAACACAACGTCTAAGAGCGGGTAGTTTTCTGTATACCATTTACCCAATATTCCACCTGTATTTTATTTGATAATTTGTGATTATCTAGTAATAATGTCTGCATATTTTATTTCAGAACAACTTTTTACATGGTTATGAAATTTCGCCATATTTACCTCACCCCTTACGTTCCAGTTTCTTGCTGTTGGTGCAACCGTGATGTAAGTACACTTATCTGCAATTTCCTGTCTTCCTTCGATTTCAACTATAAAAATAGATGCACTTTTTACGAGATTGGGTGGTGTACTACCCTTATCAAGTTACATGACATCCTAATCTGTTTTTAATAGCTCTCCTGTTATTTTAAGTAAGTTCAACATTTTAATTTATCTGGTTTACCCATAAGAAAGTTTCACCAAATAGGGAAAAATGTATCATACAAAAAAACCTAGAACCCGTCTCTGACAGTGAAAAGATTATTCCATTAACCTAGCGGCGTTTCCCATTATGTGCGTCCTCTTCCTCCATCAACCACACTGCACTACTTTGAACAAGTAAACTGAGGTCTGGAAAGCTCACTATGAAGTTAGGGCTGATTACGTCATGCCTCCTCCCTTGTGAAATCTTGTGTGCGATATTTGATTTAGAGCATTTCAAATATACTAAAGTGATATAACAGCTGTATTTAAACTGATATAATTTTATAAATTAAAATATTTCACTTTATATTTTCTACTCTTTTTTCCTTGAATTATGCTCCACGAAGCTTTACACCTCATACGATTCATGACGTCACTGTGTTCTCAAAGTTTTTCTAAGACACATGGACACATTCTTGGATAAGTGAATATATTTTAGGAATACTTTGTAGAGGCAAAGAAGCTTAGAAAATCCTTTGAACCCTATCATATAGACTAGTGGCTAAGTTATAAAAATTTAACTTCAAACTTTAATAAATTTTTGTACTACTGCAACAAATAAGAAGAACGATATCTGTGGGTCTAACAGTTTCCATGCAAATATTCGCCAAGTTCATGGTATTTTATTAGTTTTCTTTTTATTTATAAAAAGTAAAGTAAACAATATGAAAATTATTAGCTCCCTTTAAAGCTCACGTTTTGCTAAAAATGTTGATTTGTAAAAGTCATTAATTTACTAAATTAGAAGGAAACATTTTATCGTATTTAAACGATTTCCACAGAAAGACAAAAATTAAAATATAAAAAAATGCAAATTAATTAGCGATAAATATAGTGTTTAGAGCTGTACTTCAAGGTAAATCAGTATAAAAAAATAACAATTTGATCTAAAAGGGGAGTACTTTTATCTGTCTTGCATACAGATAGCGTTATTAAAAGGCTAGTGGAGGATAATATAAGGCAAAAAGGAGTAGGAATTATAATTAAAGTGGAATATTGTAATAATTATCATATGTGGACGTAACTAGTAAAACACTCCTGTTCCAAATATACTTCAACAAATTATTTTATGGGATTGTTCTTGATAGTACGTCAACATATTTAATTTAACTAATTTTTTTGGGGGGAGGAGTTTGTTAAAGATCAAACTGGTATTAACATTTTTTTTTTTGCATTTATTCCAGAGATTAAATTCTTAATTTTTGGCACTAAGTTCTCTTCCGCCCATGTAATGTGAAAGACGTGATTTTTAGTTGCATCATTGCACTATTCTATTAAATCAAACTCAGGCGAAGCAGAGGCGACTTACGCTGTTTAATCATCCATTTCATGAAAGGAAAGATTAAAAGCCTCTGCGCCTATGTGTCGAAGTGAGATGCTAACGTTTCCTGTAGCTTGTGTCCATTACATTAAAAGCGAAACATTCGCAGAGATGAGAGATGTCGGCTGATGCTTTGTGTTGCGGGCAGATGGAGTCTGCTCTAACTCAGACGCACGTTTATGTTCTTCTCTTTGTTCCTCACATTGCTCTGCAACTTCTCTTCAACTTGGTGTATATTTTATCTGCCTTGACAGTCGCAGGAAACCTTTGATGCTTTCCGTTACACCGCGTCGACATCTTTCGCACTTCAACCTTTGATTTCTTCCTTCTGCTTTTGATTTCTTTTCACTATTCATGATTTCAGTCCCTCCTTTTTCTTTTTAAACCTATCTCACGCGTTTTCGATTTGCGTTTCCTCGAGTTTTACAATATTTCGTACTATATACAAGCTACGCCATGATCGTTATGAATACTTTGATCAGAACAAGAAACAACGGCTATTGTTTTGAATGATTAGAGTATTTATTTTTTGCTGAAAGGAGTAATCCTCATATTTTGTCATTTATATTTTGAAATCGTGCCTTTTGAACGTTTCGAGAACCAATACAAGTCTCATCTTCATGGCTGGTCGCTGGGGATGCTTATAAAAACATAGCAAGTAAAAATATCTGATTAATGGCTTATGTGAACTGCTAAAATTTTATAGGTTGGTAAATCTGTTAATCTACTAGCAACAGCACATCTGATTTATTTTTCTAACGCAACACATTTGTTAGAGAGTTGATGGCTATACAATTACTATGGAAATATGCACAGTGAGAAGAATAAGCCTGGACTTGCAGTGGAGTAATTAAATTTTTATCAACATAGCATGATTATGAAAAACAAATGTACATGACACTGCGTACAAAACAGTTGTCGAGCTGAAATATATATACACATGTGAGATAAGTACAGGCCACAGACCATTTACAGTGCAAAACTTCTTGATAAAAACAAATGCGATTTCATAAACAATCAAAATGGAGATAAGACTTCAAATAGGCAAGAAGTGAGCAACGCTTATAAGAGAAAAAAACTCTCAAAAGTATTTCAGAAAGGTCTTTGAACTTATAAGTCATGAATCTATTATGTTAGATTAATTCTGCCTAAGTCTAGACGAGCGGTATACGAAATATTGAAAACAATTGACAAAAAAGATCAATAAAAGGGAAAGTATATTGTTGAAAAGCGAGATAGTGGTTTCATCATGCGATAGACATAATAAACTTAAATACACCAACAGCTATGGACTCGACATTGAAATATTGCACCCATCACTTTTACCGATGTTACTTCATACAATGCATCATAAAAGCATGGCGCCATAAGTAATAATTATATATACCATCGATCTTCGCGTTTTTTTGCAAATAAGAGATACAAAATTCTTTTAATATTACAAATAAAATATATGGAGCTATTGTTCCTCTTTAACATCGTAGTAGACTTTGAAACTGATTCAAAAACAGAAATCAAGATTTAAATACAAGATTATACCAATCATCTAAGCTAGCGTTGGTTCAGAAAAATGCAACAATCGTAGATTTTTAAATCATTTTTATTGGTAAGAATGAAAGTGCTTGACGTACCTGTTTGCATTATCATTTCTTGATCCAGAAATCGTGATGCTTTGTTGAGGACCTGATGTCTGTGAAACCTCAGGGACGTAATTATAATGTAAACATGCATTTCAGTGAAGATAGTAATAGGCCATCAGATATAAGTCTAATGTTTCTTCACATTACGGGTGCCTATGAGCCTTTTCATGCCGACTTGAATGCCAAAGTTTATCACCAATACCTTTATATATTCACATTTTAGCGAATTTTAAAGGAATGAAGCTACTGCGGTCGAGACCGTGTAAATTCTGCTTATTTGCAACAGGTTGTTTCTTAATTTAATTTTTATATAAAATATTTGTGCGTTCAAATGTTTATTGCGCATAATAACTAGGTATCACTTCTGGTGTCCACATAAATTGCACATACGTGTCATTAAGTTTCATTTAAATACATGGAAAAAGAAAAGAAGATTTATTTAACTGCAATTTCTCTGTGGTATAAACTAATTTGTAAAGGGTTGCTGTTCTTAATCTGTGAAAAACACTGAAGTCTATGCAAAGAAAATTCTTTTGCAGAGGTGCTTTGGGCAGAATGGGAAGAGAAAAATTAGAGGCGGAAAATACGAAGCGCAAGAAATCAACACCATCAATTAAGGATAGTTAATGAGCCACTGTCCATTAAGATAAATGCGATATGGGTGTGCGATATCACAAAAAAGTTTTGGTAGTAAAGAAACACGTTATTTACGAGGGATATTTTGGCTGGAAACTGTGAGTTATAAATTTCAGAATTGTGTCTTATGAGCTCATTAGCTAGAAAGTAGCTAGTTACTTTTTTTTTTTTTGAGACGACTACACGAGTTACACTTTTTTTGTTTTTGCGACGGTACAAATTGTCTTTGTTTCTTAATTAACGTACCTGAAAATTTATTCTTTTAAGTTGGGCGTTTAAAAGGTGCTCTAAATGTGACTTTACAGAAATTCCTTGCAATTTCTGAACGTATTAACGGATTTCCATTCAATTTTCCGGAGATTCCGTCATCTCGGTAAGCTCTAGAGAAAGGCTCTAACAGCAAGATGGCGCAAGAGATGTCATTTCATGATGAGACTGTTTCATCATTTGGTTAGACGTTTAATGTTGTAAGATAGGGCTATAATACAATATATAAGACGACGATGCAGATTACTACGTTTGTTGTTGATTTGATTTATTTACGGACGCTCTTTAACATCACAGGTTGTCAGCGTGCCATTCAACTCAGGACGTGAAACGGCCGACAAATTTTGCTAAGAGGCCTCTTCTTTCAGGCTTGAGGTTCTTTTTCGTGCCGTAAATGTACGACACGGGACCCATGGCTTTACTTCCCTTCCGAAGGAAGCCGTACTTCTGATTTTTACGTCCAAAAAATCCATCGATCCTGGCCGGGTTTGAACCCGCGAGCAAGTGTGTTTACCACTACACCACCAGGACAGACATCTTCAGTTAATGCAAGAACAGTGTTTGACAAAATATGCATTAAATTTTTACTTCGTTGGATAATTCTTAAATGGAAAATTTCCAGAAACAAACATATTGTTTATTAAGGGGAAACCGAAGTTAAAAAATGTCAATTTTGTTAAAAAAATAGCCTTTTTATTTTGGTCTTAAAAATTACTTTGAACACCTGAGAACATCCTTGAGAAGTTTAATGCACTTATCTTCTTTGGAACATTTGTTTTATAAATGCCTGCACTCTAAATCTCCACATTTGGGCATTTAATTTCTGAGCATTAAAAACTTCCAACACATTTTCCCTTGTTTATATTTTTTTGCATATTTGTCTGCATTCAAAATCTATCTACTACCACAGTTTTTAAATATATGAATGAAAATCTTGTTTCATAAAAGCAAGCATACCTTTTTAATTAAAAACAAAAATAGCTTAAAAAGAATTTTAGTCCAGCAATTTTGCATTATTTTGAATTTAATTGCATTTTTTAAAGTTACGAAGAGTCATAATTAAAATTCCTTGCTTTCAGAAAATATTTATAAGCACTTAAAAAGTTTTCCAGAAAAACTCAACTTGTGTTTTTTTTTTAATTTTTATTTATTTTTTTTAGTTATATCTTTGAATTGGTCAAAAGTTTTAACAAGTGTTTAAAACGACAGTGAAAAATGATTTATTAAGGCCCAAATTTGACAGGTAATATTAAAAACCTGAACAATATGTGCGCAAAATCTAAAAGCTCTAGATACAACCATTCAAAATTTCCAAAGTCTACTTCGTGTCCCCTTGAGCAAAATATGAAATTTAATACATTTCGATATTTGGCATCTATACCCAATATGCCAATTATGGTCTTTTGAAATTCCTGGAAACATGTGCATTCGCTGTTCCGACTGATTTTGGCTGTCGCTTCAACATCTTGTGCATCTTAAAATCTCTGTTGGTAAAGATAATTACTTTTCAAGGTAGCAAACATGAACTAAACACCAACTGGAATGAGATGTGTTCTCTGCATATACAGGCTGATTCAGGACCTCTGCAACAAAGTTGTGGAATGACAGGTCTCACAAAGAGGATCATTATTTGCCACACAACCGGTGTTGGCTGAGCCACATCATTGAGCAGACGAAATCCGTAGGTTACACACGCCCACTTATTGCTATAAGAACGATGCAAATTTAATGAAAAAGTAATGCAGAGAAAGCCTTCATGTGTCCACTTTCGGCCCCAATACATTGACGACACTGTCGTTCCAGTGACTGTCGAACCCTCTCCATTATGTGCAGTCTCTGACGAATGCGTTCAAAGGCAGCGTGTATGTGTACAATCCTGGTGTCAACTGGGGCGGCATACACGGCACAAGTCACATGCTCCTAAAGAACTGAAGTGTGGCGGAGCCCCGTCATACTGGAAGGGGTGGTCCTTCGGGTAGCAAGGGGCACATTCTCCATGAGCAGTGGCATTGATTGAAGGACCCCAAGGTATTGTCACCCGTTTAAACGTGGTGACAATATGACTGGTCCCAGCAGCTGATCACCAATAATTCTTGCCCAAATTGACGCAACACAGCTAGCTGGTGCATCTATTGAAGAGTGCAGAGGGTTTTCATCATCCCAAGTGCGACTCTTCTTACTGTTGAAGTGACCTACACACAAATACTAATTACAGTAATAATAAAAACATTAAAGTAATAAACCAAGGTTAGGTCTTTTAGGTGCCATTTACCGTCTCGTATGAAGCAGATCTCATCACTAAGAGAGCGTTAGTTGGAAATGAAGGATCGACGATGCAGCCTTCTACAAACCACTGGGCAAAGTGCACATTCTGAAGCCTTTGTTCTCGCAACACACGCCATGATGAAGATTGGCTTGTGCCCATAGCATGAGCAACGACATGCGTGCTAGTGAAGGGTTCATTGCCAACTCTTTCAAGCGGTTCTTCAAAGTCAGGTGTTCTAACAATGCAGGACGTAGACTTTCACGTTGAAACATTCGTGCAGTGCTGTCTGCTAAAATAAGCTTTAGTAGATGCGAAGGCTTCTCTTCCGTTTCCGCTGGCTTCCCGTAACAAATGCATGTTAGTGAACTCAGGTAAACGTCTATTCTGATTGTCCTGTTGATAGCAAGCGAATGCAGGTCATGCAATGTATACCGAGTTGGTGCAGTGTAACTTTGTTAGCAAACTGTAAACAGAGTGGACAACGTAAGTGGCTCTCGTAACTCGAGGGAGCAACAGTTGTATGCAGTAGTGTGCGCAACTGTTAGCTACTCAATCACGTGGCTCCTAGCCAACATCAATTATTTGAAAAAAACAAACAAACAAAAAAGATCCTCTTTGTAAGACCTCATTCCACAGAGTGTCGGTCCTGGTGGTGTAGTGATAACGATAATTGCCTTCTAAACCTAACATTGCGGGTTCAAACCCGGTCAGAGTCCATGGCTTTTTTTTGAGGGGTGGTAAAATTCTAAGTATGGCTTCCTTCGGAAGGGAAGTAAAACCGTGGATCACGTGTCGTACATTTAGGGCACGATAAACAACCTCAAGCCTGGAAAAAAAGAGGCCTCTGAGCAAAATTTGTCGGCCATTTCATGTCCTGAATTGAATGGGACGCTGATAACCTGAGATGTTAAAGAGCGTCCATAAATAAAACCAAATTCCATAGAGGTCCTGAATCACACTGTAGATGGTTCCAGTCTCCAAATACTCCAAAATAGTGCAAGGTGTCTAGGCTAATAATGCAGATGTGTGTACATATATATCCGCAATCTCATTGTGGTAGACAGCTAGACCGTTCAAATCTTACCGTTTTCTATTATATCATAATATTAGTTTACAAAGGTATTAAGCATGTGGAAATTTATCATCACTTTTTAGTATATCGCAATTAGAAATAAACATAGAAATAAAATATCCTTACAAAGAGTATGGAGTTTAATATCAAGCAATTTGGCTTGTTTAATGGATTCTTAAATTTAAAGAGATTACTAAAACAAATATTTTAAAGAATTGAATAGGAAATAAAAACAAAATAACAATAAAGACAACAAATATTAAAACAAAAACTTATAGGTACTAATACATTCCTTTTATTTAACAAAATTTCGCCTAAAATGGGCTAAATTTCCATGTTTTGCAGTTTTTTTTTTGAGTAGTGTTTAACGCCCGTTTTCACTACTGAGGCACCACAGGCGGTGTTTTGCAGTGAAAAGAAAAAAAATAGACAATGTTCTCGGGTTACTTATTAGGAATTTCCGCTTTGGGTCAATAAATTGAAGTTTCTTGAAGTATTTGCCATCGTATTTTGAAATTAAAAATATAATAAAACATAAGCAGGAGCGAACGCACTAAGCCAATATATCAATTTTAATTTCGTTACGCCGGCTGTAAGCTATAGAATGCCCGTGTATTGTGTTTCGTAACTTGTAGCTATAATGCAATCGATCCAACTATGCAAGCATTAATATATACATTATATTTACATTATTATTAACAGTTTGCTAAAATATTCCTAAAATATTAAATAAACACCAAGGAAATTTATTAATCCATATCTGTGTTGTGCAGGATGCCAAACATAATTTCTGAAATCCTCAGTTTGAACACCTTGAATATACAGAAAATCATACAACCAATTTCATTGTCAATAAATATAATTTATTTTCATTACTGTTATCACAGTCAACAATAAATAGCAGTAATTGTAATTAACATTTTTACCTTTTATATTAAGTCTCTAAATCACACTGGGGTTGCTTTAAATCAGCTTAAAGACGTTAAGCATGTACACACTTTGAGTAAAGAGCCATAACTTTCATAATTAAACAAAACATCATATAATAATTCTCGCTGCTGTTTCTTTCGAAAATGATAGTCATAAAAGAAAATATTTCATATTGCTTATGTAAACTTTATTTACTCAGAGGATTTCAGGCATTAACTTACAACATTTGCTATTTTCAACGTTAACACAATAGAAACATTTTCAAATTTATTTAAATTTTAAATATATAAACAAATTTTATAAATTTAATAATAATGCTAGAGTTTAGGGAATTTGATATCCACAATTTCTACTGAATAAATTAATAAAACTTAATCATATATTTTAATCGTTAAAACACCACAATCATTCCAGTTATCAATATTTAAGAAATCCAGCAAAACGCCCTCTCATTTTCGTGCAACCAAACCATACGAAAATTGTGGAACTTTAAGGTCCATTTTGCTAAGCTTCTATGCATTTAAATATTGTGTTAACAAATGCACCTTTTAATATATTTAAAATTTAATATATTTAAAATTTAAAAGTTGTTACTCTACGTTCCTTTTATTAGTTATAGAAATGTTTCTGAAGTCTTCATTGACCGATAGCTGCAGTAAAACTCCTCATTTGTCACGAACAAGCTGCATATAACGCGGTATATGTTAAGCTGATGTGAAGTTATGAAGGCAGAAAGAGAACATGCTCAGATAACTTTTGGGAAGCAGAAAAGGCTTTGTATAAAAATCAAAATGCTAGTGCAATAATACTACAGCAAAAGAACTTTGTGGATTAGGTATGTTAATGTAACAGGATTTTGCAATAAAGTAAAGAGGAATGCAACAAATTAAAATCCTATTATGGCAATTTAAAGAAAAATCGACAAAAATGATTCAGACGAGAGGACTAGCTATTTTTGGATCGAGAATGTATCTATTATACTTTCCCCAACAAACTAAAATAATAATGATAAAAATAAATTGAAAGATTACATACTAACTCTAAATGATAAATATTGTATGAAGAAGCTAAAATTACCTGGATATATAGTTAAGGATTTGCGCGCAACCACGCAGTAGGGAAATGTCATTTTAAATAACGCACTTTATGTCATCATATTTGCGAAAGTTTACATTATCCAGAAGACGAAAACTTGATTTCCTACCTAGAGATAGTGTCTGGTGACAATTTGCACTTCTAGTATTTGAAATTTTACTACTGAAAGTAACTATAAAATAATATGAATGAATTATTTCTATCTGTAATATATTCAAAACGAGTTCAGTTTCAGCACTTCTTTACTTAATTTGTATTTTTCGTGAAGACTTTTTTTATATCCAGTACTTTAAACAAACATCAGTTTGTTAAATGTATTATAAATATATAATCTATTTATATTTTTTGAATTTGTTATTCATTATTGCTTTCACTGCATTGGTCTTCTCGGGTTCTTCGTAGGTTGAATGTATCCTGTAGCTGTTACTTCTGTAGTTATGAACAGAATGGAATGAAATGAATTATGGCGCATATGAACTTGTAGTCCCTGGCGACTTAAAGCTATCTGGCATTTCTCAGGGTAAAAGAAGACTCAGAAAAAAATACCCAGACAGCTCGATCTGATCGGAAATCAAACTTAAGACCTCAGATCAATAGTCGCAAAGCTAGAGGCAGTCATCTCTTTATTGAGAGTGTATTATTAAGGAAGTGTTTATGTGTTAGAACAAAGATGCTCGATGAAGCAAATGGCTAACATACAGATTATTTTATGATAGAGGAATTATAAGTGGCCTTTTATTTTAACATGAAAATAAATTCATTTCTGATGTGTGTGTGTGTGTGTGTGTGTGTGTGTGTGTGTAATACATTCTTTTTAAACCGATGTTTAGCATTAATAAATAGAAAATTGGTTTAATATATATACACTCTTCTGCTTTTTTCAATTACAAGGGCTGGAATTGAGAAGGAATGTGTTAAGAGCGAGAGGAAATGTCATGCAGTTAGCAATGAAACTTTCCCATGTCGAACGGTAGTCCATAGGGTGCCATACTTTCGACATGAATACAATAGTGTGAGAGATGCATTTAGGCCACCTTGTCCTTGAAGCTCATTACGTTGATTTGATTCAATCCCTGTTGGAGTTGGGTCGTTGATGGCCAGTGAAGGAGTTAGCCGCAGAAGTCGGAACAAACCACACTACAGTGTTGCACTAGGGCGCTCCTTCTCAAACATCAACATAAAACATGTATATCTATCCAATGTCTTCCAGAAACGTGTTAGTGGGTGATAAAAGTGGCATGGGATTACATTGTAGGAATGTAAAACTCTCCAGGTTCTAAAATAATTGCTTCACTTATCTTATGTTGCCATTACGTTCTTTCCAGCTCTCGTAAATACACAATGATCGTTAGTTATTAGTTTTAACAGTTGAAAGCTGTTACCAACTAAGTCAGATTTTTCCATTAAAATTAAAATAATTATTTTAATATGTTTCTCTATAATAATTCAATTCGATTATCTACTTTTAAATATTTCTTAAGCATAAAGTATTATAATAACAACAAAGATTAATCAAACCAGTAATTAGAGTGTTTTAAATTAGAAGTTTCGTGAGCTATTAAAACTGCAATACCCACAGGAGACGCGTTAAAGAAACTGCACATTTTCCCAGAAGGAGTAGAAAATACCAGCAGGCGCTGGATGTTGATGAAGGGAGAATTGAGGATATCGAGAGTGCGGGATGTCGTTTCGAAAAATTAATGCTCGTGTTGAACGAAATGCATCCACAACGAAACGAATATGAAAGCAGTAAATTGAGGTAGGAAGAACACACAGACGTGAAGGATCGCAACGGCCCCGTCAAACAACCGAACGAGAAGACAAGATATCATTTCAGCATTGATTATTACGATTACACACAACGTGTTGCAATTTTAATGGCTAGCAGTGTATATAACATGACTGCAGATTGATTTTTATATTTCATTCTTGATTTGAGACATAAAATATCTATTGAAAAATATGCGAGATCATGACACGTTGACTGGATCTCACCAATCAAGTAAAGCGGGCAAGGAGAGAACCAACTCTCCCATGAAAAAATCACTAACGGAAATTACTTGTTCCTCTCTCTCTCTCTATAAAAAGCTTTTGTAGTTTAAGAATGGACATCAAAGTCCCTCACAGTATGTACTAAAGTTAGAATATAAAAACACTTTATAATCATCCTCACTCCTGTTGTAAATAATTATAAAGGTTAAATATTTTAATTATTTTAAAGTATGAATTTTATAGCAGTATAACCAAGATGTGCTATCAACTTGGTAGTTCAAACATTTATAGAGTAAAACATATATTACATCTAGCACCATTTTCCTGCTAACAGTACTGTTAGCTTTTCGTTTTTATATTTCTGTTGAGTACTCAGAATATGGGGTTCTCAACCTTTCAAAGAGGGAATACAAACAAAAAACATTATCTTTAAGATATGACATTTTAAACAGTAATTTAAATGCACAACTGCAATAGTTGGATTCAGCAAGATATCAGAGTAAATTTCTTATAACGTACAATATATATGAAAAACAATTTCATCACATTAACACAGCATATGGTTTTAATGTCCTATCACGAAAAAGTTTAAACATATTCGAGTCTCACATAAATTTGTCTTCTGTTTAGATTCTATGGGCATAATGTGTTTATTAATTAAACCACTTTCGTCTATATTTGTACATTGGTTCTATTTCCAGGCTTCCTAATGTAATACCCAGAATAACTGCGCAAAAGAACATAAAGAACAAAAACTAAAGTTAACAAATAAGTAAAATACAATGTGAGGAAACTCAAAGTATTTCGTAACTACAAAGACAGATGACTTGGTGCCAACAGGTGTCAAACTCGCTTAGGTAAGTTACACTCATCCATTCTTTATTTAGATAGCTTTATATATGGCCAGCCTCATAGGTGATTACTAACCGTCCTTCAGCTTTCTTTGTGTTTATGATTGTTTTGAGAAAATTCTTCCATGATAAGTTATTCAACTGCTGAAATCAAATAAATGAAGACCAGATATTGTTTTAGAAGAGTTTTACTTTTTAAAATGGACAAAGTACACGCCTGAAATAAGAAAGTGGAAAAATAGAAAAATAAATAAACAAAACTTCGAGAGAAATCTTGAAATATTTGGTTTTTAATGACAGATGCTCAAATTACAAACATAGGAAATCATTCAAAATATACCCCTTGAGATTTTTTTTTTATTGATTTATTTATGGACGCTCTTTAACAGCTCAGGTCATCAGCGTCCCATTCAACTCAGGGCGTGAAACGGTCGACAAATTTTGCTCAGAGGCCTCTCTTTCAGGCTTGAGGTTCTTTTTCGTGCCGTAAATGTACAACACGGGAGCCACGGCTTTACTTCCCTTCCGAAGGAAGTCATACTTAGGATTTTTACGCCCGAAAAAATCCATCGGCCTTGGCCTGGTTCGAACCCGCGATCTTGGGTGTAGGAGGCAAGTATGGTAAGCACTACACCACCAGGACCGACACCCCTTGAGATAAAAAGGTGATCCTATTCCATAGTCCACCTTTGGGTAACGTCGGTCAGCTAGATTCAAAGCAGGACGAATTTGTTTTCTTGTTAAGTTTCCAGTGAATTTCGCTCGCGCCACACAATCCGTTACCTCGAAGCTTATCTATCATACTACAACAGTTTTGTGGACGAGGAGCTTATCTTTAAAGTATAACTTTCGCACCTTAAGATTTTTGTGTTATATGCGCGATTTACTTGTATTTTAAATTAACAACATTTATATTAATAATAGTTATTATATTCTCATTATAAGTTTTCGTATTTGCGTTTCAGGCATTCAGTTGCCCACAGAGCTATAACACAACTAGCTTGCTGGTCATAAAGTAGTATTTTTGTATGTGAACAAGGCGCTGTGTCGAAGAGGGCCCAAGACAAAAGTTAAAAGTCTGACAACTTTTTTTTTCTCTTAAGGTGTACATTTCCATTTTGATAAGAATTTCACTAAAATAATTAAGAATAGCACAAATTTAATTGCGAATCATTAAAACTTACTATTGATTACAGAAAGCATTCACATCTGTTGACAAACTGAAGGCTAGCTAAAAACAATCGTAAAGATTACGTATAACGATTCATAAATAAACTGCATTTTTTGTTCAACCACTTTATCAATTACGAACTTGGAAAAACTCTACAAGCAAACCTTCACCAGCACAACACTATCACGAAAATGCATTTATACGAACTAAATTTATATAAAATAAAAATAAAAAATAAACAAGGAAAACAAAAAACCAATAGCAGTTAATCTAAATCTATCTGTCTATTCAACAATCGCAAAAACTGATGTTATATGCACCTACATCTTTACTTTGAAACCCTTGAAAGCAGAGATAGTTAAAAAAATGCAGTTTTATTACATGCTACTATAAAATTTATATAAATTCGACCTCTATCTGATGCAAGTACGTTTGAAAGATTTTTATTTTCGTTACAATATTCTAGTTTGCTATTATCTTGCTTTAAACTTGATGTTTAGAGAACTGCCCTGCTACAAATGAAGATTCTATTGCCTAATTATTGCAAATGTTAAGCTGAATACGATTTAATTGTATTGTATTGTATTGTTAAGATTGGATGAGCATATTTCCTCTAGCCTTGCTCAAGTGCTGGTCATTTGTACCCACGCCTCCAGTGGGACAGCTCCGGGAGGAAGGCATGAGTGAGGGATACACTTGACGGCCAGAACCCTTATTGTAAACGGGGTTTCTAATAGTTTCCAGATAGAACTCCTCAGAAGGGACGCTTTCATGCTAGATGCCGGGGCAGAAACCTTTCCATAGCTCAAACCACCGTCACACTACACAAATCCACCTTAACCTGGCACTTTCGACTCTGTAACAAAACCAACGGAATGAAAGGAAGAATGAAATGGGAGAGCGGGAAATTTGTGGAAATGAAAGATCCATCCAGCATTCGTCTAAGCGAACAGCAGGCACTACGGGAAAAAAAAAAAAAAAAAAAAAAGCAAGCAAGAAACAAAGTCAGGATAGCAGACTCCAAGGGATTTGAACTCGAGACCTCCTGAATGCAAATATTAAGCGTTAACCCCTGAGCCACCTGGCTCGGTTATGTAAAGATACTACTTTTGCCAAAGAAAAATGTATCTCACTTTTTTTGAAATTTTTTTTCGTAATTTTCGGGTAAAAAGTTTATCATACAGATTACTTAAGAAAGCTGTCCAATATTGAGTAAAAGTTAAATTGGGCAATTAAGAGTGTACATAAACCTTCCTGGATGTAATTGAGAACTGAAAAACAAGTGAAGAAAGGGGGTCAGTAATCTGGTTATTCTTTGATTTGAATACAATTCTGAAAACTACTGAATCAAAGTGCTTACTTCTTAATGCACTCTTTTCAAAAATCACTTCAGCGTTGCACTTGTTTTGAAAGGTTGAGAACGTTTTCCCTTACAATGCAGTAACTGCCTAACACCCAGTGTTAACTTATATCCTAATATACAGACTGTCACCAACATTACAGTGTGTTTATCATTTAGAGTTCCATTACTGAATGTTTATAATGAATGTAGTAATATTATGGAGATTACAGAAGTTTGGAGTAAATTGATCTACATTACACATGTATAAGAACGTTCAGACAGCAATAGCATGATAATAAGTCCAATCATTTTCCGCCAAATAAGCACAAGTCATGAAGTGGGAAAATTCAGCAAGTATGGTCCCCTGAACAAATTGCAAGTATTGTCATCAGAATGGCGTAGGCAATTTAGTAAACATTGGTCACGTGTTGGTCACTTTATCAGAAGCCCATAATGGTTACAACTGTCAAGTTTTACTAAACTATCTCTAAATCTTCCGCCAACCTATCTATGTAAGCACAAAAACTCTTCTACAACGTATACTCGGCTTTAATCTTTCATTTAAACTAGGCATATTGCTAAATCCTCCCACAAAAATCGCGACGTTTGTGCGTCACTGTCTGTCTGGTAACAATAAGCAAGCACCTGGATATTAGAAATGACATCGTATAATTGCTTTTCGCTTTTATAAGTTGTTATAATTAGTTGATAAGCATGTGTGATAGATTGCAAAAGAACAAACACTACTTAATTAAAATAATATTAAACTATTATTAATGGTTTTAAAATAGTAATAACAGGAGGTTATTTTAGTGTGACACAAACCATTTGCAAAATACATCTCGGAGTTGGCGTGCTTGCCCAGTTTCTGACACACACGAATTACCTGCAAGGGAACACAGTTCTAGGCTTCTAGTTATGTCACGACATGTGAATTAAAGAAATAAATCAAGAACACTTTGTATATTGATCTAATTAGATGTACTGTAGTGTAAAATTATTATTCCTACATTTTATATTGCAAGAAAAAATGAAAAGTTTTCGCATTCCCACTCAAGGACTCAACGTTTGAACAGTTGATTGTCGCAGGTTGAGATCTGCAAAAATAACAGGATTGCAGAATATTTGATTTTATTGACTAAATTGAAGTTCAAGAGATATGATAGCTATAAATAAAGTTTAAGGATTAGGATGATCGTTGCGACGATAAACACAAGCGCTGAATCCGAAACGAAAAGCGAACTTATCTGATGACTCCAAAGGGATGTACTCATGAGACCATGCTCCTGGCTGCCCATATGTTCGTTTTATTTGAATAGACAATGCAAAATTATCAGTTTCTCGCTTTTTGTTATCAAAATGTAGATAGTTTATTAATATGTTACTTGCTATAATTCTCATGAAATCATTCATTGGGCCGACACCTACTGATTATGCGTCTGGCCATAGTGAGTGTATATCTCGATGTCACAATTGTTGACAATTGCTTGTTGTTTGATTTGATTTATTTATGGACGCTCTTTAACATCACAGGTCATCAGCGTCCCATTCTATTCAGGACGTGAAACGGCCGACAAATTTTGCTCAGAGGCCTCTTCTTTCAGGCTTGAGGTCTTTTTCGTGCCGTAAATGTACGACACGGGACCCACGGCTTTACTTCCCTTTCGAAGGAAGCCATACTTAGGATTTTTACGACCGAAAAAATTCATCGATCCTGGCCGGGTTTGAACCCGCGATCTTGGTTACCACTACACCAACAGGACCGACGTTGCCAATTGCCATAGAGGGTTTCGCAATCAAAAAGTGTTGTTTGCTTGGTTACCTCTTCCAGATCTCAAAGTTTCGTCTGTACCGTAAGAGTAACCTCATGGAAACGAAACTTTCTTTTCTAGAGTGGTTGCCCGAAAACTTACATCTTAAATGGAGAAATTGTCATCATTTATTCAACAGAAAAATTTTAGATTTACCTGTGCCTTCTGTTAAACAATAAACACATTAGTAGGTAAATTTAAAGCAGGGGGTTTTTTAGATTAAAAAAAGAAGAAACGGCACGTTTTGATCGAGGAAAATTTGGATGAAATTGATTGAAGTCTTATGGACTTAATGTAGCTCCGAAATTAATATCATCTGAAGTGTAATTAAGAATTTATTTTTTAGGGTAGTTTCAACCTTTAAGATTTATAGCAACGGGGTTTGGTTTCACCGCAATGAGTACGATTAATAGTCAATCATTAATGGACTGTTGAAAATCCGCAGCAAATGTTATCGCTTTCTCTAATTAAAAAATATAATACATGCTCAGAGAATTAATGGGAACATTTTAACATGCCATGATTTGTGGGGGCCTATATCTCTCAATACTCAATTCATGTGACTATTTTAATATAGGGGAAAGTTTAAAATAATCCCGAAACATTAGATATACTAAAAGAAATTCCCGACTTCGCATTTAGAGACGTATATTCCAGAATATGATGCATATACGGCTATACTGTATAACAGACAAAGGTAGTGCAGATAGCAGAGACAAGTGTCACATAAAATAACCTCCCGGTATATAACCATAATCAAAGCTTTGGGACATAAAATAAAATTACATAGCACTGTTTAAAATACTCACTACTGTATACAATATATTTGCTGTGCATCAAAGTAATTTGATATTCTTGTGTTTATAGTACATATATTTAGTTTAAATGCTGAATCAGTTATTTATGAAATTAAGCAATTGCTATCACTTCATCAAGTTCTATGTTGCTGTTGAAAAATTTGCACCAATTTTTGTATTAATATTTTTATAAAAAGTTACTTTTGGGTGTGTTGTACATCTATCGTTAAAGTATGTATATGTTCAATATGCAATTCTTAATGACGGTTTTATATTCATTGCACATGTATTGTCTCTGATAGGCGAAAAAATGATTAGAAATGTTTTGCATTTAAAAGTAAAATAACATCCATTGAATAAAAGTAGATTTAAAATTCGATTATATACATTTAATAGATAAAAACACAATTTCCATAAAAATGACTAGATTTAAATTAATTTGTTGTCCTTAAACTTCCACTAACAATATGAATGTATTTTGAAAAGAAATATAGCATCATTTGTATATTCCTAACTAATATGTTATTTTATTTACAAATAAATGAATGAATTAGATGCACCGCATTAACTTACAAGAAGTTACCACTGCTAACTGACATTGCAATTGCAGGCTGAAATTTATATAATTTGACTATCCACAAATTTATAGGAAGCTAACAATTGTATTATATTTTAAGAAATACTAATATTTTCATTGTTATAAAACAAATGCTCAAAACAACAAAATCAGCCATAAAATAGTTAAATTGGTAGCCCTGTAAATACTGAAACTGTACTATCCAAAAGTTACCTTTATTCCATTGTTAAAATAGCATATTAGTACATGATCCCAATAACAGAATGATCATTTCTTTGTAGTACGTCCTACATCATAGGTCTATACGTCCTGCAATTGTAGTCAAATGAAATAATTATTCTGCAAATAAGGAGCCAGTTTGAAGCTAAAATACATGTCTGTCTCTTTCTTACAAGAACTACGGGGTGAACAATCCTTCATGCAACCGGTTTCACGGTGTGCGACCGGCCGGCGAGGCTGGCTGCTGTGTCGGCGTTGCGGGCGTCAGGAAGTTCGCAGTAATATAGTACCGTTTGTCGCGTAAGTTATTTCTAATACACACAACATAAATACTTTAAAAGAAAAGTAACTTACTGATGTACATTAAGCAAGGGAATGCTGAAACTGCCTCCGTTCTATTGTGACACCTGCTTAGGAAATTGCTCATTACACTCTGCAGTTCCCTCTGAGAAATGGCAGCAATTTCTTGACAAATGTTAGTTTTAAGTTTTTCTAAAGTATGTGGATTCGTTTAATACACCTTTTCTTTTAATGCTTCCCAGAGATAAAAATCGCAGTTATAATACACTTCCACTCAATATATTGTACTGCGTCGCCTAACATCTCCTTGCACAAGATTTCAACTCACACTGAAGCCTCGCGCAGCGGAGGGGAAATATATATTCCGCCGACATAACGCTTTCGGCCAGTCCCGAGGTTGCGTCAAGCATTGCTCACCCAGTATTTTGAGCAAATTAATAACAATAAATTAACAATAATAAATGCCACAAATTACTGTTTAAATAAAACGTGTAGTTTTAGTTAAGACAAATGTAATACTTATTTTAAGTTACGCTTAATAATGTTAGTTAGGGATGCTATGCATTAAATCGTTGCACATGTAAAGTAAAAAAATTGTTGAGAGAAACGTACCTCTAAAATTTATACGACATTTATATGATCTTCTTTAGTGTGTTCTTAAAACAAATGAACCCATTTTGACTAGTCAGTTCAGCATTGTTGCAGAAAAATATTATAAGTTGTTTGGACGAAAAAAGATCACATTTCACTTTAGAGGTACAGACTGTTTTACAACAATTAGCTAATAGACAAATGTAACGTTTTTTAAATACATGCGCTCCTTTCTGAAATAGAGCAAATTATACGATGCCGAGTTCAATTCTAGGCCTATATGGATACCATTAGCAGGCTTGAGGCTTTAGTAGAATGGCGTTAAAGGTGAGAAAGGTCCACTGGGGCGAAATTCCATTTCCGGACATAGGCTGTTTGCCTCCATCTCGTCTCTGCAAAGCAAACAAACAAACATTTCATTATCTGCAGACTCTCTTGGTTGAATATTACAATGTTTAACGAATACGAGTCTATTTATCGCACAATAAAGGTTGCGTTTTTATAGCATCCATCTTTTTTTTTTAATTCACATGATATTTGTATATGTCACAATCTATTGTAAAGCAATTATTTACCGTGTTGAGCATTGTGTAACTGTGGCCCTGTCAGGCAGTGTATATAGATGCACTTTGCTTTGGAAGTTAAGACATAGTAGACTGAGGACAGCATAGTAGATTCGGGACGACAGTATTATGGAACTACTGTTTATAATTTCCATATACACACACATCGTATTTCTTATGAATTCAATGAAGAAACGATATGAAAGTGAGTGCTTATTTGTCATTAATAAATGCGTATTGGCATAACGAAAACTCATTCTAGCGTATTTATTAACAACAAATAAAACACTTGCCCATATGATGTTCTCTTCCGAAACATGAAGTAGTTATCGGTGGGAGGAGGGGGCGGTTTATTTTGATAATTGCCCCGCGTTGGAGGGTCAAGGTTTGAAGGGGTTATAGGTGGCGGGGAGAATGGTGATAGGAGTTTGATTGTTCATGGCCCTGCTCACCAATAACTCTTCACGTCGATCTCAGGGATGTAGCTGGTTTTCGGGACCTGGTAGTGCCGGGTTGAGTGAGGGGAATTAAAGGTATTGTATTGATCAGAGAGAACACCTTGTTATCTGCAAGTTGACGTCGTTTATTCAACAAAGAGAGCATCCCATGGCGTTTCTGCTCGGAACGCAGTAACGAGACGTCTGGCAGACACGTGGAGCTGTAATGTTAGATTAGCAGTGTGATTGCAGACCGCTCGGAAGACATGTCGTGCTGAAGTGACGCCCAAACATCGGCGTTCCTAAAACATCTGACGCTGAATACAACCAACCAGACCAAAAGACCAGAAAGACCAAAAAGACCTCGACAAGGGCGATTCCATGTCCTTAAATACCCAATATAACACGCTTTACCACGAGATGCAGGGAGGCTCTATTTTCCCGCCACTATGACTTTAGATATCCTCATAGGTTGCCTGTGACTTCATGCCACTCTGTTATTGGCCAGTTTGATTATTTGAGCTTAACCACTCGTTGATTCGTCCAGCGTCTAATTTCCAGTTTTTAGTGAACGTTACAGATCAACGGCCTTAGCGGTATCGTAGCATTGTTCTTTTCTAGCATACCTGGCCGGGGCGACCACCCGTCTTCCTAATAACAATAGATGGTATTTGCTCCTTTGTCTACCAAAACGGTCTCTCTGCCGTCCGAGCAAAATTCTTGCGCTTCTTGACATTCCTACAAACAGAACCCTTCACTTAAAGCTAGCTGAAATAAAATAAATATTCTAATCAATTTTTCGCGATTGATGGGGTACCAAATACTGTATCAAACAGAAAGCAAGTATTATCTTCTCTGTTTGATTAGCAAATGACAGTGATCACTATCTAAACAAAATTTCTTATGATATACATTTTTTAAAAAATAGTTTACTTGTATAAGATAACGAAAATCTAGACTTGTTTCAATTCGGAAATGATTTTGTTTCCTTAGAGATGTATGAGATTGGCATCATCTACTTTAATATGAAATCTACCGGCCACAATTGTCAAGTACTTCAACTTCTTAACTAGCCACTAGGATAAGAGGGGTATAGTCGTCTTCTAAGGGCCTCCCACTGGGTCGACACGAATTTCGCGGATTGTCCCCAATTTTACAGTGTATAATGAAAGTGCGAGACGCAAAAAATGGTAATCCGCGATTTTAATGCAGATAACATAATTCGGAAAATTGTAATACTATTCCCGCATGAGCGCATTTAGAACATGTATTCCTTACTTTTAAGGTGTCGGTGTAGTGGTTACCATACTTGCCTCCTAAACCCAAGATCGCGGGTTCAATCCCGGCCAGGACCGATGTATTTTTTCAGGAGTAAAAATCTTAAGTATGGCTTCCTTCTGAAGAGAAGTAAAGTCATGGATGCCCATCGTAGATTTACGGCACGTAAAAGAACCTAAAGCCTGAAAGAAGCGGCCTCTGACCAAAATTTGTCGGTCGTTTCACGCTCTGAATTGAATAGGACGCTGATGACCTGAGATGTTACAACAACGTCCGTAAATAAACCAAATCAAAAGCTATATGCTTACGAGCTGCTTGTGCCGCCCCTGAGCAGCTAGTAAACAATGACAAGCTCTTTCTCTGTAACTGGGCTGCATTTTACTGAGTGAGTAGTTGTCTACCAACAATAAAAGAAAAAACAATATTAAATTTTTTATCAAATAGCTATTGTTAAAATTCAGAAACAATAAGATATCGACCTATACAGACATTGGAGGGGTACGCCACGAGTGGCTGCGGTCATTAAGGCGCGAACTCGTGAGCGAGAGGTCTGGGGTTCGAATCCCGCCAGGAGTCCTCCCTGACTGACCGAGGTTTGCTTCAGGTTTTCCTCAGTGCTCATAAGTGGCGATTGCCGGGGAGGTACCCTAAACTTAAGCCTGGGACGTTTCCTTAAAAAAAAAAGCATTACCCAATATATCATTTCATCTCATGTATCATCAATGTTTACCGGTTGTGTGCCTCAGTAGTAAAAAGGGCGTTAAACACCATTCAAAAAAGGGGGGGAGGGAATAGGATAGGCATATTGGCATATTTTTAAATTATCACTGTTCTTAAATTTTCCGACTATGCTTCGAGTTTAATATTGCGCATACATGCTATACATGACACGACTATCACATATTCAAAGACTCCGGGCATTATATATACACAGTGAGTATCTCCTGAAGCACGTTAGGTTGATCAAATGCTACTAAAACAATTAATGAAGAGCGATGAGGTAGAGAGATCATGCACGGTCCACATGCTGTTAGACTGTAATGGTGAAATGAGGTGTACCATCTGTTGATACCGCATGCGATCACTAATATCACTGGGAAAGTCCTCGGGCAACGCAGGCAAGTGTTTTGCAAGTAAATTTTGCTGTCGAAACGTCATGACGTAAGGGCACTAATGGTATTGAACAGTTGTCATAATCAATCAATGAAATTGTAATTTTTTTATCTTCAAATTAATATCCAATTTCTAATTTTTTGTAAGGCTGACCACACACGTAATAATTTCAAACCTACGCTAATTTAATAAAAAAAACGTTTTTTAATTATTATTGTAAAACTTATATTGACATTCAAGTTTATTCTCATACTCCTTTTTGTTGGTTTTATTATCTTTAGTAATGTTTCGGTACACACTTTCTTTATCGTTGGGAAGCCTTACAAGCTATACAAGTATCATTCACTTGAATCGAAAAAACGGTCGTAAGTCCAGAACATATGATCTGTTGGATTGGATTACTTGGAGCGAAGGAGGATACTTGTTCACAACTGGTCTTTTGTGCCTATGTCAACAATTGGAATACCTCCAGAGGGAAGGGATGATTGGAGAGTCTGCCTTGAGGGCAGGATCCACGGGCAATAACTGCGCGGACGTAACATGTTTCTAGACAGAATACCCCGATAATAGGAGAGCCTCTCAAGGAATACGAGCCCCTCTGAAGGTCCGCTTCAATACCAGACGCCGGGACAGAAATCTTTCAAAGCGCAAGCAGAGCATCTTTCCCTGATATTTACAACTCTTTATCGGAACCAACGGAATGAAATGAAAGGAAATGGAGCAGCGTCAAATTTTTGGAAATATAAATATTCATCCCAGCACTTGTCTAAGTAACCAGGGAAAAAAAACACAAAAAAATCCAAAGTTCAACGGGAATTGAACTTGGAGTCTCACGAATGCAGGCCTCAAGCCTTACTACCCCCTCCCCCATTTTTTGAATGGTGTTTAACGCCCGTTTTTACTACTGAAACACCACAGACGGTGAACACTGGTGATACATGAAATGATATATTGGGAAAGGATTTTTTTTAAAGGAAGGAAGCGTTTCAGGCCTAAGTTTAGGGTACCTCCCCGGCATTTGCCAGTTATGAGGGAAATATGGAAAAAACCTTTCAGAGAGAGTTCTGGTGGGATTCGAAACGCAGACCTCCCGTTTACGAGTCCGCGCCTTAACGACCTCGGCCACTCATGGCGGTGGCTTACTACTTGAGTCACTCCGCTCGGTTGATATGATTTGTTAGGAAATGGTTCATTAATTACGAAATACAAAACTATATATTGTATATAACCCTATTGCATAATACTATTTATCTGTGATTCAAACATACTCATAGAGTAAGTTCGTCAAACTAATAAACATAACACTCCGGGGTAGTGTACAATGTAAATCTGCACACCCCCTTAATATCCATTAGGGGGTTGTATTCAGCTCTCAACAAAATCTACACAAATTGTTTGGTAGTTTACAGATAGACCGCAATAGTGTGCAGTTTCAGAAACTTCTTTCTTAATATGGGTAGGTTATTAAAAATTTGTGATTTAAACACACAACTTAGGAGACTAGCGGTGCCTATAATTCCAAACTATCACAGTACGTTCAGCGCATTTCAAAAGTCAATATTCATATGCTGCTCTTATTTGCATATACGTGTCTTGTATTTTTGTACTTTTTAATTAACACTAATTTAGTTATTTAACATGTTATATTCATTTATTGTTTTATTTTAAATAAATATTAGAATAAGTTAGAGTATATAATTTATTTAGTAATATGATTTTGACATCTTAATATTCCATTTGCACTTAGCTACAGAGTTCCCTCTTACGGTAGGATTTATAATAACCATTAGTTTTACATGTTCATTCTGATATTGCAGTATTTTTGGAAATTTATTTAATTTACGTAGGGTCTTTAACATCTCAGGTCATCAGCGTCCCAAAAATTCGGGGCGTAAAAGGCCAATAAATTTGACTCAGAGGCCTCTTCTTTCAGACTTGAGGATCTTTTACGTGCCGTAAATCTAAGACACGGTATCCACGGTCATACTTAGGATTTTTACGTCCTAAAAATCCATCGATTCTGGCCGAGATTGAACATCTTGGGTCTACGAGGCACTAGGCCACTAGGACTAACCCTTTTGTAAGTGCATTTAATTGATACTTAAGTGCGTTTTTTTTAAAAAAAGGTGAACTATCTCCAATACGGATAACTTAATATTTTACGGATGTAATTTTTGAGAGAATTTATTTTTCTTCAGTTCTTCAGTTCCTAAAGTCACTACCAAATGCGAAAACTTGATTCACCGAACCTATACTCTATAATCACCATGGCATAAACCCGTCCTTGCAGAGATTTGATCTTCGAAGCTATAAACTTTCGTGTTACAAACGCGTGACCTTTCGTGAACCTGTCAGAATACACGTGATATATTGCCGGCGTTTATTTCGGTTATGCCGCGCACATCATAATGCGAAATATTTTGATGCACTGGAAGATAATATTTGTAAATGAAGAGATAAGATACAATAAATCGATGGTGCACTTTCATTAGCCAGCCCTAAATTTGCCTCAGTCTTAATTGTAAATATGTAGGGCTAACGGAACATTAAATGTATTTCAATAGTGAGACCCGTATGAAAAACCCAAATTATTTTAAATCTGCTAAGGGTCTGAAATTATCCTGATTTTTTAATTTTTTTATGTTCAGATGAATTGTTTCAATGAACACAGAGCTCTTTGTGGAAAAGTCTTATGGCACTTTATCGTAAATTAATCGTTTACATTTAAATACATACAAAACTATTACACTCTATGCACTGACAATAACTATTAATGTTTTCAAAGTAATCTGCAGTAATTCCACACCTCACATTCCCCATCATGTATATGAAAAAAAGTTTAGGCTTTACAGTACCAGTGTTCATATGAGCGGTTCTTCAGATTGGGGAACACGAGGAAGTCGCATGGCCACTGGGGCTATAAGGTTGAAGCGTCATTAGCAGAGGCTTGTCGTGGTGCAAACACACCCGCATCTCTAAACTTTGGCCATTTCTCCTGAATTTTTGAGAGCAGCCCTGAGGACACTTTGCGGCAAGTACTCGATTCTCTAACAGCGCAGTGCAATGGCTACCTTTTTTCTTCATTACAATTCTTGGTCTCTTCATCTTCTTTGGAGGCTGCTTGCCAGGGAAAACCCAAATCAACAACTAATTCCCAATCTCCGCTGTTACTGTCTGAATTCAACGGAACAATCTTCAGAGGCAAGTCTTTGCAGCATTTTCATTTTGACCTGCTTTTGCCTTTCGGAAAGGTTTTTGACAACCATCCAAACCATTTCTGATTCTTAAAATTGCATATTAAACCCCAACTGCTCTCGATGTACTTAAAGGCTGTATATTTGCATCATCTGTTGTCAATATATCCAGAACAGAAATGTTGATTCAGCCATAACCGTTGTTGGCCGAACACTTATCTCATATTTGGGGCATGTTTTTTGTTTTTAATTTGGAGAAATCACGAAAAATTATGGAAAGTGAAGGAGAAAGATCAAACATACAAAATTATTGCATCAAAACATTTCACCTCAAGTTGCAAGGATGAGGATGAAATTACGAGTATGCTTATCCACCGAGACGGTGCACAGGATGAAGGATGTATTGGATTATCCAATTAGCTGATGATCGACACGAGAGCGGGGAACTACATCGGCCGATAAGCCATACCAGCCGGGCTAAGCGAGTCGAGATTCAACTGGTACTTTGACTCTGAGTCTCGCGTCACTCCGTTAGTGTTATTTGAACATTGAAAGAAACAACACTTGATTAATACTAGAGTAAAGTTTATACGAACTAAAGGATAACATCTGCCAAGAGATCAATTTAATTTATCAAAGAAAATTAAGAAGGTTTTGTTGATTTGTTTATGGACGCTCTTTAACATCTCAGGTCATCAGCGTCCCATTCAATTCAGGGAGTGAAACTGCTCACAAATTTTGCTCAGAGGCCTCTTCTTTCAGACTTGAGGTTCTTTTCGTGCCGTAAATGTACGACACGGGACCCACGCGCTGTACTTCCCTTCCGAAGGAAGCCATACTTAGAATTGTTACGTCCAAAAATCCATTGATTCTGGCCGAGTTTGAACCCGAGATCTTGGGTTTAGGAGGCAAGTATGATTAACACTACACCACCAGGACCGACGGGTATTGGCTAATTTCATAAGCAGTGCCAGAAATATGTGAAAAATGAAGGCAGGCAGTTCCAGAATCTCTTTACGTGATGTGAGTAAGCATAACTTTTAAGTGTATTGAATATTTCTGTAGTATTTCTATAGCCGATTTTCGTGTTGCCCCTGGGACCAACTCTAGTGTAGTCCATGTGCCGGTTGCACTAAAACATTTCATCAATTCATATTTCTTCGTTTGCTTTCCAGCGATGGCCATGTGAGGTGTTGATGTCAATCCACATGTTATTTGATTGGCTATGACAGGTCCTCTCAATACACACCAGAGGGATGCGCGTTGATCTTGGTTTCCGCGAGTACTTGGACTCGCTCCGTCGCATCTCTTTGTCTCCTCTTCTCTCTGAGCTTGCACAACGGTAGGCTGGTAGGTAAGAAGTTCCAGTGGGGGAAAATTTTTGGCACACTCATTAGGAATTGAAAATGTAACATCTCCACTTTGGTGATCCCAGGTTTGCTACATTTTTCTTAAATTACTTTGCTCAAAATGTAAATTGTATATTAAGACTCTTGCCTGATTTGGAGCAAATGTTCAAAAATTGAAAGACGAGCTATGCTGGGACAAAGATTGTAGTAGCATTGTTATTTGAAGATGTTGTAAAGTGTTGCATGTCAATGGGCGAACTAGTAGAGTAATTTTCTCGCCTTCTATTGAGGAAGGTTTTATAGCACATGCTCTGTGTATATGGAAACTATTTCTAATATTTTTAAAAAATCATTAATGATGCTTAGTCTATCAATATTTAATATTTAATTCTATCTATATTTAAAATTTCATGCATTTTAATAATTAACATCAGGTCAATCTGTTCAATTAATCGTAATATACCGTATTTGATTTCTACGTTTAAAAATGTTCAACAAATAATGTTAAAATCCCTAAATCCTTAGTTGCTTTAAATAGATGCAAGTTTTTGTAGTCCCGGAAATGTGCACATCACACTTGGCTGGCCATGAGCTATTGGCTTATTTGGTTACAGCCAACCTCGACCGCATCGGTCATCAGATAGTTGGATGACCCGATGCTTGTAACGTGATTGATGGAGGATAAGGAGATGGTGCTTTTAATTTACATAGTGCGCCTATTGCTAGATTTTTGCATTTCAAAACTTGTGTCGTAATTGTCTTATAAGCAATAATAATGATAATAACAATATGAACAATTTACTTTTATCAATAAAAGTATCCCATTAACAATAAATAATAAATATGTTCAATATTTCCAGATTAAAATAAGATTAATTATAGAACAAGGAAAATATTAAAGACATAAACGCAATCTAAGTTAGTAAACGCAATTTAATGTTCCAGAACCTCGTTCGCTTGTTCTCAAAAATAAAAATGAAAACTTCAGAGTTAATTGCAACTATTCAGAAGTAATTTTCCTGCGATATTAAGAAACCCTGTGCGTTATGTCTACTCGCAAGACATGGGGAACGAAATGCGCAGCGCCTGGATCTCATGGGAACAATAAGAGCCCGGTGTGACTGGAAATCTAATTAAAAGCTCCCTGTCGCAATTCCCACATTTCCAACAGGCGTGCCACGCAGCAATTACACAGCTATTGGAACACCGATGTTTAACGTATGGCTACAAATTATTAGTTTGTCAACAGGAGCTGTCGACTCCTACATCCCACGGAAAACAACAACAAACAAATATAGGCGCATAAAACTTTTTAGGCTTCCGCAGCTGGCTTTAATATTATTACGAACGTTCCAGTTTATTTGGCTGTAGTATAATTTACCATTCACAGAACACACCTTCACTGAAAATGCTGACCACAGAAGTCAGCGAAAGTTCCAGGTCCTGTTTCACAAAAGTATGGTCTAATACATAAACGTGTAATAGTCAGGTTCTTGTAAAGTATGGTATTGTAACTTTCTGTTCCACGAAAATGCTACACTGGTAAAGTATTACTAAAAAGTTACAAGTGACGTCATGTGGGCGTCATATAAAATCTAGATGAAGGAACAGCTTTTTGCCATACATCTCCATACCTTGAATTAGGTTATGTCTACTTTTTAGGGGTTTTAATGCACGGAGCGGATTGTCATTTCGGCCAAATGGGTCTTATTTTTTCCTCTGACATAATGAGAATTTATATACTTTATCATGTATTTATCGATATTCAAGCGTAATAATCCACTTTGGGGCGTCGGTCCCATAAAATTACATTTAGGAGCATCAATTTCAGCCGTCGAAAGGTAGCTTCCCGATTGCTATCCGGTTATTTTATTAGTCCATTTGATTCTTTTTATTTGTTTATATTACTTGACAATCACGTTGTTATAATAAAAAAAATACTGAGAAAAGTGTGCCAAAAATTATTCTATAAGAGAATAAAAAGAAATTATTTTCGTGGCATGTTACAAGAGCTTAAAAATACAAATGAAGAATAAAAAGAAATTATTTTCGCGGCAAGTAGCAAGAACATTATCTAAGATGCCTGTCTGAAATATGCGTCAATGTTAATCATAAGCCGCACTTTATTTGCACTTAACCTAACCTTATCATTGTACCTAATATTTATTCTTTCTTTATACATATTCCTACTCATCATTATCATCAATTTCTCTAATACTTGGTACATTTGAGTTAATTGACTACAAAAATCATTAAAAAGATAATAAATTTTGTGCTAGTATTTGAAGTTACCAATGTTCCTACACTTGTAGAGAAATTTATACAAATTACCAGTATCCGAATAATACAACACTTTCCTGGAACAGAATAAAGAAAAATCACTTGTACGTTTGCAAGCATGGGGTGGTAAAGTACAAGTGTAGCAGAAATATTTGTGGAATTTTACTAATAACTACAAGTTACACTTGTAATGTATTAGACCATGCTCTTGTGAAACAGGGCCCTGGTATTACACTAAGTCATATTTCGATATAGTAATCCGTGATATTATATAACTAATAAACCATGCCCTTGGTTACCGCAATAGCAGTCAAATTCTAATGCCTAAATTACTTGTCTGCATTACCGTATGAAAATATTGACAAGGAATAAGTTTGTTGATACCAAAAGAATGCAAGCTTATTTCTGTAACGCAATGTTTTCAATATTAAGTTACAATTGTTAAACAGTAGCACAAATGTTGAAAACTAATAAGATATTGTTTGTAAGCGTTTAACGCCCCGCAGGCTGCCAAGGTTTTTCTAGACGATGAGTGGAATTGAAGATATGATAGCGCAAATGAACCCCAAGTTGTTAGCGTCTATTTTTTTAATAGTGTTTAGTTGTTAAATAATAAATAGAAAAAGGACTTTTTAAGGAAGGAAATGTTGCAGACCTGAGTTTAGGGTACCTCCCGAGCATGAGGAAAACCTTAAATAATAATAATAAAAAAAATGTTGAGATATGCTTTCAAGATCTGAAATCTATTATTATTTTTTAATTTATTTCTATTTATAGAACCATAGCTTAATAGTATCTGTACTGCATTAACTCGCCATATAATAAATTTTCTGTGGAACTAATGAAAATATTATTCAAAAACTACTGTAGTTTCTTAGGTTAGCTGCGCATTTGAAGAATTTCTGATTTCACGGGGAAAACCAACATTTAATTTATAATATGTTGTTCTACGTCTTCGTATTAATAAGTGCTGAGTTTAAAATAACAGCATATTTATAAATTATCAAAAGCAAAATCATCAAGGTGCAAAGTTGTAAAATAGAGAACCATATTAGATGATAAATTATGGTGAAATTACAATGCTGACCCAGAGTTTTTCTAGTAGGATACACAAATAACAGAGAAAATGCCAAGAATTTGATAATGCTCTAAAAAAAAGCGGAAATTAATATGCTTTGCAGGGGAAAATATTTTACTTCGTTTTTTAGGCGTTCTCAATAATTTTAAATTTTAAAACAAATATTGTATCAATTGCTTATAAATAAGAAAGTAAAACGAGATAATAGTAACCATTCCTATTATGCAAATTCCTCGTTTCCCCAATACATAAGACAATGACAATATTTAAGCATAAATGAAATAAGCCTGCTTACTCTATGTTGGTCCAATGTGCTACTAATTTGTGTATGACATTCTACAGGTATCGCAGGTAAAAAATTGTATATTTGCAAATCGAAAAGCTAAGGTATCAAAAAACTAACAAAACTAACGTCTATAATTTAACGAGTTCTTAAGTTTTCTGGTAACTTAATTGAACTTAAGTACCCATTCGTTTAAAAGTAAAATTTAATTACTTCAGGAAAATTGCTAACTTTTACGAGTGTATTAAACAAGATAATTCCAGAACGACCCGGGCCTTTCTCTTTAAAATACACTACAAATCACTTTATTTACTTTTGTGTTTCTTGATGTATATTGTTCAATAGCTTCGTTTATGATTTGAATATTTACTCAGTCAAACTTTACCATGTTTGTTTCATAGTCTCTAATGACCACCAGTGATAAACAGGAGAGTGCACGATTGTGGTTTACCTCGATCACTAACTGATACAAAGCAGAGAGCGCGGAATTAGGAATACCTTGCGTCGGTATCTTTCATTTTGTTGGCATCTAAATCCCCTCTGATTGGGGCTTAGATCTCAGCGAATCCACTGATGTATTTAACAAACAGATGCTAAACATAGAACATACAGATTCATTAATTAAAACGTTAATCGTAATGAAAAGCTATGTTTTCTTTTCAAAAAATTCCACTGTTAGCCATGAAATAAAAACTGATCAAATGATCACGTTTATTAAGGTGGATAAATCGCGTTATTTTAATTCTGGTTTACGTTTTGCTTGTTTATTGTTGACTTTTGAATGACGGTTAAGCATTTTTGTGCATCATCATTCTTTTATTTCTTTTCCCCTAAAGCCCTACGTTAGGGTTAGCCGTGAAGGTGTGAAGTTTCTGAATCTTACCCGGATACTAAACTTAGCCTAGTTTCCAATTTACTTTAAATGATCTCTGAAAACTGTTAATTGTTTTCCGCGCTTTACAGCGGTTTCACTGTGTTATATGTACTACAAGATAATTGCCGATAATTGAAAATGGCGTTAAGCAAATTTCACTGCACAAATACCACGTCGAGTTAATTTTTCTGTATTTGTTTCGCGGCAGCAGTATTTTATTACAACTTCAAATAATAATAACAAAAAAGGATCACCCAATTGGATATTAAGAGTTTTAGTTTTAGCGTTAATTATTACTCGAGGGAAAATATTTTGATTTTCCAGTAGTGAAAAAAGATTGGACTTCCAAGAGGAATTCAATGCAGCATTAGATTATGCATTATAAGTCATTAGGCCGTAAAAAATCGCCAGTGAATTCTGGCTGCCCGGTGTTTCCCTTACTACATGTCTTCCTCCAGAAGGTGCTTCACTGGGGACTTAAGCACAATACTATGACCTGCCCTGCCATTAGTCAGGTATTGATTATTGAGCAATTCAATTGACAGCTTGTTTATTTTCAACCAATAACGGTCGACTGGACTTGTTAAAATATTTCGGAATGGCATTCATATGCAAGTAAATTAAGTAGCATTACGATATATACACGGGGGTGAGGCATTTATAGTGTCATGGCTATTTTACTCCGAAACGAAGGGGAAAATAAAAAAAAATGCTTCAGATAAAATTTGAAGTGCTTTTAGGGGGGCATAGGATAGCGACCTTAACTCGTCCTTGAAATACCATTATTTAAGATCATTTCAAGGTCAAAGAGTTTGTTTTCAAATGGAATGGTTTATCCCCCCCCCCCCGAGAGTGGAAAAAGCATTCAAATTTGTGTGAAGCATTTTTTGATTTTGCTCTTCGTTTCGGAGTAAAATGGCCGTGACACTATAAATGCTGTATATATATTATTTTACTAACACTCCATTTCAACATTGTCAAACTGGATTTATCACACCTGAGCGATTGACTGCATATTATCGCAATTTTCTCTACTTCTGAACAAGAAGAAGCTTATAACTAGAAGTTTCTTCCGGGCTTTGGAGCCGTGGTCTCTTGGAGCTAAGCAGTCCAAACGTTTCATCCTCAACTGCGGAGGACATCTTCAGTGGCGCGGTCTGAGTCTTCTGGGCGAAGGTCCTGGACAGGACAGTCGTGGCAGGACCTTCGCCCAGAAGACTCAGACCGCGCCACTGAAGATGTCCTCCGCAGTTGAGGATGAAACGTTTGGACTGCTTAGCTCCAAGAGACCACGGCTCCAAAGCCCGGAAGAAACTTCTAGTTATAATTCTGACTCCGGCCGTGAAAGCTTCCGACTACTCAAGAAGAAGCTTCCTTAAAGATTATAAAACGGCTTACCTCGACATTTTGCGGGATCGAATTCTGAGTACGCATGTCAAACTTTGATAATAGGTGTGTGTAATAATTATTATTAATGTTTCTATTGTTTTTGTTCGATTCTTTTTCTCCTACTACATTCATTTGTTTTATTGGTATCTTTATACACTGTGCAGAGATATGAATAAAACAAATGAATGTAGTAGGAGAAAATCAAACAAAAAACTATCGCCTATTAGAGTTTCATCAGAGTGACATTCATTATCACAAATAATATCACAAGAGGGTCTGAGATTGCCAATAAATTCACGAACGTAGTAAGTGGAAAGCCCAGAATCTCGAAGAACTATTTCACGAATAAAACAAACATTTAAATATAATTCCTCTGAACTTGATTTACAAAAGTATAATAACTATATATTTTTTATTGTGAATATTTAATGTTTTCAAGCCATCTTGCTACAGACCAATATCGATTGTCATAAATGCCAAAACAAAAGACTATTTGGGACTGTTTCATGAATAGAATAAGAATAAAAGTAATATATAATTAAAATTCGTGCAAGAATTATTAACAATTGTATAAAATGCTATATTTATATTAATTAACCACTCAGAAACCGTGAGAATGAAATAAACGAAAGCGTTTCAATCGCTACCCTAATTGAAAAAAACAAGTAAATATAACATTTTACCATTTTGAACAACATGTTTATTACAGTCTATGATTGAAAGTCATAACTAAATCAATAACAATAAAACTACATATAAAACAATTTTCTATAAAACCCATTGTTACATAATTTATAAAAAGATTTCATACTATTTGACTGAATACAAAAACAATTGTTTGAGTGAATACGCTTTAAGTTCATTAAATATACAATGTACAATTTAGGTGCTCAGAAATTATTGTAGGAGGTACAGAGTTGGCCAGAAGACAAATACACTTAGCGCGGTAAAGGGATTTGGTAAAACTTTTTGATAATTTCACTGTGATATCGGGCTGTGATTGGTCAAAATTCATTTTTTTTTCATTTCATTGGTGTATTTTATGAAGGTCACATAAGTGAAATAGTCGGTGTAATTCTATCACCATGGTCAATCGAGTGTAAATGAGTTCATTTTGACTGAAATATGTTAGCATGGAATTATATTCCACGACTGCATGTACTAACACTATTTGAAGATAAAAGTGTTTAATAAACAGTATTAATAAAATAAAATATATACTGCAGTTTCTTAATTTATTTGCATTCAATGCCACAACGTGGAGCGAGTTTTTATATTCTTTAAGGAAGGTCCCTTCTTTTCCTTTTTGTTTAATAGTAGAGGTAGTTGCAAATCAATTGCGATAATATGCAGCCAACCGCAAGCAGGTGTGATAATTCCAGTTCGACTAATTGAAATGACAATTGACCGTGATTGTTTATTTAAACGAGCCATAAATTGGATGGCTCAGTATTCAATGTTTGATTTATGAGGTAAAGTCAAATTTATTACTTAAATAATATGTATGTCATAAACTACAATGAATAAAATGCATTTTGTACAAATTAGGGGTTACAAAGGTTACTACATGCTAGAATATAAATAGAGGACATTAAATGATTCAAATACACTTAGCAAATGGATGTAGCCGATATCTAGCAACGTGCGTTAGTAGTTTAATATGTAATGCAGGACTGCGTATCTCTATGGGTAGTTCAAAGGCGACCTGCTTCGCTAAGGCAGTAATTACAATTTTATAACTGCGGCTGCACAGAATAAGATAATCTAGCGAATTCTGCTGAACGTTCTAAAGGCGTGGGGCTTTTAACAGGCCAGTGATGTAGCTCCAAAGAGTTTTTATCTAAAAAGGAGCGGCGAAATACATTACTCCCTTTGAAACACATACCGTAGTCTCGTGCTCTGTGACCCAATAGTTTCCGTATACTCGCCACTAAATGAAACCTTTGATCACACGACGGATGTGGCGTGTTTCAAAAGGCCTTGTCGTTTGCCGTTTCTAAGTGCAAAAAGCACAGAAGCTCTTGGTATTATATTAATATCAAAAACACGCCCTCTCTCTTGAAAATTAAAGTGATAACATTGTGAGTTCTGTTTTCAAGAAACCGGGAGCACATGCATCTTCAGAGTATCTTTCTGTAAGATATCCACAGCCCAGGCTTATTATCTATTCTTTCCTCTGTCTACTTTGAATAAATGAATGTGGATTCTACATTTTTCTAGACGATGAAATGTGAATTATTTCTAAAAGGTAGGCACCTTAAGGTTGGAGAAAAGCGCTAAGTATGGTAATCTCTTTTATGTAGCAGATAAACTTACAATAACGATAAAATTAATTTAAGAGTATTTGTAATTGAGATGTTATAGAATACTGCACCCCAATACCTTCAGAGATTGTAGAGGGGTTTTAGACAAGCAATGTCATCTACAACAATACTACTTTAAACTCTGTTAACTTTGGTGATTTATAATTTTTGTCACTTCTAAAATCTTGAAAGCTTTCACCAAGTGCTTGCTAGCTCTTGAATTCAATTTAAAGTTTGCTTTTGTTTTGATGTACAATATTTAAATAAGCCATGCTAAGTTTTTGTTATTCCTTTGTCAAATAAAATCTTCCACAATTGTTGACGATGAACCATGTTAAACAAATTTTCATAATTTACAAAATTAATATATGGAGGTATTTTAAACGTTTAAGACATTTTAGTACTTGCGCTATGAATAAAACACTATTATAATTTTTTTCCTAAATCTTGATAATAAATTGTTTAGTTATGGAATTAATAACGGCGTGATATAATTTTGGAATGAATATGCAGGCAGAGTTGAGATAGACAGATACGTTCGGTACTTAAGCCTTGCTCACGGTAGCGCCTTTGTGCTTATGCCCTCAGTGGGAGCACTTGCGGAAGGAAGGGTTGTGGTGTGGGAGACATTGGGCGGCCAGAATCTACGGGCGGGATAATATGTTTTCAGATAGAACCACCGGCGTTCGTGAGGACTCCCCCCTTTCTCGATTTGTTCGATCCCCGAAAAGTCGGTCCTGATGGTGTAATAGTAACCATACTTGCCTTCTAAACCCAAGATCGCGGGTTCGATCCCGGATAGGAAAGAATTATTTTTTAGTATGTAAAATTCTTAAGTATGTCTTCCTTCGGAAAGGAAGTAAATCCGTGGGTCCCGTGTCGTACATTTACGGCACGAAAAAGAACCTCAAGCCTGAAAGAAGAGACCTCTGAGCAAAATTTGTCGGCCGTTTCACGTCCTGAATTGAATGGGACGCTGATGACCTGAGATGTTAAAGAGCGTCTGTAAATAAAACAAATCAACAACAATCCCTCGAAAGGTCCGCTTCGATTCCAGACGCTGGGGCAGAAACCTTTCCAAAACCCAAGCCCAAACGCCCTGGCACTGGACTCTGTAACAGAACCAACAGAATAAAATCATATGAAATAGAAGAATGGAAAATTCGAAATGTACGATCTTGGCACTCGCCAAAGTGATCAGGAGAAACCATAAAAAACCCAAGGTGAGGGTGACTGGGTGAACTAGGTTTCTCCTGAATGCGATTCTCTCAAGAGTTGAGGTAGTTTACTCCTCTAAAGGTCTCAATTTATTTTCATCCCAGTTACTGTACACTGAAATAACTATGACCGGCACACTCTCTTCTCTAATATACCAGTACGTGTTTAGAACATAATGATCTTGTAGAATATGCACGCTGTTAATGACTATTTTGTGTTGTAAATTATCATTTATGATTTTGACAGTTTAAAACAAGATAAAAACAATCACTTCTGAAATTTAAAGCAAACAGAGTAGAAAATATGATATATTTTTTATTTTATAAGTGTAATTTCCAAAGAAGATTTATTTGTCCAATCAGTGTGGCTATCTAATATCTGCAAATCAAATTTAGTTAAAGGAAACTTTCTTGTAAAATGCGAACAAGCTGTTATAATTGTTAATTTCTTGAAATTTTAAAGGAGTGTAAAGAAAAAAATGACTGAATTATTTATTTCTGTGATAATCAACTGCAAAAGCAAGTTTTCTGTGTGCAGTTCATTTTCTGCAATTATATCAGTAGATGTTAGCCATATAAAATGATTTAATAATTTCTACTTGACATATCCTTCCATACTGTACATAATGAGTCGAGAGAAAGACTTTGTATTTGAAGGAAGTGTGTAGTTACCTAAATGTCGCATAATTTGTGCATTAAATTTCAGTGTTTTATAGTCACTGTATCTGAACACTAAATTGGGGTAGATTTCCCTGCGTTACGTTGATGTAAAGTAATAAAGCTCGCAATTCCTTTTTTTACTCGGAAAAGCCTGTACTTGGCGAGCCTACCTTTCTGCTTTCATTTAAAATACAGCATAGGATGGCTATCTGCCTTTGTGAGCCTATGTGTGTTTAAAATTCTCTCTGTCGCCTTATACTTTTTCTTTCAGACTTCAGATATGAGTTCCTTCCTCTTGCACAATGTAAATGAATCAGGACATTTAAATAGTCTTTATATTACAAAAATCAACCAGTATTTTGTACTCAAAATTAACACATATTTTACACTTGAAATGAAATAGCCACACATAGAAATTGAAGATATACTTTAAAGGAAGAAAATGATACCCCAGAGTTATTGATCCCAAAGCCAGGAAGAAAAACAGGGTTTTTAGAATGAAGAGGGTATTTTACCAGAGAATGACATGCCTTTGTTAGCTCTGTTAGAAAAGATAAACCTGTTACCACGACATGAGGTGTACCTATGCAAAGTTAACTGTTGTTCAGGTTGATGTCATCCAGTAGCTAACAGCAGTTTAGCGATGTTATACCAAATTCCCGCGATTATGCCAGTGAGCCCTCGAGCCTGTATTTGTCCAGAGTTTTCGTTGGCTACCACAAAAGGCGCCACTGGGCGGAAGTGTAGGCAGCCTCTATAACACGCACAACACTGCCTTTAGCGTGCGATGGTTACAGCACAATAAAAGTTATGAAAATAATAAGTAATTAAAGTAAAATTACATTTTATTACACTTATAAATAAGTGATGTATGTTTCATCACTACCCTTTTTATTTTAAAATTGATATTTAGCATTTTGTGTAGAAATTCGATGCGATTTGTCATTGAATAAAATTAGAATATGCTTCATGACCATGACAAAAAGTTATTTTACAGCCTGGTCTAATTATCAGCATGCCAATTTTTCAACATCCCACGATAAGATCTTTGAGTGGAATATATTAATTCTAAGTCTAAATCTATCTGGCACTCCCCTTTTCAGGGCGAGGGGAGAAAAAAATCAACTCGACACTAAAAATCTAAGCCACAGTGTGTTAAATTTCAAAATTACATTAAAATTGTGTAATATCTGGTGACAAAGTTTCTTTCTCCCAAAAATAAAGAATTCAGATTATGTGAAAATCATAACACCCAACCATTAAATCGCTTGTCCTGTTTTTTAACTAGAGACAGCTAGGAACTCAAATATCTGAGTCTACTAGGGCGTGTCTTTAAATTGAAGGGTTCTAGGGTATAAAGGGACAAATGGATGAGAGCAGGATTATTCCCAGGGACCGACAGCTCTACATACGAGACAGACGTAAAGATACCTATAAATTTACAGCCTGACATAGAAGATCATCATTCTTTGTTCGTACTATCTGCTATCACATGTTTCAGGAATGTAAAACTTGCATTTGCTTGAAAAAACTCATTTGAGTCAGATGAATTGCATATATAGAGTGGTGTTCAAAATTGAATAGAGTGTAATAACTGAAAATTAACTAAAGAAGACTTTCATCCAGTATATTAAACGCTTTAACGTTGTATATTGAGCAACTTTCCTTTCAGGTGGATGTGTAGATGCAGTTGCAAAGTTGGGGTTTCTAAAACATTTGCGCTTCGCAACCTACACAACATTTGCATGTGAATAAGATCATTGCATGAATGATAACTCGAATTCTTTTAGAGGTTCATATGCATGTGCGCGTGGAATGTAGTCAGAAGACTTTGAACCTTACCTTGATAACGAGAGCAGTATCGTCACAGAGTATTCAAAAGATAATCAATAAAATAGCGGAAGAAGAGCGAAGCCCCCTCTAGAAAGTCCACGAGAAGATCATTGACATACTTTTTTGGGACTGCAAAGAAATTTTGATGGCAATCTTCAAAGGAAAGGAACACAACGATACTATGCTCAGATACTGTATCAATAGTGTGCAGTGTCACCAAATCGAAGAGTTCGTCTGCTTCATAACAAAGCACCAGTTCATTATGTCAACACCTGCGACTTCAAGGGGTTGGATGATACACCGTAGGACTACCCCCAGTGATTATTTTATGTTTTCAAAACTGAAACTGTCCTTAGAGAGCGGAAATTCACGAACGATAATGAATAGAAGGATGCAGGTTTCCACTATTTTGCAGACAAAGCTTCGGACTATATTTTTAGCGGAATTATTTTCTATTTAATTTTTATTTTATTCTATTACTTACCTAACATGGTCAGGTCGGAAACTTCTGAAGGTAGTTAAAGTTCCGTCAACATTCTTAGCCTTTTCCGTTTGATTTCCGCTTCGAATTCTTATATGCATAGGAGTTATCTTTGTCGATAACAGCGAGTGTTTTAACATTTACTATTATTTTGTAGTGAAAATAGTACCAAAGATAATTTGAAGCTCTGCACTCTTACAAATATGTAGACTACTAAATTTAATGTTTAAAACTCCATCAATATACTCTATCTTAAAATATAAGTTTTAATTAAAGGGGCACTGTATCGCGTTTTTAATCATGCATACTATATTATTAATTTATTCATATTGGGTAGAAATATGAGATCACACATGTGTACATATTTTTTTAATGATGTTTAACGCCCGTTGTGACTTCTGAGGCACCACAGCCGGTGGACACTGATGATACATGAGATGATATATTAGCAAAGGATATTTTAAGGGAGGAAACGTTCCAGGCCTAAGTTAGGGTACCTCCCTGGCATTTGCCATTTATGAGCACCGAGGAAAACCTGGAAAAAACCTCAGTCAGGGAGGACGATCCTGACGGGATTCCTACCCCAGATCTCCCGCTCACGAGTACGCGCCTTAACGATCTCGGCCATCTGTGGCAGTGTATGCAGGTACGTCTTGTGATCTTGGGGTAAAGTGAAATTCTGGTGTGCAACACTTTTTAACTTGATTTTCCTGTGTTTATTGACTTATTTTATGTCAGTTACGGAAATTATTTTGGGATGTTAAATAATTTACATTTACCAAGTCTACATAGCATATAATGTTTTTGAATATGAGGCAGAAACATTTGAACTATGATTAATGTAGATGTTTCATTTATATTGTGCTACCTTAATTCAGCATCGTGTATTTTTGATCATGTGTTAATAACAGTAGTCGCAGTTGGGGTTTAAAAAACAAACGACGACAAAAGTTCAGAACCCAGAAAAATTCGGACCTGTTTGCGAATCACACTATTGGTTGAACATGGGCATTTATCTAATCACATTGCGCGACACTAGAAGCAACTTATTTTGGTTAGAACGCAATAACTAGTTTAATTATAAATAATATGTTATATGTTTCCATTAATACATTTTAATGTTTATTTATTATTTTAATTAATATTGTTATATTTATATTACTATTTGTTTCACTTTCTATGTATCATACTTGAGCATGTACGATCTACGACCAATGCATAAAATATATTTGTAATGCATAAATAGAACTTTTATATCAATAAAGATAAAACAAATATTAGTGCTACCACTAATGTAAATGACCCTGTATTATTCATCGATTTTGGGCATGGTAGCAACAACAATGCTGATACTAGTACGAATAATCAAGAAACTAACCATAAAAGTAAAAGAATTCTTAATGCAGGAAATGTAGAAAGGATAAAATATATCTAAAAATAACCTGGAACAGCGATTCTTAAAGTTTTCTTAACCGCAAATTTAAGTTATTATTACTGGTTCATAAATTTAAAGATTTAAATAAAATTAATTCAATTTTTTCAGTATCTATCTTTGTAATGTAGTACATTGTTAAATGTATTATTATTATTATTATTATTATTATTATTATTATTATTATTATTATTATGATTATTATTATATAAAACGCCAAAAGCTAACAATATATGATGGCCGAGCATTAAGTACTCATTCTTTTTTATCCTTGAATGAGAGGGAAGATGATATATTTGAATTAAAGGCCGTGATATATCGAGTTTAATTGGAGAAAGTTTGTGTTCTGTTTATACGTTATCAGAAAAATGGCAGTACACATGGGTGGTCCATATTTTCGGTTTACCTACTCATATTTGAAAACTTGAAACCTTGTTTACTGCGAAACAAATAGTTGCCTTCAATTTGATTCTAATTTATTTTACCTAAATAACTACATATAGTACATTATTTTGTGTAATGTTTCGTTTTCCTGTAATTCATCGTTTGTAGCTATACATTCGAGAATAAATGCTGTTAAATGTACTTTAGTGCTTCGTGCATCCCTCTAGATGGGCTTCGGGGACCACAATTTTTATTATTAGAAATGCAGATTTTGAAAAGGCCTAGAATTTGAATATTTAGGTCACACACAGGAGAGATGGCTGGTCAGAGGAATGGGTTGATAACATCCAGCTGTTCACTATTAATGCTCTGCTTTTGTTAACACAAAGGAATGGACCGACTGTTTAAGTGTTTGATTAGATGATACACAATCAGAGCTAATGTTTTACTTGGTAGATAAAGCCCTCTCTCCCACATACGTCGCTAGCCATCTCTCCAGGTCCCAGCAGGATGTACTACTGTAAATTAGGCACTGCATGTTCATAGTCTTCTATTTCCTATTTCTATATTCATTAGAACTATTTGTTTTGACATTTCATAAACTTATTGCTATCGAGGAGAAAGTATCATTTAGTGTTTATTTATTTTATTTTCAAGTTAGTGATTTATTTATAAATTTACTTTGATGTGGTTATTACCAAAGCATTACCCTGCCAAAATACAACACTGATACATAGCTCAATAGCATTTCGATGAAAACACGCTTAATATTCTACCCACGTTGTTATATATTGGAAAAACAAACTATTTAATGATTTCACTTTAATTCTATGATAGTAAAATAATAATTAATTAACTTACTCTAGGTATTGAGGCGGACAAGGTTTCGCTTCAGTAAAGCATGTGATCTGAGCCACGTTGAAGAAGATGGCCCCCAGAGTATTTGCCGTATCGGTATTGAGAGACTGGAGACAGCGCTTAAATCTCGTGTCACAGTCGCAATGAGACCTAAGGAAAAATCAAAGCTATTTTCTGAACAATTCATTGGCATATTTTTATTACCATTAGGTTTTATACAGAGTCGTTCACAAGAGCAAAGTATGTATAAAACCAAACGATAGATAAAATTTGCTCATAAAGAATAAGATTTTAATAAGTCATTGATTAAGTGAAATGTCAACTTTAGTATATGAAATTTAATTTCCAAGGTTAAAATACACATGTATATAAAAACAAAGATTAGAAGTGATATATATAACTGTAAAACTTAAATAATTAATATAATTATAAAATATGCACTGAACCAATTTACTTATTATAAGCTTGAAAAACAAAGACAATGTGATTACGTATGAAAATTGACACAATGAAAAGTATTCGTGAAGGAACCATATGGTTCTGATTCTATAATTGATAGTTGTAATAAATATTTTTATTTTATACCGTGCCAATTGCGTACCGGAATAAGGATCGCGTATATCTTTATATATCACATGGTGGTACAGTTCACAAATTGCAAATGGTGTAGGAATTTCTAAAAATTACTTTCATAAGTAAAAAGAAGAAAGGAAAAAGGCTTGAATTGTTAATAGAATATATTACCTACCTGTGAAGGAACGCCACTTCATTGAATGTTTAACAACATTTTTATTATTACTTAAGCTGAATGTAGTATTTATTTTTTCCAGAGCTCTCATTAGCAGAAAGGATGGACTGGAGCTTCCTTTCTCGTAAGAAAATTCCTTTAGGTGTTAAAAGAATGAACTCCTTGGCAAGGAAATATTTTTCCTTCTGTCACGAAAGTTGATGTATAAATATGATGCTAATTTATTCTGTGAGACATAGAGTAATATATTTTTTCTAATGAGTCATTGAGTATTCATTCCAGTGTATCCGCATAACTTGGCCGATTTTTAAAAAAAGCACATCGCAAATGTCAACGAAAAGAAACACATCATTTTTATTTTTCTCGATTTTCATCTAATGAGCTTTGTATTGTTAAGTTGCACAAAGTTTTGTGCTGTTAAAGACAGTATAAGAGAAATAAATTTACCTTCCTTAAGTAAAGGAGCGGAAAATACTTTTATGATAAAATGAGTGTCATGGAAGCAACAACTTTCCTCAAGTGCGAATTCATTTTTAATAAGCAGATTCGCAACTCGTAATTTAAAACTCTCTTTCGTGAGGTTACAAAAAGAATGGACAAAATAATTAAAACGTTACATTGTATTCTCTCTCTAATCTGACTCTTTAAAAACGTACGAGAGCTAACTTTTAATATACTTGATACAGAAAACATGCTACATATATAGGGTGACAAAAAATTTATAACCATGAATGTTACTGGTATGTTGCTCAAGTTGATGCTTATAAAATGGAACATTTTTTCAATGACGTAGGCAGTTTTCTTTCAGTATAACAGCCGGTAATGTATACCGCTTTTAATTAACGATTGAGTTATGAAATGCAATGAATATTAAAAGACACAAACTCAATTGAAACATCACTTAAAACCATTCTAATTTTACTTATATTATCGTAAATAAATATTAAAAAGTTGGGATCGTTGTGGACTATTCAATTTTCTTGCCAGCTTCTTGTAGAAGGCAGCTTAGTATTATAAGTTCATATAGTGAAAAGTCTGGTTTTAAACGTTGTATGATCTTATAAGCAGTTACAAATGTGAAACTTGCTTTAACACACCTTTTTGCCATCTAAAATTTAGCTATAATATAAATGAGGGAAAGTAATGTTAAATTTTATTAAAAACTTTATTAAATTTTGGGATGACTTTATTAAACTTTCAAACAACGTATGTTTAGGTCTTTATTTTTTTAAAAAGTAATCAACAAGATACAATAAAATTTCAGTTTGTGATTTTACAAATTTCATTAGCGTATCGTCACATAAATATTTTACATTTCTGAAGTACATGAGCAGGGCCTTATACCCTTAGGTTGAAATATTGATATCTCCAGTTTGAAAGTTACTTATTATTTTAGATATATACCTATCAGCATCATATGCCATAGTTGATTTTATAATTCCTTTTTCTCCTAAATTGATCTTCTTCGTTCAACAAAACAAACAGGAGGGATGATAATATACATTAATGCCAGTATCAATGATTTATAATACTTTTGAGTTTTTAATGGTGTTTAACGCCCGTTTTTACTACTGAGGCACCACAGGTGATGGACACTGATAATACATGAGATGAAATGATATATTGGGAAAGGATTTTATTTTTAAGGAAGGAAACGTTCAAGGCCTAAGCTTAGGGTACCTCCCCGGCATTTGCCATTTATGAGGACTAAGGAAAACCTGGAAAAAACCTCAGTCAGGGAGGATGGTCCTGGCGGGATTCGAACTCCAGACCTCCCGCTCACGAGTCCGCGCCTTAACGACCTCGGCCACCTATGGCGGTATATATATATATATGTAAATTTGCATTTAAATACATATGTGTTGTTGCCATATCTTAATACTTAAAGAGATCATATTCACATTATTAAGTCTTGCTGAAATATCTGAAAAACGTGTTTGCTATGCAGTTTTAGTTATAGTATATATGCGTTTTCTTTATATTTAATGCGTTCTCTCTTAGGAGAATATTCCGGTATATTAATCAAGCGATTTATTCTGTTGTCCTTGCTAGTATCTAATGTGGCCCAAGCTTAAAACGATTAATAAGAATGCTTAATGTATAAAATATTAGAGATCGAGTTGTCACTGTGGGTTTAGGCTAAGTTTATCATTTGATCAATATATGATAATGTTATATCCCATTCAGATTTACACTTTTTATTTTTACCCTTGCTAGGCCATCGATAATTTAAAACTTTTTTTTTCGTGTTTTCAATAATTCTGCGTCAATATTAATATGAAAACAATAACCTTAAACTGACAAGATAGTTTCGAATTATTAGGTTTAAACTCACCAGGGCGTTACGGTAATTACTTGCTGCTTATGAACTTTTGAACTTTGATGCGCAATTAACTATCAGAGCATTTATTTTGTTGTAACATTTGGGCATGGCTATGACATTGCAGTATTATTGGCTAAATATTCGCAGAAAACCGCATTCAAATATCGCATTTCCCGAGCTGAAGAAGTGAATATTCACTTACTGTACCAACACTCCTTAAATTGAGGCAGCTGTGAGATCTGAGTGCAATGTTTCAGAATCAACAGTATGGAGGTTAGGCAAGTTACACATTTCCAATTTATTAAAATTTAAAGGAAGCTTTTGAACAATGAAGTTATTGCTATTATCGTACCGACAGCTGTATTTGACCTCAGATGAATGCACGTTGGTTCAAGGTCACACCAGTCACCTGTTATTAACAGATAGTTCTCACGCTGATAACGACATTTGTCAGTCGCAGTTTGTTGTTGCGAGAGGTAGCATTATATTTGCTTTTGTTTTATTATAACTCATTTGTTTTTACGCGTTAATAATGGTTAACTGTGCGCCAGTGTTATTAACTACAGTGTCTTATTAAAGTAAATATTGCTATACTACTGTATTGAAACGCCACCCTAGAATAAATATAAAAAATGCACCGTAATAACTCCCTGCTAGAATAACTTTAAAACTATCGTACAGAAATTGGAAGAATTAGGAAGCACAGCCGTTGCAAGTGAATGGAAATTATATTTTAAAATGTCAGAAATGTGTGACCCAGCTTCGAACAGCTCGTTTAACTCAGGTTGCTGCTGTTGTTGATCAAAGTTTCGTATTTGGAGAAATGGGAGTAGTTGACAATAAGATCTGACTTTAAGTTTAGAGGAAAATAGAACGCTATTAAGAAAAATAAGGAAGAAATGGTTCAGGGGAATCAATAAATAAAACGTGTGGAAATGATTAGAAATTAAGATTTTACTTATGCAGAGTTCACTATCCTGATAATCAGTGTTGTAGATATTGGATTAATAAGAATTCAGCTACTAAATTGAAAAATGTACACAATAATTGACTTTAATTTTCTGTATATTGTATTTTATTTTGTATTTATTATATTGAGAATTGAATTAATTCGCATTGATCAACATTTTGCGAATATAAATGCATCTATTAGCGCCATGTAGGACCCAAGCGGTTTGCGTTCAGTTGCGGACGCAGTCTACAAATAACTGTCTGTGAAAGTTCTATTAAAGTTAATCGAAGTAATTATAAAACAAAATACAAAATTTAAAAGGAAAAAGCTGATAACTCTGAGAGGAACTTCTCTTTAGCTATCTAAAATATGACACATTTAATGAAACAAAATAAAACGATACACCCAGGTAGATTAAGCATTTTAGATTACATTAATATTGGATGTTAGTGCTAGACACAGAGAAAATTTTTGTTATCTTATTATAACAATACTTACATAAATACAAAAGGGCTAGATGTAAGAAGTAACCTGGACAAAGTGGAGTGGTTAAGTAGGTAATGCTTGAGACTGAGGTTCGGGTCCAGCCATCTTGACCTTAAGCTTTTTTTTTTTTTTTTTTTTTTTTTTTTTGTAGTGGTTTCCCCTTGTCGCTTAGGCGAATGTTGCAACCGATCTTTATTTCCCACGAAACGTTTCGCTCTCCCGTTTCATTCTGTTACAGGGTCGACATTGCCAGGATGATTTTGTTTTATTTAAGGGCGCTCTTTAATATCTCAGGTCAAGCGTCCCATTCTATTCAGGGCGTGAAACGGCCGACAAATTTTGCTCAGAGGCCTCTTCTTTAAGGCTTGAGGTTCTTTTTCGTGCCGTAAATGTACGACACGGGACCCACGGCTTTACTTCCCTTCCGAAGGAAACCATACTTCGGATTTTTACGCCCGAAAAAATCCATCGGTTCTGGCCAGATTTGAACCCGCGATCTTGGGTTTAGAAGGCAAATGTGCTTACCACTACACCACCAGGACCGACAAGCGCACGTTCTGAGAGACTTGAGTTCCTTAGAGGAAAAGGAAGCTCAATCCGGCGTCGGGTTTTCTATCTGGGCATCTGGGTCCGCATAGTCACCGCTCGTGGATCAGTGCAGACCGGTGTCTCCCTTACCTCATCCCTTCCTCTCGCAGGTGTTCCCATCGGGTACGTAGACACAAACGGTCAGCCGTGAGCAGGCTTAAATACCGAAATATCCTCTACCGATGCAAATAATCCAATTCAATAAATAACTGGTTTACATTTTTTGGAAAGTTTTTTCAACCTTTAATTGATACAAATTTTAGGATAATTTAGTTACGATGGTCTACAAGCCATGTCATATGAACATACTAAATGAATTTTACTTACTGTACTTTTGTATCTGTAAGATAGGCTTCTGTTGTTTTCAACTGTCAATTGGCATCACTTACAAAAGTTATGTTCCAAAAGCAGCATTAAGAAGTTAGATGCCCATATATCGTACATACTTCACATGCATAAATCATACATAATAGCAACTATTTTTTTTCTCGCGAACAATGGACAACGCGGAAAATCTAATATATAGAATGAAAGTATATAGAACGTACTTTTGAGTGAAGCCACCAGATGGTGTGTGTAAGCAGAGTTGTTTGTCTCAGCACGCTCCGAAGTTCAGTTGGTGGGAGACAGTGGTCAAGAATGGAGATCACGAAGAGTATGTGAAAACCGATGTATGTGAAAATAGCATTTCTCCAAGATAGAAATGCAAGAAAATGCCACACAGAGCTACGGGAAGCAATGGGTGCGCGTGCTCTGCCCTATCGAACAGTTGCGAGATGGATAAAGGCCTTAAAACGGGATTTACCGATCTGCCGCGCAGTGGGCGTCCTGCGTCCGGAACAAGAATGCACGAATGATGGTGGTGGAACAGGCGATAATAGGTGCTGTACACTTGTGGAATTAGAAGAGCAAACAAGAATTCCAGCAATAACAGCTCACCTCATTTTACGGAAAGGACCTGAACATGCGGGAAATGTATGCAAAGTGGATGCCACATCAATTGAGTGAGATGCAGAAATGAACTAGCAAGGAAACATGTCACATCAATATGAAAATATTTCAGGAAGAAGGAGAGGTCATGTTCAATCGCATTATTGCAATTGATGAAGGGCGTATGGGCCAGAACTCAAGGGACAGACGCTGGGTCACCACGCAAACACAAGTTTCGCCAAACAAAAATCATTGTCATTCTGGTACATGACAGTCAAGGTGCGTCATCCAGTGTGTGAGGGAACTGCTATGAATGTGCAGTATTTTTGGTGTCACAGTTGCACCATGTCGTACGCATTAAACGGCCAGAACTTTTGACCAACCTCATTATTCTCCACGATAACACAGCAGTTCACACAGTCAAAAGTCGTGTGTTTTACAGCGGTGGGGATGGAAAGTTCTTCCACATTCACCATATTCGCTTGATCTCATTTCCAAAACGAAGCAGCTACTGCGAGGGAAACGCTTTGCTAACCAAGCGGACATTATAACAACATTTCGAGGAGAGATGTCTCATATTAACAACTCACATGTAGCGGATGATATTCAGTGCCTTCCCCATCGCTGGCAACGAACCGTCAATGTACTTGGAGACTACTTCGAAGGCTGCTAAACACTGAATTACCTGGGAGACACGTCCTGTGACGGATTTACGACCCTGTGTTAAGTAGTTGTGTGCATCTTTTGCTCATACAACAACAATCCAATGTTGTCCGGTAGCCTGTGTTTAGCCACTTCCCAGGGCACCAGCATCCAGCCTTCTGTTGTTGGCACCACTCGATAGTAAATGCCATAGACTTTCAAAAATTTCGCGTTGCCCCTTGTTCGCCGGGGGGGGGGGGTCAATAAAATTTTCTCGTATCTATTGATGTCACAACAATAAATCACTGTTATTTATAATGCGTTGCTTTTTAGAGCTGTACTGTTTACGCTCTAAAGTTGAGATCACAGAAGTTCAGTCGAGTTGCTATCATCAAGCGGCGCTTAAGTTATTAAAATTGTAGGTTCAGTTTCAGAAAACATGTTTATTATTACTACATACAATTTTGCATTGAGTCATAACGCTTAATAATTTCACTGAGACCAACTCTGGCATGAAATCTGAAATAAAACAGAACCTTAGACGCAGAGATGCCGATGTATGTAGTTTAGGATGTGTGATGTTATTCTGAATTAAATTTCCTCAGCTATTATGACTAACATTTTATAGTTAGTAATACATTACACAGTCGGAAGGTTTCTTAAGACCCGGAGGATGTCTTTATGCATATTTAGTACCCTCTCCCAGTTTTCCTATTATAATAATTATGCATAACGTTCAACCAAGTATGTTTTAAACCAACAAATTGCCATAATTCCTTAGGGTAGGAATCTGCAATGAAATACAAAACCAACCAACCATTGGATTGGCTTTAACTAAATGCAGCAGTAAATTGTTAACATAGCTAAAGAAACGAATAGCTCAATTAGCAAGCTCACTAAAGGATGTCACATCTAGAATTCCCATGTTTCAAGCCAAATATTTGCCTTTAGAGCACGCTAATGACCTCTTGCATGATGTCACCTCGTTACCTCGCCGTGGCCAGGGAGCATTAACATCGTGAATAATTTACAAGTCTCCTCAATTCTTGTCAGCCAAAATGAATTTACCACAAGTGATGCCATTGCACACTCCCCTGCAGGGCGTGTTGTAGTTTAACCTTTATACAACAAGAATCGTCGTTTTATATCTTTCATCATTTTTAGGCATACTGGTATAAGAAGAAAGAAGACAAACTTTCCTATAGCTTTCAAAAGAAAAAAAGAACGAGACAAACTAAAGTTACTGTATGTTCTATAATCTGATATAGAGACAGTTCATTAATAAGTAAATGACCGGGTAATATTTGCTACATTTTATTTTCAATATTCGTTTAACTTCTATGATTGCTTAAATTTTTGAGTGCACAAAAGGATTTGTTAGTTAGTCTACTGTGAAGAAAATTTTATTGTTAAAAATTCACAAAAAAGAGTTTTAAAGAAATAATGAGAGAATTGGGGTTCTGTTAATGGAATATTTTACAGAAAAAAGGTACACAACATGATAACTACAAATATCTCAACTTGCAAATATACCAATAAAGTTTGTACTGTGTCTTAGCCATTGGCAAATTGATATAAAAATATATTGAATATCTAATTAATCCAATTACGCACACATTCAACTTTTAACCGTAGAGAAATTTGTTTTGGATAAAATATTTGTGTCCGTATAGAAGCGAGTTAACTGTTATATTGTATTCTATTATGTCAAATGTTGAAGCGATAAACGTTGATTTTCAATAAAATAATGTTGGATCTTATTCTGAATTTAAACAAACTGAGACAAACTAAAAGTTCTTTTAAGGGGAAGAGAACCTCCGTTGATGTGTAAATATATTCTATTTCAGATCATATACTGTTGTAAAAGCATTATCGATGACTTTCATAACATTATCATAAAACGATTGTAGAAATATATTATAAAGGTTTTTAAATAAAAGAATTTAAGTTTCAAGCATTTTCCCAAAATAAAAAAAAATTAATTTAATTTTGTTTTGCTTTTGAAACTCCGATTATTGTTGAATTTGTAAGTAGGGCGTCCGCAGTACGTAGTAGCAAAGTTTTGTATCTCTAGTTTCATTACACGCGACAGGAGACGTGTTTTGTCGTGGTGCTGTGCGTGCGTCAATGTAATTGGATACCTGTTTGTTCCAACTAGTCAATCTAAGTGGGCTGTTCACTAGTGTCTCTTGTACTACACAACTGAAGATAGGAAGAGGAAGAGTAACAGGATAAAACGTACGTTACGTTTTAAGGAAACGAAAAAGCAGAAAAATGACTTGTTTCGATAAGAAAACGTTGCATTAAAACTTGTGATCATATCATGTCTTTTTAAGATGATCAACGATTGATTTTCCGATCATTTTAATACTTGATACTTCTTAGGCTCTCACGGCCGGTATTATAATTAAAACAGTTAAATTCTTCGGGGCTGTTTGGCTGTGGTCCACGGTTCAATAAGGTACCATAGCTTTCACCAACTACTGCAGTTGACATCATCAATGGACGATGAACATTTGACTGCTAAAAGACGAAAGTAATGCTTGCCTTAAAGCATCCTAATATTTTACACAAAAAATGTTAACATTATTGTCAAGCTAAAGAAAGGCTCAAATATTTTGAGAACCCCAATTTGGTAATAAAGTCACTGTTCACAATGTTTGAAGTATTTTACGAAGAGAAGACTGGATATGCTTGAAAATAACTTACACTTAGTATAATGCTTTCTTCCGACAAAACTGTAACTTCTGCATTCCACGCACAGATGATTGTGACTATTGCACTGAATGTTGAAAGCCATTAATAATGTCATTTGTAAAATAAAGTTTTTACAGCACAAGAAAATCGTTGCAGCTTATAAACCTCTAAAATGAAAAATAAATAAATAAACAAGGAATTTCTGAAACACACTGCATAGAATTCGTTTTTGCTCAAAATCTATCCCTCCTTAAGTTAAACTATACAAATCAGTCCCACAAGCGTCTTACGGTCCTAGTGGTAAACCCAAGATCGCGGGTTCCAAACCTGCCAGGTCGATGGCTTCTTTCAGGCGTAAAAATCCTAAGTATGGCTTCCTTTGGAAGGGAAGTAAAGCCGTGGGTCCCGGGTCGTAATTTACGGCACGATAAAGAACCTCAAGCCTGAAAGAAGAGGCCTCTGAGCAAAATTTGTCGGCCGTTTCACGCCCTGATTTGAATGGGACGCTGATGAGCTGAGATGTTAAAGAGCGTCCTCAAGTAAACCCAATCAACAAAAACAGTCATTTGTACAGTTTTCTAGAGACAGAAGAGAGAAACAGAAAGCGACTCAGTAAACTTATTTGTACCTTACACTCTTCTAAAGCTGATGAAATACGCACATTTTAAGACAACAGAGATGATTTCTAACGCTACTGCAGTTCAGAACAAAGATCTCAAATTTCTAACATTTGTTCTTCGTTTTCAAAAGTTTATAAAGTAGAGATACTGCATATTTTCCCTGTAAGAGGTTACAGCTACAGTTAGTGACAGAACATTTTGCTATATACACTAAAAGATTGAAGATAATGCCAATCATTCAGACTGCAATGCACCATTTGCAGTAATTTCCTTTTGTCGCCAAAGTCCCGGACAATTTAAAGTATAATGAGATACCTCTGTACTAAAAAGTGGTCTGCAGTTCCCTGCCTTTGTTCTTGAAAAAACTAGTGAGCAAAACAGTACCCGTTATGATTTATAAATACCAGCAGATTCTCTATAGTCCATCTGGTGTAGTTCCACCCTGGTACTCATCTTTTGTTCACTTAAAAGTTTGAAGTCAAGTTTGAAACATATCGTTAGAAAAGATTTTATATGCACTACAAATGAAACCAGCACCTATAAACCTTTCCAAGGAAAAGGGCGTAAGAAATATCTATCCAGTTTTGGATAAAAAAGGACAAATATGGTATGATACAATGATTGAACAAACGTCAAAGTATTAGCAGAAGGCACATCTGATGAGAAGCACAATTTAAAAAAAAGTGTATTTTTGTTGTTTTATGATATGTTATTACTCATGTATAATAAAAGCAAAGAAGACAGATGATTTAAGAAACTGACATGTCCTTCAATAAACCACATTTTGTAAAAATTAAAGTATGTATTAATCATTTGTCGAGACATTATCAAAAAGACATATAACAAGTTTCACAATATTTGTTATTACTGAACTGTGATGCTATTTCATAACAAATTCTCTTATTACATTTATTATAGAATGAGTTAAAATTATGATGTATTCTGTAATATTTGCTTAACTTTGATTCCATCGACATAGCAAGCTCCCTAATATTTGAAATCACATGAATCTGAAAACACAATTTTTGGTCCGCGCCTTAACGACCTTGGCCACCCGTGGCGGTCTAAATTAGGATATCTACTGGCATTTGATATTTATGAAGATAGAGGAAAATCCGGGAAGAAACCTCAGTCAGGGACGACGGTCCTGGCAAGAATCGAAACCTAGACCTCCCGCTCACGAGTCCGCGCCTTAACGACCTCGCTCAACCGCATAGGTGATGGTGTGCAACATGTGTACTCACTCTTTTCCCTGCAAAAACAACCGTACATGCCCGCTGCAATTCATCGTATGCAATCTCCAGCAACGTAAATTATGCTGAATTAAATTGTGTAATAGGAGTAAAAATAATATTTGACATCCTGCATTCTCCTGTTTTAGAAGAAACAGCTTTGTATGTTTCAGACTAGTTACAATAGTATTTATGTATTTCGCAAACTAAGAATTATTGCCCTAATTATGCCAATTTTTTGTCATATATGCTAAAAAAGAGGAAGGGGATAAACAAGCTAAGGATGAAAAGAAAACAAAAACTCTGAGCAAAATTTAAAATCGTTTCCTGTAACTTATAAGATTTTCTAAGAATTCGGAAAACCAGGCAATTTTTCATGCACTGACAATGGAAGCAGAAAGAATTTGGTGTTTGTGCGGATATCGTTTCATTATTACAATGAACTGTTTTTAAATAATGGTTGAACTTTATTCTTAGTACCTCAAATATCATAAACACTTGAGCTACATGCCTTCGATTCTTCGAGTTCATGAAAATGCTACGGAGTTAACTCAAAGAGAATTTTGGTTCCACGCTTCTCGCCTTTGCAGCTGACAGATTCTAACGCCCCAGCATCCTGGGAGTAGGAGATTAAACGGAAATTATAACAAGTTAATCTCTCTGGGCTGCAACAAATAAAGGTGTTACAAAGTAGAAGAATAATTGAATACAGAGCGCATGCAAAATGCTATTTAATTGCATGAATAAGCAATTAATCGTTAATTAATGACAATATTATAATATTGGGGTTCTTATAGAATAACTAATTCGATTTAGGTTCGGAATTAATAACTGTTTATTTTAAAAGGTTTTGCACAGCAATGAAGAACAAACTTATAGATTGTAGTTAATTTGCAATTATATACACAAGTCTTTATTATTGAGAACAATGAAGTATAGTTGGCTTATATAAGCTCCAGGAGCTAAAGTGTTAATGCGCTACGTAGTAAAATTAATTTCCGGTAGTCAAACACACTTACGTTCATACACACGCCCTTCTTTCTATTGAACGTGCTAAAATAATGTATTTTTTAAAGTTTTGCAATAAACCGTATATATGTTTCTAATATGATATAATCATTCGCGAAGCATGTTTTTTTTTTTAATTATAGGCCGAGGACGCCAAAATTAATGGAAAACGTTTTTTATGTTAAATGTGCCACGAAAATGCATAATAAAATGCTCTCCTGTCCAAAAGTATTGTGGTATTGTGACTATCAACGATGTTGGTGCGAATTTAATTAAAATTATACACAATATTAAATGACTAAGCCTTAAAGTCATTTGTACGAAGCGTTACATTGTTGCAGTACAGTTTCTCATTTGATTTCGCTGTATACTAAATGTATTGCACATATTATACTTCCTACAAAGTTTCTTTTGTGTACGATTGATTGCTTTTCCTGCGTTACAAGTTTTATTTCTGTCTGCATTTGTTGTAGTCACGCTACACTTCCACGCTTCGTCAATTGCCGCTCCTAATGTCATACCACAAGTCACCGCATTGATGGTCATGATGCTCGGTTTTCTCCGTTGCCCACCGCACTTGTTCGTGAAAGTAGGCGTGACTGCAGCAGCCGTTGCGTTCACGAGGTAACGTTAAACAGCAAATATCGTCAGTTCGCCAGTCGCCTACATAGAAAATGGAGCTGATTGGTGAAGAGCAATATGCTGCTTTGAAGTTTTGCTTTCATTTGGAGAAATGCGACATGGATCTTACAGGTTTTTGCAACAGCAGTAAACGAAACTATGATTAACAGAGCTGGCGTCATTGCTCACAAACACCGACGAATAACAATTGACAGACTTGCAGACACGTAACGCATTTCCCATGGCAGTACATTTTCCATTCTGCATGATCACTTGAACATGAGACACGTTTGTGCGAGGTGGGTCCTGACCCCTGAACAGGCAAGTGGAAGTGTGTAGGGAACTTCGAATATGTCCCCCGTCCTCCCCAGATTTAGCCCTCTGTGGCTTTTATCTCTCTCTCTCTATCTGAAAAAGAGCTAAGGGGGAGCGTTTTGATACTTCCGAGACCGTCGTGAAAAAGGCTAACTCGGTTTTTAAGATGTCAAACGATGGCTTCCAGCACGTGTTCCAGGACTGGTAGACGCTTTGGGAAAACTGCATCCAACTCAACAAAAATTACTTTTAAAAAGACCACACTAATCTGGACCGGGCCTAGTGTATTACATGCGTTAAAAAATCTCGGCCTTTTTTGACTAGGCACAGGAGCTCAGTCTTCCAATTCTTTTTCTGCACGAATGCATAAATCACTTTTGAAAATAATTATTTGCATTTCACCTTTCTCTATAATTTTATTCTAGCAAGCTATAGCGCCGTTCCGGTGCAATAATTGCGTAGAATTGGAGGTAAAGCTGTTTTAAATGCCTAGCTCGAAAAGTTACTATTGTATCATAGGATCCCGCATGATTAGGGGTATTAAGAATGCATTTTAAAATATGTCTTATAAATGGCATGTACTGTCAAAATTAAATAATTATATCGTTCCATATTACCACAAACCCAACTAAAATAACAATATCGTCTGCAACCTGATCCTTTTCTTACACTTTAGGCTTTACAAAATCCTAGAGGAGGACAGACATAAAAGACTAGCCTACACAGTAACAGTACATCCCTTGGAATATGATTACTGCGCTTGCGCAAGGTAAGCTGAGCGTTCGACCGTATTATTGACTGTAGACTATTAGTTCAAAGAGTTCAAAAAAATTAACACATACGAGTCTAATACACAAATTTTTGGGACGCTATGCCCCTGGATATAAATAACACATTAAGCATATTTGTGAATATGGCAGACATGCGATAATAGAAACACTAAGAACTATGGAAATATTAGGAATGTAAACTTTATTAAAGGTCATTAAACTTAACTGTTACACTAGTTCATTATATGAAATCCAAAACCATTTTTTCAGAGGAAAAATACGGTGTGGACCAGCCAAGAGTTAACGCCATTCAAGGACAGAGCGTGGGCTGCGCTAGTCATGTATTCAGTCACAATCTCCTTCTCTCTCTAATGAATTGTCGAAACGTAGAGCACATCTCTGGCAAAGGTAGCAGGTAAAGTTGTTCAAACTGTATGAGCAATAGACCGTGCGACAGTGCTGGAAGTGGATGACACTTTACGGGGCATCGAGCAGCTTGAGCAATCACCGTAAGTATCGTCACATTCTCAGTTAGTGAGAGGTGACTTCTAAGGTGAGCTATGTTAAGTGTCAGGAACTCTATTTGGGTGCACGAAGTTTTAGCTGCAAGTGCATTTTTGAAGAACGCGGTCGGTGGCAGCTATAATTATCGTAGTTGCAGGCTATAATAGTCGAAAATATACTATTGAGCAAATGATATGCTTGTGATAGATATTTTTTTAAAGCAAAAGCATTTACGAAAGATTCGTCGATTTTCCATAGTATACACTAGCGTAAATGTATTTTAAATTAATGGAACAATTGTACCTATTTATTATAGAAAAACGTATGAGGCATCAATAGATGGGGGGAGGGGGAATGTTTCGGTTTACAACAGTATTTGATGCGAATGTACAAACGTTTTATACTTGGTCGGGAAACATTAATGTTGACGCGTGTGTCATATATGGCAAGTACTTCACTATTTGGCTGACACTTGTATGGCAAGCGGTTGTCACACAAAACATTTGCAATGTGCGCAAACTCCGAGAATGTTCCTATCCATTTATATGTCTTACGTTTTTCTATAATAAGAGAATAGGCAAATTTGTTCCAATTCATTTACAATCACTCAGCACGTCTGTGATAGCAGATATAGGTACTCTCTTAAAGAAAATTATAAGGAGGATCCTTACAGAGGAGACAGTTAAGAACGATGTGAGTTCTTTAGTAGTTGATTTGTTTTATTTAATGACGCTCTTTAACGTCTCAGGTTCCCATTCAATTTCGGACGTGAAGCGGCCGACAAATTTTGCTCAGAGGCCTCTTTTTTCAGGCTTGAGCTTCTTTACATGCCGTAAATGTACGACACGGGACCCACGGATTTACTTCCTTTCTGAAGGAAGCCATACTTAGAATTTTAAGCCCAAAAAATCCATCGATCCTGACCCGAATTGAGCTCGCGATCTTGGGTCTTATGAGGCAAATATGGTTACCACTAGACCACTAGGACCGATTTTTTTTAGTGATAAAGAGTATTCAGAAAAGGATTACGTATGGTCAACTGTATCCAGATCTCAGCGTGCGATGAGGAAAGATCTAAAATAGAATGTTTTTTAGGAAATATTGAAGCCCTGGAAATAAAAGTATGAAAGTAGCCAGCAAAATATCGAAGGTGTACTTTGGAGTTCCAAAAATTTTGAGATAACATTAAAGTTTAGTATGAACTTCAAGTGAGTCAGAACATTTCATAAATTAATCATTGTCTAATATTTAATAAATTGTCTAAACATTCATTTATGTAATCCCAAAGGTACTTTTTCCTAGAGAGAGAATAAACCAAGTGTGAGAAAAATCATTGCATTCACTGTTGACACACTCTTCACCCTGCCCGTAAAATTTGCGTCAAATCTTAGCGGTCCGCACAACGAATATGATCACTGAGAAGCACAGGTTTTTACAAACAAACAGACGTAAGCGTGTAATACAAAAACTGGGGAAATAAGTGCTGTGTGTAGGACATGCAATGCAGTTCATACTAACCTCGTGAAGGGAGATTCGTTACAGAGGCCGTAGAGACACTGCCCTGGAACTAATTGCTCAGGACAGTGATCGTGGTCCCGGCAACAACGATCCTCCTCTCGATACTCTCCTAGTTCGTCGAAATCCACAGCGTCGTTCCCTGGACCACACCATTTAGTACCTATTAAGCATCAAATTACTTCTTATGTTAACTGGCTCAATGCATACATAGCTGCTATGTATAGTTTAACGATTTTTCATTTTCATTTGGATTATTATGACAGATTCCGGAATACATAAATCAACTGTGCTACAATTTGAGTTAAAAGTGCCTGGGTTTATGCAATTAAATTGTAACTAAACAACTGTTTTATAATGAAATCTTGAAATCATGTGTAATTATCTTGAAATAATTATGTTTTTTGCAATTATTTTGCAACTAAACAATTGTTTTATAATGAAATCTTGAAATCATGTGTAATTATCTTGAAATAATTATGTTTTTTGCAATTATTTTGCAACTAAACAATTGTTTTATAATGAAATCTCGAAATCATGTGTAATTATCTTAAATATTTAGTTTGGGTTTTCATACATATAAAAATTTAGTAGGGACAAGAAAGATGTGACTTTTTATAAAATACCTTTAGTGTTCGCTTAAAGAGAGAGAGGGGGAGAGAATTTTTACAATTTTAGTGGTACTCAGATCATTATCACCTTGTGATGACTCAGTGCCACCCATTTCCAATATGCCATCTAGCGGAATCATCTGAAACTTTCTAATAATGAGATTACTCTGCGCTGTGCTGTCTCGGACATTCTCAAAACGAACTCTTGATAGTTCTGGAAGTTTCTAGCAAGTGATGACGAGATATACAAACATTTCGTCGTGCATATAACTCAAGTTGTCTACCAATTGAGCTACTCAAGAATCTCAGCAACAGTTTCTAGACTACTCATTTCTCCGCAGATATTCACTCTTGTGTTCCTCACGCTTTATTTCCACGTATTTTCTATCGCTAATCAAAGCATTTACGTACACTTATCCGATCAATTCATCTTATGCTTCTCACTCAACTATCCCATCTTCTATAACTTGCAACTGACATCATCTCAAGCGTCTTCTAATATCTGGAACTGTTTCCAAAAATTTAATATAATGAAGATTAGGCAAATTGCATTCTACGACATGCAAAAATATCCAGAGGGAAAGGGTCATGTGCTATTTCAACAATATGAAAACATTTGAAAGTCAAATATTAATTCAAATAGTACACGATTCACTTTACCGACTCCAGATTCATATTTAAGCTGCCAAGAGCTGACTTCCTATTCAGTAACAATGATCTAGTTCTTGTTGGGAGTCCTACATCAGCCAGTTCAACTTTTAATCCGGATTCAGTAGCTCCATCTCATGGTAAATAAAGCCTTTCCAAACCGCCCCAGTAAAACGCAAAGCAGTATTTTCTAACTAACATGCTCTAAGAGCATTTGCTGATCATATTCAAAGTTTTAAGCCTAGAAACAAAAGAACTGAAGAAATTACAAAATCGCTCACCGAAAAAAGCTACAAATACCCCACCATTGTCCTTAGTAGTAGTAGTTTTAATTGTATTCCATTTATTACCTTTAATTATTTCCTTAATAAATATGGACCTATTTTAAAAATAGTTTCTCCGTTTCTATATCAGCTATTTATACAAAGTTTGTGTGCTTAATGCTATATTTTCCCCCATGTCAAATTATTGTTCACATGCACTTGTTGCCATTCCCCCTGGAGCACCACCATGGGTGGCCGAGGTGGTTAAGGCGCGGACTCGTGAGAGGGAGGTCTGGGGTTCGAACCCCACCAGGACCGTCCTCCATGACTGGGGTTTTTTCCAGGTTTTCCTCAGTCCTCATAACTGGCAAATGCCGGGGAGGTACCCTAAACTTAGGCCTGGAACATTTCCTTCCTTAAAAAAAAAATCCTTTCCCAATATATCATTTCATCTCATGTATCATCAGTGTCCACCTCCTGTGATGCCTCAGCAGTAAAAACGGACGTTAAACACTACTCAAAAAATCCTGGAGTGGCGATATTGCAGCAAACCATAGAGGTCGGAACATCCATGCGGTACTTTTGTCCGTCCCAGTGACGACAGTAATATGAGTGATGCTCCAGGGGAGTCCTTAAACCTATGGGCTTCTGAAAGTAGTTAGCGAAAGCGAATGAAACAAAATTAAAAATGAACTCAATTAATGATGACACAAACAAGCTCAATGTTATTAGCGCCTTTAAGTTAATTTACCTTCTCAGGGTAAGCAAAAATTCCGAAAAAAACTGTAGCGGTTTCAGGGAGAGGTGTGTGCGGGGAGATGTTATTGAGTGTTGTTTCGTTATTTCAATGGCACACACTGCTGCGTTGTTGGTCGGGTTTTTTCGGTGATGTATTTTGTCAAAGTAGACTATGGCTAGTTGTTTGGTTTTGGTGTGGGTATTGGGTTCTCAGGGGTTACTAAACTGGATATTTTGTGACTCGTGGAGTCAACGGGACAAGAAGGATTTTCCTACCAGCCACAGAAAAACACACACGACAATCTCTATAAACTACAATTTATTAATTTGTTAAATTTTTCTTACTATTTGTCGGACCGTCCGCGGAAACCTTGAATTCTAACTATCGCTTACGTTGTATTTCTATTTCTTTCGCTCTGCTACTTTTCATTATTATCAATTTCTCTAACTGCTCGCCTCGTGCGAACTCTCCTACGATGGTTTACTTTAAATTATTTATAACTTCATCATTCACACTGAAAATATTCTTGAAAATTTATGATTGTTTTTATTACATGAACTATTATTTTGAAGAAATAAACTAAGTTAATTTTAAATTTAACTCTCAGTTTTTTATTAAACCAATATTACATTTTTCTTACAGCTAACAGTTAATAGAGGGAGGTATGGGTGTATAGATATGTAATACATCAGGGAAGGACGTCCTGTTAACCTTGAGAATGCGTAGTGTAGTTCTACAAATATATAAAAAGAAACATTTACATACAAACATAAGATAACTGCAGATTTATCTTTTCTAAAGAGCTAAGATGTATTAAAACCAATGGACAGGATATTGAAATTTTCATTAAAATCACAAAATTAATGCTTTTTATTAATATACATAAAAGTAGCTATGAGCCTTAAAGACCAAATGAATAACTTCGTTTTAATTTTCCGTTATTTTCCAAATTCTATTGTAACATTTAAATGCTAGGTGCGCACTGCTTTAAATAGCCGTCTTCATATTCCGGATCTAAGCTCATACTTTCATCAAATTTTACATTCCTATGTCATTATTCCCGTGTTACAATCAGATCTGCTTAGCTATCTAGGAGTGGGGCGCACAGTTCTGTACTGCATTTTCAATTCAACTTTCAAATAAATTAACAGTAGTGTGCAATTTAGTTTCAATATATTATTTTTCCTGAACAGTTATGTATTTCTGTCAGTTACTGCATTCTTCCTTGTTATTTACACACATATATTAATAAATATCCTCAGTATTAGAGTAAAATTTTTGAAAACAGAGGTAACTTGCAGAATTTATTAAATGCACGTTTATAGAAAATGCATGTTTTTCAAATATAACATTTTCAATTAAAACTTTTCACTTGTGTATACCTACATTTTGGTCCAATTTCAGTGAAATTTTAAGGCCTGCTCTGCAGAGAATTGTTAAAAAAAACATTTTATTTCTTGTTTATACTTAAGTTTTGTCAAAAATTATATGCAAAAATGGCCAAATGATTTACAAAAAAAAAAAAAAAAAAAAGAATAATTCCGGAGAAACAAGATTTACATCCTTGCGAGTAATAAAAAATAATTAAATTATTGAACAGCTAAAACATTACTGCCGCAAGGAAGCTCTAAACTTTGCATTGTTTTGTAAAAGAAATTTATAATAGAATGATTATCTCTTAAAATAATTATCATCAAGAAATGAAATTTTACACTGTACTAATTAATTGCATTATGTGTACCAAGTTTTAACTCAATAGCTTAAAAACTATAGAAATTAGAAAATTCAGTTCCAGAGTCCCTTAAACTGGTATTGCTGACAAATCTATTAGACCACCCATGTTCAGTTTTCAACGATAGTCTCGAGGTACAGAAAGGTGTTAATATTTTCAGTATTTTAAAACTTGTTTCTCTTAAGTTTATTACTTTATAGTAGCTTCATAAAATTCATTGAAGAACCATTTTAATAAAAAGAATGTGAAGGAAGAAAATAAAACGAAATTGCCAAATGAGAGAAATGGACACCAGCTCTTAAAGTAGAATTTCGCTTTTGGGGATGAATAAGAAATATATCGAGAAAACTGCCAGGAAAGTTGCTGGCTTTGTTATAGGATTGCATACCAAGTGCAAGAAAAGTATCTACCGGACTAAGTGATGAAAGATGAGGGAAAAAAGCAATCAATTGCGAATAGGCCTGAGAGAAAATCGCTTGTTTTTATTCTTCATATGTTTCAAAGTTATTCTGTCTAATAAAATTTTTCCATTACATTAAAATACAACTAGGCTGAAAAAGTGCATATTGTAAATTTTGGATCTACATTTTGTTTCTTCTCTGTCGTTTAGATGGATAAGAGACGAGCATTATTCCAATGGTTTTATTTTGACTTTTGGCGTTGCGCCATGACTCGATTATTTTAGTGATTGATTTATATACGGGCGCCTACTGGGACTATCCAGTCCTGAAGCTCTCTATCCAGCTAAATCTGCTGGTTAGGTTAGGTTAGGTTATATTAGGTTAGGTTAAAAGTACTGGAAATTATGGACGGCTTCTATTTTCATAGGGTGAGCTCTTTTTCCCGGATTCGACCAAGTGTAACAACATTCTTGAGGACATTGAAAATAACGATACTTATATTCCTTCAATATAAAGAAAGAATCAGGAAACAAAAAAGTAGAAGACTTTGGCGCATGCAGGAAATAAATTGTGAATGGTAAAGGAGAATAAAGTCATAAAATTTCCAGTTGAAAGAATTACTAGGAACTTTGCGAGATATTAATTATGAAGATAATAGTTCAAGACCTGCAATAGACGTAACGTAATAGAGTGATTCGGAAATGTAACAGATAACGGTAAAAATGAAGCCTTAAAATTGTGTCCACAATATATCTTTTCAGGTATTCTGATGGTGTCTATAAAAGTTAGGCCAGACATTGTATATTTTCCAAAAATTATTTGGCAGGGACCTTTAGCTCTGTTCTATGACTTCATCTGAAGCTATATGAAGGCTGTTGGCTAAGACGTGTAAAAATAAGGAAGGCATAACTTTTTTGAAAAATAATTGTTTTATTTCTAACATAATCTCAATCTCCTTTGATAACCACACAATTATTTCAGAAATGTTGTAATTTGTTTATTCCATCCATAAAATGCGATGGTTTTACAAGAACCTCTTCACTTGATGCTAATTTTTTTTTTGCTAGCTATTTCTTCATATTAAAAAAGAGGAAGTAGTCAAAAGGAGCCAGATCTATTAAATATGGGGGGAGAAAGGATTTCATACCTTAAACTATTGAATATTTAGGTCGCAGCCGCAGACCTGTGCGCTGGGGTTTATTCTTGAGGATTTTCTTCTTGATCGCATCATTTAACTGCTCCAGTAGCAGAGTAATATTCACAAGTTATGATGTTGCTCTTTTCCAAAAGATCAATTAAAACTATGCCGCAGAAATCCCAAAATGCAGTCGGCATCAGTTTTTCTGCTTAGGGAATTTCTTCCTACTTCTTTGGAGCGCGTTCTCCGGCTGCAACTCTGATTCGGCTGCTCTCTGGTCAATTGTTAGCAAACGCGGTAACGACCTCGCCGATAGTAATTGTGCAAATCGGTCTCCAGAAATGCTTACAAATTTAGCAATTTCCCACAACTTTAGTCCCCAATTGCTCAGTACATGCCGTGGATTTTTTTAATAATTTCGAAAATGTGTTACCTATACAGGACATTCAGAAAGGTTGGCATCGCTTGTGCTCATGTGGTTACATCTAAACTTATTATGCACCATTCTAAGTGAAGACGCATTCGCCGTAATGTTTGTCTAGCTCGCCAGAGTTTCTGCTAACGTTATTCCTTTCAAAAAGTAATATTTTATTAATACACGAAATTGGTGTTTCTCCATTTTTAACTCTTGTTAACAAATTCAATCAAGAAAACTGTGCTCAAACACAGACCAAGTTTTGGAACTGTTTATAACTTTATGCATCTATAGCCATCACATTGTCAAGGAAACATTGAATTTGACCCAATTTTACCACCTTTTGAGTTTGCAAGTACCTGACGAACTTTCCTCGTAGTTCTCAACAATAGTCACTACACTAACGCTGTTTATTAAAAGTGTTCAAAATTACCCAAAAGAGAATTATCTCTTAACTATGAAAATTTTTGTATTAATTTAAAATGTAAATTAATTGTCAAGGAAAATGGGATAAAATTCTAATAGCGTGTGATATATTATAATTCAATTTTAATTAATACATTATATGCTAATTACAAATTTATAACATTTTTCTGTTTACTTAATATTCCGATTAACATACCTTTTACACGATAATGCTGAGATAAAGTCAATATCAATTAAATTACAACTTGAGTGCTTGTCATTCTCTCTCTCATGATGAAGGAAAAGTTCGGAAAATCTTCCCAAATAAGTGTGCAAATCGCTGTCCATTGGCTGAAGTTGAAGCGAGAAATTCAACCGTATATTCTATGATTCAATATTTGTTTTTCTGGCATTAGATATTTTTTAAATTGTATGTGTATTTAATATATCAAAAGACACTTTTAATGTTCGTGCCATTTTCCCATTAGAATTGGCATCATTAACGGGTAATAAAACACAAATGAGCGGAGCTGAAATGTTAGGGAATTGCACGAATGCATCTGTTTGCTTTGTTTGGATTAAAGTACTTAATTGGACGATTATTTGTTTATTTATGCTGTTTCAAATGTACAATTTCAGCTTAACAAAACATTATAATGAGATGTTTAATCAAATGAACATGTACTAATGTAACTCATCAATGAAATGAACATAGAACAGTTAATGATATTAAAATATCTTATAATATATCTATATTTTTGCAAGATATATGTAAAAATTAATTACACGTATGTTATTCCTTATTTCAAATGCGCTTTTAAAATAAACTTAAAGGGATGACAAGTGATGTAGGACAGAATGAGACAGACATGGATGAAATATTTTTCCTTTCAGCGTACTATTCTTTGCGAACGATCAAATTATTGTGACTACATGCTCAGGAGGTGGAGGTATGATGAGAAAGTTATCAGTACACAAATTCCTTAAATGAAATATCCCCCGGTAGCCTCTTTTCAGGTAGACTTATATTCTATGAGGAAATATTTCAAGCCTTTCAATAGTATTTCTATTTTGGGAATAAGAATATGAAATGAAGGCTCTAATAAGAAAATACTTCAGTCATATTAATAGGTTAAACAAGCATAACAACAATAACCAAACCATAATATTATAGTCAAACACATTTCAACCATGGAGAGCAGAAATATTTTATAAAATAATAATGAAGATTATTCTACTAGGTGGATAAAGACATGGAAATAAATAGAACAAAACGAGAAATGTTTGAAGGGTTGAAATGAACCTTGTTACGAAGCTCAAGGGCATCAAGGATGGAAAGGTTTCGAATACCAAACTAAGGAGGAAAATGAATGCGGAAAATAACTGCGGTCAAGGATATGGAAAGACATGGAGTCAAATGATTAGGTTACGTGAAAGGAATAAACGAGTCTTGAAATGGAAGTTCTTCCTGAAATGGCAACCATTTTATACAAGTGAAAGTAAGAAAACCACTGGAATAAAGAGCATTAAAATACAAAGAGGTGTGTAGAGTATAAAATATTTAAATTACAAAATTTTGTTTAATATTGAAGCTATCATAAGCCACCTTTAAACACTAGGAAAATAACTTTACATTTTATGAAGTGATGGTGCTTCCTAAAATGTTAAATGAACCGCAATTTGAAAATTACACAAGTCAAAGATAAAAGAAAAGTAAGATAAAAAGTATACAATTTTAAGAAGGCTGGGGTACATTCTGTTAGGTGCTTGGAACAAAAGTGTAAATATAAAGAGAAAAATTAAAATTTTTAATGAATGCAGGAAAAACTGAAAATAATATATTGTAGTAATGCAGGGTGAGATATCTCGCATACATATTCTTTATTTCATAAGTATAACAAATATAATGATCAATTGCTTTTTATCATAATTAATAGCATATCTTGAAGATTGTGTGTTCAGAATATTAATTGTATCACAACTGAATACTACGTCTGGTTTGGAGAGATATTTTGCTAAGAAAATAATGTTTTATGCATCTGAATGCTACTGTCACGGAAGACCGCAGTTCTTCAGAATCTCTGATAATTCATTTCTATCTTAACAAAGTCCCCCATTGCAGCTCCATGGTGCCCAGGCAAGAAGAAGTGATCCTCCAAATCATCTGGGGAAACAATTCATTAAGACGTTCTCGAACACTGACAGCGAAATGCAGAGGGGCTCCGTCGAGGTGCGGGATTATGATATCTGTTATTAGAGCTAAGCAAACTGCATATGTAACTGTTGTCGTAGCGTGTCTCCATATGACTTCGCATTAATAGGACCTTTAAAAAGTACTGCTCAAAAATGTGGTTCGGTGTCATGCCAGCCCACATCATAGCGTGTTGTGGATTGATCCGAAATTCCTGTGAAAAACATGGGTTTTCTTGGATAAAAACAATGTTGTTGTTTACGAACTTCATCTCTGAACAAGAAATTATAACGATTAAGTTCCTAACGAAATCTTCGGAGAACAGCAGCTCAAGCGTCCCACCATTTCCTTAACAGACAGCATCGAAACTGTTTTATGTATAAATATGTTTTAATATGCCACAGCTTTGCTGTTTTCGGTGTATTCCAAACTCAGCTGCTTTTTTTCCCCACTGATTTCACTAGCGACTGCTACACAGATATCTGCATGAACGTTGACGCATAATTATTCTTGTCACGGACGTTCGATCTTTCATGTTTCCTGTTTCGAATGTTCTTCCCATAGTAATACGATGGAACACCAATCTTTTCTTAGAAGCAAGCGATTCATAACAGCCTCATCGTCATCCCAGTGTGGGGTCTCTCGTGCGTCTACAATGTGGCAACCAAACGTTGCTCAACAGAATGTTGATCGCCCCACCAATGTTCTCGCTCAAAATGATGTGTATGTATTTACTATTTCTCAGTGTTGATCACTGTTAGGCACAACTAAAGTCTAATCTCACTTCGTAGGTGAATACTGCTCTCCGAAATTTGTTTTGCTGGATTGGTTTATTTATAGACGCTCTTTAATATCTCATGATCTAGTGGAAACCACACTTGCCTCCTAAATCCAAGTTTGCGGGTTCAAACCCAGCCAGGGTCATGGATTTTTTCGGGCGTAAATATCCTAAGTATGGCTTCCTTCGGAAGGGAAGTAAAGCTGTGGGTTCCGTGACGTAGATTTACTGCACGAAAAAGAACCTTAAGCTTGAAAGAAGAAGCCTCTGACCAAAATTTACCGTCCATTTCACGCTTTGAATTTATTGGGACGCTGATGGCCTGGGATGTTAAAGAGCGTTCGTAAAATAAATAAATAAAAATAAAATAATAAAAAAATGTATGAGTTTTTTCACAATTTTGTTTAAAAAGGGCTAACATTATGTTCACTGAGGGACAAAATTGTAGTAAAGAGATTCCTGTTTCATTGTGAAAGGCACCTACATGATTTTGGGGGGAAATTATCCAAGCGCTGACCGACGTACTCAATATTTGTTTGCTGAGAACACTAAGCTCCCTGTTAGGTGAAATTTATAATAAAGCTTATGGATGGTTGCAACGCCTGGAACTTTTATATCCAGGAATCTCTCTTCAAATCATCTCTGAATTTGACGGACTGAGTTAACATATGTGAATCATAAGTAAAGACATGTATACTGTGCCATAATTCACTGCGTAATTAAATACAGAACAAAACACACCAGTCATAAAAATTGAAATTAACTAAACCTGCATCAGATCCACACTAACAGCCAGAAACTAGCATGGCCTCATCCTAGTCAACGGCGGGAAACACGCAGGCACACGTTCATGGAAATCGCCGCAAATTGGTTCACAGTTTATTGAATCGTTCCGTATATGAACGAGGAGAGAATATTTTATTTAAAGGGCTTCCATAGTTGTAGATTCGTTACTTAAAAATCGATTTTGAGAGCCAGAGAGGAATAACTGGTCATATTAAGCAATCGACACATATCTTCAATAGTACTCACTATCCAGCATTCGCCAGAACTTGGTGACAGGTTTTGTCCTTCCGCAAACACCAGATCTCTCATTTTAGCAGACTAAATACTAACAAATCAGTTGTTTCATATAGCAGGCAACTTACCTGGGTATATGAAGCCTCCTTGTTGCATTGGTTGTGTGGAATGACGACGACCATGTTTGGTGAGACCATTTCTACGACAGGCATCCACTACTGCCCCCATGTCCAGGGGGTTCACTTCCCGCACTAGCCGAGGATCCGCTTCCAGCACTAAGCGCCGAATCTCAGGCCTAACATCAAAGCATTTGTTTGATAACTAAACTAGGGCATCCCCTGGAAGAGAGGAGGATAGCTGTCTAAGAAAATTTTGTTTCTGCTAGGCAAGGAATGTACGAGGAATTCGATACAGTACACCACAAGGTAGGTAAGCCTTGAGCTAAGTTGCTTCGCTTTTATCACTTCCTTACATTATAAGAACAGCCTTCACATAAGCGTTAAAACAAGGGAATTTCGATATATAATGAAACAAACAAAAATGCGTTAGCAAAGTTAAACATTTCTAAAACAATAAAGAGCCTTATACAAATTTCCTCCTCCTTCCACTAGCTTTCAATAATTATAAATTATGTTTATTATTATGTTTAGCAGTTCTATATTTAAAATACTTTCTAAAGTACTTACATTTCGAAATAAGAGTAACATTTGCGTAAGATCTTTGTATATTTAGATGAAATCATAGAACGAACTAAACATAAACGTTATAAAGCGTATCTTTTAAAAATAAAAATAAAATTAATTTTCATCCTTAAACTCATAATGTCTAATCCTTCTCTTAGCTTTCGTATTTCTAAAGAGAAGAATTGCATTTACTTATTAGAACTCCCTAACACATATTCGGCATCATTAAGATAGGAAATGCTCATATCTGTTAATAGTGGATTTTATTTTTTGGATTCATTCTTCCTTAGCAAAGCCACAGTAATTTACTGCTATAAAAATTCTTTAATTACATTTTACGGCATCTTTGGGTGTTGAAGAAAACTCCTTTCTACAGAGCAAAGAAAATTGAAAATTATGATAATCAATGCAATCTAAAATAAAAGATATGCTGAGAGTGGAAGGGGTAAACAAAGATCAACAAATGGAAAATACTGTGTTTAAGTATTAGAAACTGGTTTTACGATGAGTGGGGTGAGTATTTACTGAACTGCAAACTTAGGTAATACAGAATACAATGATGTTATGTGGATTTATTTCTTATTTACGAAGTTATTTAATATAAATTTTTAAGTGTTAACGCCCGTTTTTACACTGAGGCAGCACAGGAGGTGGGCACTAATGATACATGAAATGAAATGATAAACTGGGAAAGGATTTTTTTGTGGAAGGAAGCGTTCCAGACCTAAGTTTAGGGTACCTCCCCGGCATTTGCCATTTATGAGGACGAGGAAAACCTAAGAAAAAAAAAACTCAGTTCGGGAGGAGGTCCTAGTGGGATTCGGACCCCAGACCTCCAGCTCACGAGTCCGCGCCTTAACCACTTCGGCCACCCGTGGTAGTAATATAATTGCATAAACGTATAGTTAGGAGATAAAATATAGCAACAGGTGAGAGACGCTGTGTTTTGCAGCTATACAGGATTTCATTTAACACTTGATATAAGTAACTACTTATTTAAAATAAATTTATTTTAAACAATAAACATTTAAATATTGAAGGGAAAGTTTAAAACCAATTTTGATTGTATTTTATGTTGTACACGTAGTCACTCAATTTGAAATTTCATATTGTACCTTAAATTTATGATACATGCATTTTAAAGAGAATTAAATTGTTTTCCATTTCTTTATGTTTTATTTTGCAGAGCCCAAGTCATACAAAGTTCAAGATTACAAACAATCCCAGATAAGTCAACAAATTAAATGTAACTATCAAAATTATCAGCACTTTGTCTTTTGGAATCTCAAGACAGTCATCTAGAAAGTAGAAATGGACTGTTTATTGTAGCAGTTTTAAAATACACACAAATAAGTACAGCTGTCGCATGGATCTTACGGCCTTACATGATGATATGTCCTTGTAAGAAACAAAATATACATAGATATACAAACACATCACAGGTTTTGTATGAATAGTTTTATATACATATATACAAACATGAATAGAACCCTTACACTTGAGCCCTCTTCCATTTACTAACCTGCCTCCTCAACTCCCCTCTCTTTTCTATAGCCATTTAACTGCTTTGTCGGGTCTTCGCTACAAATATTACCAAATTGTATGAGTATCTCTCATGTACCAACACTTCCTAGCAGATGTTCAAACTTTTGTTGGAATTCAGAAAATGCTCATTTCTTAAAGACAACATTTCCCTGCACTGTGTCAAAATATGCCTCAAGTATTATTTTCTCCGCACATTGGGCTAATTCTTTCCTCGAGAGCATTAACTATTTTGTTTCCTTTCCATCTCCCTAATCTGAACCATGCGAGACCACTTCTTTCTTCTCTACCAAAGACAGCTAGTTGCATCTTATTTTGTATTGTTGTCTGGCAACCTGGATTATTTTCATTGTTTTTTTTTAATTTACGCAGAATAAAAATGTAAGTAGTTGTTGGATGAAAATGCAAATTATTTTTGGAAATTTTACTAAATTAATTGTGCTTCATTGTTGGATAGACAGTGATATAGTTTATTTCGGAAGTCCTGACTAGCTCGCTTACTTTCTGAAACAATTTAACACCAAAACAGAACAATTACGGACGTTAAATGCTCAATCTTTTTGTAGTTTTATTCTATCCAAACAACAAAAAAACAACAAATTATCTAGCAATGAAAGAAAATAAAACAAAAGATGTGATAATTGAATTTTCTTTACAATTTAAGTATCACATAACGACTTACGAAAAAGTTTTGCTAAAAGTCAGAAATACGACATACTGTATCTGTTTACAGAAAGAACTGTGGAATGCGCCTTTCACACAAGCGTGCACAGTTCATTCAGAAGCTAACGCAATACAAGAGAGCAAGATCGTATTTATTCTGTTACCTTCATGCCGAAGCAGAGACCAGATAATACTGATATATTACACAAGTATGTGTTTTAGTATGAGGCAAACATATTTACTGTAGTTGACAATGCTCTTTTCTGCAAGTTTGCTCCTATTTATTTTTTATTTGTTTATTTACAGACGCTCTTTAACATCTCAGGTCTACAGCGTCTCATTCAAATCAGGGTGTGAAACTGCCGACGAATTTTCCTCAGAGACCCCTGCTTTCAGACTTGAGGTCCTTTATTGCGCCGTAAAGTATGATACGGGAACAACAGCTTTGCTTACCTTCCGAAAGCAGCCATACTTAGGATTTTTACGCCCTGGCAAGTATGCTTGTGAATTTTTGAGGAAATATAAGTATTATTGGGAAAACCTTATTTAGTAATTAAGCTAAACTCACTTATAACAGGAGAAGTCAATATTGTGAAGAGAAACAGTATTCCCTACACCGTTTAGTTATTCTCAATATTTTGTAAACACATGCCAAGCTTCTATTGCAGATAAGTTGGAAGCAGAAGGTGCTGTTATATCCCACCTTCTAACATGCGAAGTTGCTATTCTTAATTAGGAGCTAAGAACGTGCTTTGGCCACATTTTGACAGGTATACTCACATGTTACTGTTTGTTATGAATGTTGCAAATTATTTGTGAAATCAGCAAAGTATCTTAAAGAAAATAATACATATAGCGTGCATAGGATTTCTCTGAGGAAATGAGGGATTACTTTAAACTTACAGCTAAGATTGAAACTGTATTTCTTAAAGCATAACATATATCCAAAATTCAAATAACAAAGTTCTAGAGCACCTCTTTCTAGATCTCCAATTGTTAACACGAAACATACAATTAGCAGTAATAATACAAATTTTCTGGTGTAATTTATCAGTTTAATGTAGTACTTCAGTTATCGTACTGTTATTAAACCTTCCCTACTCAATCCTGGCCCCTGTGTGTTGTATGGCAGGTGCACTCTTTAGCTCTGTTTGAAAACACGTACACAGTATTTTGCATTACTGATTTTTGGCAATATTTTTACAAAGTCTAATTATAACGTAATATCGCCATTTGAAATATTATAATTTCTGTAGTTGAGGTGGGTGTGAAGTCATAAATGTAATCAACATTAATTATATACTCCACCCTCAAAATCTAAATTGATATGTTTTTGTTTTGAAATGAAATCTTATAATAGGTATAGCACTTTTACTTTCAGGAATATATTCAACAACTGATATTTTATACTGGATAGTTTGTTTAAAAGTTTTAAAGGGAGTATGAAAGCATATACTTTTAATGTTAAATTTACCAAATTTAGTTCACATTCTCTCAAAGACTATTAAAGGCAATAAAATGAAACTCTTACAGCATTCAGGTGCCCATAATTTAAAATTGCTGACTATTTTCACTATTAGACTTTTATTTTCAATAGTTTGTTTTTCTTCTATTTTTCCCCAATTTTTATTTTTTTACATTGTTACATTTTGTCCTAGCTCTACTATAATAGATCCACATCATTATAATATCATAAATATGTAATAAAATTTTCAAAGTGATACCTTAAATACATTCTAAACAAATGGGAAACTTGTGCATAAAAAGATAGTTTTTCAATAATTGCAAAAATGTTTTTACAGAAAAACTAACTTTTTGAGGAAAATACCAGCTAAAACTCTCTAACACACTAAAACAATGAAGAATGTTGTCATGGAAACAAACACTGGCAATTTATGAAATACAACAATTTCTATCATTTAAGCAGCTTTCTAAAGCAAATAGTTCCCGAGATATGAAATTTTAACTGAACAAATGCTAACGAAATCAAAAAGAAAGGCTTCTGCAGTGACATAATTAAAATTTATTAAAATACTTATAATCAAAACATTAATGAATGTTAAATGAAAGTAAACAGAAACTTCCAAATATTTAAATAGTACAAAAACAAAAAAATATTTTGACCCATTTTCTTTTTAATACTTCCCTTAAAGAAAATATTGCCAACATGGTTATATCTTATGAAGACTACATTTAACCAATGTAATATATCGGCATCAAACAACATGAAACATGTGTTATCCAAAAATAAACGAAAATAGTGAGGGAACCTAAGACTTAACGAAAGAGGATAAAAAAATAATAAAAACAAAAGAAAGAGATGGAAGCAAGTAATTTAACTTTAGTGGGCACTAACCAACTTTTTCCGCATTGCAATTGCTTATTAGACACGTTTTAACACAGCTATGGAGGTAACTAAGAACATCTGTAATTTTCTTCCTCTCGACTGCTGCAGTTAAGTAGAGCGCAGTCCGAGAAACTCAATTTGCTTTAATTGCGTTATGTAAAGAGGCCTTTTCTTTAAATTTATTTTGTTTTCTCAATTGCTTTTCTACCAAAAATATATTCTAAGAGGTAAACTAGGACAAAAATAACTACTTGTGGTCATGTGTACCGTACTCGATCAATGTTTGAAGCCGGTCAAATCGGCATTTGACTGCGTTCAATACAAGTTTTCGGTGTATGGACAGTGATCAAATTTAAACGAGGCAATTTATTATGGCCATCTTTGACCGCGGGTATTGGGCCGGTCAACTCCGTTGATTGAAGTCCAGTTACACAAAATAGCTACTCGTTTCGATTTTCTTGAAGGTATCGAGGACGAAATAATATACCTGGATTACTTAAATTGGAACCAGAGTCAAAACCGGATCATTGTGGAAAGAAGTGACACTTTTGAAGAGTATGGGGACAGGAAATTTAAAAACCGCCACGGGTGGTCAAGATCGTTAAGGCGCGGACTCGTGAGCGGAAGATCTGGGATTCGAATCCCGCCAGGACCTTCCTCCCTGACTGGGTTTTTTTTCCAGGTTTTCCTCAGTCCTCATAACTGGCAAATGCCGGGGAGGTACCCTAAACTTAGGCCTTCCTTAAAAAATATCCTTTCCCAACATAACATTTCATCTCGTGTATCATCAATGTCCACGGCCTGTGGTATCTGAGTAATAAAAACGGGCGTTAAACACTAATCAAAAAAAGAAAATTTAAAGAAATATTCCGGGTGTCAAAGGATGCAGTGTAGTGGCTAGTAAATTAAATGACTGAGAAGTTAAAGTTCCCTATAACCGCAATCACACTCTTTCACATCTGAATAAAATTTTACACATCATGACTCATACTGTTTTAACAAACAGTGATTTATTTATTTAGTAATTAGAACTCGCCTGGTGTCATGTTGAAATGCATACTAAATAATTCCATGCCTCCCCTTTCTTAAAGAACGTAAATCAGGCTTTTTATTTTACAGTTTATTTCAATGTAAGATAGCTAGTTCCAACAGAGTATCTGTCTCTTCCAACAAAATGTCTCCCTTATGGTAAGAAAAATTTGGAGGCCTTTATTATTTTTCCATTTTCGTGTACCTACACATGGTAATCAAACACAAAACAAAAACAAAGCGATATAGACAAGGAGATTGCAATTGCACTACAACCTCTTTGGCTATAGAGTTGGAGACTTTCCTTTGAGAAATTATGTAGAATTATGATCGTTCAGCAACCTAGCGCCCGGTCAACTGAAGGTAGTTCGTTAAACGAGAATCAACTATGATGCACCGCAACTGCACTTTCACCGCGGTCAAAGTTTGTCATTTCCGCAACTTCGATCAGCATGGATTTGATCGAGAATGGTGCAATGGCCGTTAGTAGCGGAACTGGATCTATAATTTTAACGTCCTAGTTGTATTTTAATTATGATATTAATTTTATAATTAGAAACTTCAGAGTGTAAGCATTTGATAATATGTGAATTTTTATGGGAGGATCGTAGACAGGAACGTTCTGAGTTTGTTAAATCTGTAACTTTGTTTATTAATAATTTAGCTGATACTTATAATATCTAAAAAATATGCACATATACGGCATTTTAACTCTTGAAAATGACTGGAAAACATCAGAGAAACTTATTTTTCTTTAACTCTATGCTTCATCATATGTGCACAACAAAAGTAATGTAATATCGGGGCTTCTAGATATCTAAAGCAAAATTTTAAATAGTGTCATAAAAATACAGATTTAAACTTCAGAAAATACTCATGAATATAATAAAAAATATTTCAATGTTCGTTAAGAGCCTTCATAGGCTTAAGGGACGTTTTAAGCCCTACTTTTGGGGCTAGAATTTATTATTTTCTATAATTTAGTTTATTATAAAATATCTAACATGCATTGTGCTATTTTTGATTTAAAATCCGTGGAGCTTGTTAGCTGTAGGAGGCTTGGAAATATTTTTCAGTTACTCAGCGACCACTCCCAAACTCCCCTTCCCTTTTTTTCCGGTAAGCTGGTCAATGGGAGAGAAACATATAATGCCCCATCGTCTTTCTCTCCTTAGCATTACTGTGTATGGAATTAAAGCTTTTAATTGTTACCTGCTGTTGCACACATGTGTAAGTACATGCATATTTAAAATATATGGCAAATCCTCTCAACACGAATTTCAAGGGAAAGTCCAATAGTTTCTGTTAGTGCTACACGAGAACTACAAAATTGTGATAAAACATACACAAAGCATGAATGAGTACAAAGGGGGTCGAAAAATAGGCACCTCAGGACTGGCAACAAATGAATTCTAACGCTTCACTGTGGTGCTGAAGGAGTTAACTCTAAAGCTACAAACGTGTAATGGGTGTCAAGAACTGAAAACACATTTTCTACCTGAAACAAATGCATTATTCTGTGAAATAGATGCCATAACAGTAATTAACTGAAGATTAAGTATGGTAATCGTTCATAAAACTTAATACCATGTGACCATTACGTCTATTATTTCCTCATTGAGGGACATTGTGTGACTTGTGGTTAGATTGAGTGCAGTCTGCTTATGAATGCCTAAGCCAGTGACCTAGTGGTTTGGGTATAAACACACTTCACATCGCAACGAATGTATGACGTTGATCCTCATAGTTGCATATTGAAGTGTTTGAGACTGTTCTTTCCCACTGTCAAAATATTAAGTGTCAAACTCCTTTCTACTATAAATTCTTTATATACTTTTCTACATCCTCTAACAGTGTATACGGAAACAAGTATAAACAATAAAGCAACTAAATTATTTTTTGGAGAAAAAAGTCATGTTATAACTGTCGCTCAAGGGAATGAAAGACATCGGTGACTTTATGACCAGCTGTATTCATAGTATGTCAAAACTTAGGGCGCCTCCGGATAATGCAGTAAAACGTTCTAACGTGTCCAAGGCGGTTCGTACAAGCGAAACGGTGTAATGTTTCCCACTTTCTTCTAACAAAAGTGGGAAACTTGGTGTTCAAATGCGTCTCTGGCATATTGTCTTTCACTTGAGCATCTATGGCAACTTAATCTACTAATAATGAATTCCAACTCCAGAATTTGTGACGTCCCATTTGTCAGAAGCACACCTTTCATTATTAAAACAAATTAGCCATATTGGAATTAATGTCGGTCCAAGCCTTCAAATGGTAAGATAGTCAACGTTATTTAAGCAGCATGGTTTCCTGAACTTACCCATCACCCACGGACAGAGTTTATCACTACAAGAGAAAACAACATTTTCCTGCGAGTTTCATCATGGCATTTGCCATCTTATGTTGCTAATGCGCGATTTTGGAAATGAATTAAAAAAATAATATCATCCATTTTGAATATATAACAAGATAAATGTTTTTGACCAATAATCAGATAAAACAATAAAACGAATTTGGTATTTTCTGTACGGGTAATAGCCACATGATATGCGTGATAAGCATCTCTCTTCTATAAAAATAGAATCAGATGAACTTTTAAAAACCCACGAACATATCAATTCATTCTCGTCAAAGAGATTCATTTTACCTCATTATGTTTCATTAGAGTTTTGTGCTAGAAATATGTATGAGGTACAGGTGAAGCACCCTGGTGCTGATCCAAATATGAGTTATCTCAAGTATTTTAATGAAAATTTCAATTTAAATGTAACATACCAAACAGCTACTTGCTTCTTTGTGAGGAGCAGAAAGTGCACATGCAAAGTCCTCGTTTAAATGAAAGGGTAAAAGAGGTGGCCACAGCTGAATTAATTGTACATTTGAGGAGTCAAAACTATTCACAGCGTTCTCCGTTAGACTACAAAGTTATCTAAAGAAAAGGAGAAAATATTGGAACTCGCTTTTTATTTTTTGCAACATTTATATCTTCCAAAAATGACTCTCCAGGAAATCTTGCTATTTGCGACAGTTGACAGTAAATGTCTTCTGCAAGGGAACAAATGAAGTCACCTTTTTGCTGGACTGCATAGATCAACTCGTCTCAGACACAATTGATGAACTTCATCTCTTTTCAGATAACAAAGAACAAAATACATACAACGTCCAATAGATATTGATGGTTCAAAACCTTCCATTTGTTCTCCCCTTTGCATGGGCATTCTTACAACCCTTTTAGCGCCATAAAACGGCCCACCAGAAAGCGTGATAGGTGGAAGAGATATTATGAACTTATTGCCAAAGCATCAGAGAAGTCTCCTCTTGTACACACAGACATTATCGTTGACTTCTCTGGTTGGTGGGCCAAGGTCAGCAATCTCATTTGAGACAATGCACCAAGCACATAATGAAAGGGAACAGTTCACTGTTGCTAAGTTTCCAGTGCATCAAGCTAAGAAGAAAACTGACAGAGAGGGTGAGTGAGATCACAGATTCAAACTTTGCAAACTTTTTCCTTTAAGAAAATAAACGACAACTAAGGCATATCCTCAGGGTAAAATTAAAGCAATAAGATGGAAGATTTGAGGAAGGCTTTCATTTACATTTTAAATGAACATCAAGACTTCTACAACGAAATCATCCAATGACTTACCATTTCAGACACTAATCCAGTTGAGGAATAAACAAGAAGAAATGAATATTTTTCTGATGGTTTAATTGGGATACTTGGATATTTTTAGCTTTCTTGAATTCAAGGAAAAAATTATTAGAATGTGCATTATTTAAACGATCCTTGAGGAATTTCTACCAAAATATACATGGGTGATGTTTTTCATTGTTAAAAGCAACTTAAGTCAGCAAGTTTCAATTTTTTTTTTTTTTTGGAAACAAAATTTTTCGAAAGATTGTGGAAACATGCTTAAATTTTTACTTTGAACAAAAGTGTTTGTTGCCTCATTGTAGCAATTGAAAATATTAGGTTTTTATTTTCCCCAAAACTATAAAAAATTGACTTAGGACTCTTAACAACCACCCATTCATTGTTTGCTGAATCCTGTGAAACATGAAACACTAGAAATATTACATATAGATCACACACGTGACAATAACGCGTAATGCTTCAGAAGATTGAAGAAAGTGACGCTTGCGTATTCAGGTCCATTAAGTAACTGCGCAGCCCAATTTTTAACTCTTCCAATTATAGCCTAACCATTAAAAGTGAAGCAACTACGCGATTTCTGCACTTGTTAACAACTCTCAAATAAGAAATGTACCAAAAAATACAAGGAAAAAGTTCTTGTTTATATTGATTACTGGCGGATCAAATTTATCACAGAAGTTTCATCTTTTGGAGTAACCAAGAATTTTACATAAAGAAGAATCTTCATAGAAAAGGAGAAACCAATGATACATTTAAACTTGTTCATATATACTTTGTTCATTGTGTTATGTTTTATAAATACACAAAATAATACAATGAACAAAGTAGCTAAAACAACAATAACTAGATAAGCCAAAAACGATAAAACACAAAATCACAGATTTAATATCGCAAATCTGTGATTTTCTAAGTGTTTTGCATTTTTCTGCGTATCTAGTTATATATATATACATATATATACATATACATATATACATAAATACATACTCCCTCCTGGTGGTTTAGTTATAACCATATTTGCCTCGTAGACCCAAGATCGCGGGTTCAGTCCCTGTTGTGTGATGAATTTTTCCGGGCGTAAAAATCCCAAGTATGGCTTCCTTCAGAAGGGAAGCAAAGCCTTGGGTCCCGTGTCGTACATTTATGGCACGAAAAGAGGCCTCTGAGCAAAATTTGTAGGCCGTTTCTGAGTGGAACGCTGAAGACCTGAGATGTTAAAGAGTGTCCGTAAATAAAACAAATCAACAAAAAATGTTTGTGATATACCAGGTTACTGCTTCTCATTGTTGTCGCAACACCAGTGATCAGTAAAAACATATTTTGATTTTTGGAGACTTGTAAATATTATTTCAAAAATTCGATATTCATGTCGTCTATTCTACCTCTCAGAAACTAGCTAGATTTTGAGCCATTTAAGCCTTTACATACAAATTAATTTGTATCTGAAGAAATCAGGAAATTGCATTAGAAATAAATATCACATATTAGAGACCCCCTGCAAAGTGACAGAATATTTGACATAGTTTCTTGTTGAGCTTAAGTGAAATGAATGGAGTTATTTGATTCTGAGGGAAATGCGAGAAGCTGCCCACCTGTTTGTATATATGCTACACATGGGTCCGGAATCCGAGATGACTACCAGCCGGGTCATGGCCGGGTCCGTCATCAGCACCACCCCAGCTGCCGTCTTGAGCACCACCAGAAAAACTGCTACACTGACCGCTACATCTCTTTCCTGAAACATATACACGTTATATATTGTTATATATTTATGACATGGTACTCGAATACATAGTTAAAACCAATGTTCTTTAAAGTCTATGTATTTTCTGTAAATGTATGCTTTATTTCATCAACTTTAGGATCACAAAAACTCGAACTTCAGCAATATCTACATTTTATACAATTTAGGGTAATATCTTTCTCTCCCTTATGGTTATATGGAAGTTTTACCTATAAGGCTGGCATAAAATGAATAATAAGATAATGCATAAACATTTCTATTACATTGTACACAAATTAAAACATTATTTTTTAATATCCTGCTATATTTATTTTTTATATTTAAAATCTTAGCACCAGTAGAAGATGATTCTTAAAGTTGGAAATAAACCATACAAATTTCCAACTCACATTTTAATACATTAATTATTCAACAAAACATACCCTAAATGTTTCTTTCTCACAGTTTTTAAACTTATAAAATCATATTTTATCTACATTACGTTTGTTGTAGAATTTATCAGTGATATGACTGCTATAATATTTGAAGTTATCAAATGTATAAAGCATATTAATGTACTTATTATACTTTAGAATAAAAATTATTTTATATTAACAGTTTTAATATTGTTAACAGCCCGTTTTTACTACTGAGGCATCACAGGCAGAGTACTGATGACACATGAAATAAATATGAATTTTTTTTAAGGAAGGAAACGTTTCAGGTCTAAGTTTGGGTACCTCCGCAGCATATGCCATTTATGATTAGGGAAAATCTGGAAAAAAACCCAGTCAGGGAGGACGGTCTTAATCGGAATCAAACCCCAGACCTACCGCTAACGAATCCGCGCCTTAACGTGTAGTATATTAACAGTTTAAATAAATATATATATTTTAATTATTTTATAGAAAATTAACATAGATATGTAACATTCATATCAGATCTATCGTCTTTTATTCATTTTGCATTTTATTATTCTGGGTCTTTGGTGATTTTGTCGCCCTTTTCACGACAGCAGGTGAGTTGGCAGTCAGAGGGACAAATTAAGGCGAAGCAGATGCAATTTCCGCGCAACTGTTCAAGTTATTGCAATTGTAACTACATTTTCAATGGAAATAAACACATATATTATGACAGAAGAATGTTGTTCTGCTACATCAACGCATTTCTGGCATCTCTTCGTCTTCCGAAATTGAGCCAATTTCTTTTCGGATATTTTCTTATATTTCTTCATATTTGGGGTGTGTTCCACACATTTAATTTTTCATCTTCCTCCATAAATAAAAAACATACACTGTCAATCCGTTTTTAATAGCTAAACACCCGTTTTTACTGCTGAGGCATAACAGGTGATGGACACTGATGATACATGTGATGAAATAGTTTTTTTTTTAAAAAAGGAAGTGTTTCAGGTCTAAGCTGAGGGTATCTATATTTACGATGAATCGAACCGCAGATCTCGCGCTCACGACTACACGCCTTAACGGTCTAGGCCAACTTTGTTGTTAAGCCATTTCTATATCTTTCTACATTTATGGTATTCTATATAAAAGGGGACATTTACTGTCCCCTTAAACCGATTATCTCGTCATTGAAGGGCGTTTCGTGTATAAAATCCGATTCTTCTGTGTTCCAATATCTGTTAGTATGAGTTGAAACATTGCCAGGTAAACCAGTAAAAATTATTAAACTTGCATCAATTACTCTGTCATTAGCATTAATTATAGATATTAACTGCAATAGCAGGATCAACTGCCTGCAATTCATGGCAACAGTAACCTTGTGTGCTTTCAAGTTTAAATAAGGTCGACTGTGACAGATCAGAGTGTGAACGACTATTTTCTAAAAGGATATCATAAATGTTTGGGTATAGAAAGTCATGTCCAACATCTCCTGTCATAATACGCTTGCTTATTTTTATTGTAATTGTATTGTAATTGCGAGAACTTGAATGTTGAGTTGTCGGATATTAAATTCGCTTCATTGAGAGTTACTGCTCTGACAAACCTTCAGCTGCTGTGAAACGGGCAACAATATAATCTCCCTTAATACTTTGCCGTCCTTATTGTCAACCGCTTCACGGCAGCTGAAGGCTAATTGAATGTTAATGAAAGAATCATTGATCCATGCTTAATATGCTTTACTGATTAAGCATGGGTCCATTTACGTGGAAGCTGAGAAAGATCAATACATTTATTCCAAAGATGCTTCGCTGCCTTATCCTTCTATGATGTGGTTTTCCGGAAGAAATGCAAATAATCCTCTACAGTTGCAATCGCCTCTTGATTTGACTGAAAGTGAGAAGAGTTTGAGCTTTAGGAGCACGTGGAAGTAAGAGGGAACCAACTTTTGGGAGTAGGATAGCAGAAAATGCATTTTGTCCTGAAGAATCCCCCCCCCCCCCCCCCCGCAAACTGAATTTTTCTCTCAAACTGTTTCACCTAGTTGGTTTAAAAATTCGTTAGTTACAATTTTACCCTTCTGAACATGACCAAATTAGTACAATTCCTCTAGCGTCCCAAAAGATTGATGCTACTATAACCTTTCCTTCAAAAGTAATCTACTTTGTATTCTTTAGCGCTGAACAACCGCGTTCTATGCACTGTTTTGACTAATAGTGGCAGTGGATTCAATCTCATGAACAATTAATAAGTCGACGCAACGATCATTTCTGTTGCTGTTAAAACACTTAAACACTGTTTTGACACTGTCATACGAATGCGTTTTTGATCTGCTGTTAGCAAATGCGACATTCATGTGCAGTTCTTTATGTACAAAATAATCTACACGTTCCTTTTAAATGATATGTGAAATTTCACCGACATTAACTCCATAGTCATCTAATTCTGTCACGCTATTAAATAACCTTCCAATGACTTCACCAAATATGTCACTTATTATTGAAATTTAATGGGAACTCGCTGCCTTCCTAAATTCCATTGCTTTAATAATGCAATTAAATTTTCTCTAATCATTCACATCCTTATCTCAATCCACTGCTACATAACAAGGAAAATAATTAAAAGCTATCGTTATAAATGAAGATATACGAGTCGTGGTAACTTGTTTGCTATCTGATATAATAATCGGCATCCTATCCATAGATAGCCTTATGAGATTGGGACACGTCTGTCCCTTTCCACGTCTCGGAGAAGGCGGAGTCAGCTTAATCTCACAAAACATAGCGGCATGTCTCTCTCTATTCATATGTTTCTTAACACCAATCTTCGATCCCACCCAGGGCAGTGTATAAGTTTGCAATGATACCAACATATACACTACTAAGTATAGGTGCTACAATACCAAATCTTGCGTTTGTTCAATGAATTGTGATATTGCACTTTTGGAGGTCCTTTATTTGCGTCATCTTTAAGGCTGGTACGCCACGTTTAAATTCAACAATTTACTCTTTAGTTTCTGAAAATGCAGACGTTTTTCCATAAAGTTTTATAAATTTAGTAAGAATTTCCATAGGCGTTAAACGATCTTTTACACAATTTTGCAGGGTACAATTTTATGGAATACCCAAAATGCGTCTGCTTTAGAAAAACGTCCTCATATGCTCCAATAAAATGCGTTACAAACTTTCTTCTTTTTATATTTTGTTACCACCTTTGGTCTTCTTGCGACGTCAGTAGATTGTGGACTACATACTGTAGGTGTAAGTCTGTAGGGATGAATGAAATTAAATGAATGACGCAAATGAACTCGGAGTTCTTGCCAACTTAAAGTTATCTAGCACTCACCTTCAAAGAGTAAGGAAAAACTGCGAATAAAACCTTACAAGACAAATTGACCCGACCGGGATTCGACCCAGGACCTACGGATTATTAGTCGCAAACACTACCGCTAGACTAATGAGGCTATGTACTTTGTTCTTCTCAATTATTTCCAAACAGGAGTTTTGGTTGGAAAGGCGTATTATTACAATTTACAGTCGGTACTGGTGGTAAACACATCCAAGGTCATTGCGGGTTCAAACCCGGCCAGGGGCGGTGAATTTTTTTTTGAGAATGGCTTCTTTCACAAGGCAGTAAACCCTTGGGTTCCATGTCGTAGATTTATGACACGCAAGAGAACCCCAAACTTGAAAGAAAAGACCTCTGAGTAAAATTTATGGGCCAATTTACGCCCTAAATTTAATATCAAGCTATAACCAGAGATGTTCAAGGGCGTTCTTAAATGAATCACATAAATAAAAAAAAGTTACGATATACTCCAGTTGGTGAATGAATAACTGGCCAATTGACCAGATTTTGAACGATTTAGAATTATTTTCTACCTTTAAATTTTTTAAAATTTGTACAAATCTCTTATCAGATACGTTGTTAAGTCAAAAATTAATTAAAATTCTTTTCTTTAAATCAAATTATATCAAACATATTCAGAAAAGAATAGTTAAAATACTGGCTTCGGTTATGCTTGGCAAGCATATCTATGACGTAGTGATATGACACAAGATACCATTAAAATTTGCATATATGTTATAATATTGATACGAAAGTGTTTTTTGTCATGTTTAACGCCCGTTTTTACTACTGAGGCATCACAGGCGGTGAACACTGATGATACATGAGATGAAATGATATATTGGGAAAGGATTTTTTTTTAAGAAGGAAACGTTCCAGGTCTACGTTTAGGGTACCTCCCTGGTTGCCATTTATGAGGAGTGAGGAAAACCTGGAAAAAACCTGTCAGGGAGGATGGTCCTGGTGGGATTCGAACCCCAGACCTCCCGCTCACAAGTCCGCGCATTAACGACCTCGGCCACCCTTGGCGGTACGAAAAAGTGTGGTGGGCTCATTTAGAGTGATAAGGTAATACTAAGATAACGAAATAATTTCAGAATATAAACCAAATTGAAATTGAAATTTAGGTGGGTTGAAGAAATATTTGTTAGAGACATAACGGACGTTTATAACTCAATACGTGAAGTAAACAATTTTCTCCCACACTCTTATCACATACGTTCACTGGATTTATAAAAACTCAGTCTCGAAATATGCTCATTTTAACTGTTTATGCAATGCTATATGCTTTATATTAATATTATTCATCCTGTAGATTGGCACTCGTAATTCGAATAGAAATAAAAAAGTTTCAACTATATTTAGCATGCACTGAAATATGTTGGTATCCAGTATTTACAAAATAACCTATTACAGCTTTACGCCTGAAAATGTGTTAAAATATAAACGTTCCTTTCTTACCGTAAGCTCTTCAGAAAATAAAATTAGCTCCCAGTCTAAGCAGCTCGGTCTTACATGAGCTCAGCAGATGAGAGTTTTTGTCTCACTCTTAAGATGTGCCTCGCTCTTAAGTTTAGGTGCCGCAGTTAAGAAAGCACTCATCTTCTTGCACTGTCAAGTATACTGGAGGCTTATTGATCGCATTGTTGCTACTGAAATGAAGAATACAGGTACAGCGCATAGTGTGTGACCTTGATGGAGCACGCCGTGCGCGTCTAATTGCCTGTATTACAACCTGCCGTGTTCCACTTCCGTTCCAGAGTCCAGTAAGCTCCCCCTGCTTCGCTTGTAATTGAGACATAAAACGGATAATGGCTTAATCGATAGCATTCCCGCACTAGTCCCTGCACCTCTCCATGTCCTGTCATTATCCTTTTGTCCAAAGGCTTGTGAAGACACGAACGTCACAGTTAGAAGAAAACTCATTGTCTTTATTGAAGTTACAGAAGGCGCGCTAAAATGTGTGAAATGTCCCTAAAGCCTCTCAAATCGATGATAATTTAGCGATAAAGAATAAATAATAAGCGTTAAGAAGAAGTAACGTTAGCATTTTGGAAGTGCTAGTTTTTCCTTTGTTTTAAAATGCTGATGAAGGAACAGGAAATACGCAGAAGTTTAAATAGCTTCCTGTAATTTAATGAATATTTAAATATTATTTCATAGTCTTCAGAAAACTGCTTTAACTTAGAGCCACATTCCTCTAGTTATTGTGCGTTTTTTTTAATAGTGTTTAACGCCCGTTTTAACTACTGACTCATCATAAGCGGCGGGCACTGATGATACACGAAATGATATGACAAAATGGGAAAGAATTTTTTTTTTAAAGGAAGGAAGAGTTCCAAGCCTAAGTTTAGGGTAACTCCTCGGCATTTACCATAATAAGGACTGAGCAAAACCTGGAAAAAATCTCAGCCAGGAGGACAAACTCCAGACCTCCCGATCACAAGTCCGCGTCTTAACGAACTCGCCCACCCGTGGCGGTTTCTTGTGCGTGTCGAAGGCGAAGGCTTCATTTTACCGCTGAATATATTCTGCCTATTTTCGATCTCTAAAAGGAAAACGGCTCACAAGGCCTTGGAACAGAGAACTTATTGTGTCATATGATATTATGATAATTGATGTTTCATTCCAATGATACCGCCACGGGTGACAGAGGTCGTTAAGGCGCAGACTCGTGAGCTGGAGGTTCGGGGCTCGAATCCCGCCAGGACGTCCTCCCTGACTGAGGTTTTTTTCAGGTTTTCCTCAGCCCTCATAACTGGCAAATGCCAGGAAGGTACCCTAAACGTACGCCTGGAACGTTTCCTTCCTTAAGAAAAAACCCTTTCCCAATATATCATATTCATCTCATGTATCATCGGTGTCCACCAGCTGTGGTACTTCAGTAGTAAAACGGGCGTTAAACACTACTAAAAAAATTCCAATGATATATTATAATCCATGTTCAAATTTATAGAGGCGCCGAATTTTCTATCTGGTCATCCATTTATCTGATGACCGATGCGGAGGTGGGAAATCGCATCGGCCGATAAGCCACGGTCAGGCGATCTACATTGCAGTCGGGACGGGAGGAGCGGTCAACACATGGAAACACTACAGAGACAGCTTTAATACATTGTAATGCACTTAAAATGCTATGTACTCACCTGTCACGCAAGAAGATGCTGGAATGATTTACATTCCTTTTCCATACATTTCTGGCTTCTGCTTGCAAAAGAACCATTTGTCTTTCTTAATTATCTTTGATATACTTCAGTTCGTGTAAAATGTTTGGAGGCTTACTAATTTATTAATCTCATTACGACATGGAACTTGATCACCTGTAAATTTCTCTTCAAAAAACCCTTCTGACAGCACGAACGGATTCGGTACGGACATACGAATCATAAATAAATCTCATCATGTAATAGGATAATTAGGTCTAGAGTTTGGCATTTAGCATTCATAGCAGACCTAATTCTAAGAGAACACAATTGTTTCTGATTAAATGATACTAAATGAAGTGAAATTCAAAGACAACGTAGCAGTTCGGCAAACCTCACCAACTCACCGAGACTCGTGCAGTCCGACTGGCCTTGAACTGGCCTTGCAGTCCACCGCCGCCGCATCGGTCATCAAATAATTGAATAACCCAATATAATGTTCTATCATCAATAGGAAAGCATTTATTTGTATTTTCTAAAAATATGGCCCAATAAATGTTTTACGTGGAATTAAACATGCTAGCCTTATAATAGAGATTAAATGTACCAAAAGTGGAAATGAAAAATTCGAAAATGGGTGACTATGAATGAACAATTACTTCATTTCTTACCATTCTTTTAACACAGAATCGCTCATCTGTAAGACTTGTTGCAACAGACGTAATATGAAGCAGGGCATTGATCACATATAGCCAAAATCGGTTTTGAGCGTGTATCAAATATAGAGTCTAGTTTATGAAAAAATAGGCACACATATAACATTCATTTTTAGCATTATAGCACTTAAGGAATACTAAAATATCATTCCTTAGAGGATGGAGCAGAACTTGCTGCGTTGTTTAAAACCAGCAGTGAATTACAACTCACGACCAACACTTAATCCAGATTTGGAGATGAATGAAAGAATGCTTGATGACGCAAATAAACTCTGAATTCTTGGCGCATTAAAACCATCTGGCATTCATCTCCATAGGATAAGGAAAAAAACTCTGAAAAAGCCTAATCAGACAGCTTGACCCGACCGGGATTCGAACCCTGGATCTCAGATTAGTAATAGCAAACGCTACCACTAGACAACGGAAGCGGTCATGATTCTTTTTTATCTTAATAAAGTATCTCTTGATAACCAGAAACTTTTCAATTTAAACTAATTACATTTTCCCTTAACGTTTTTCTCCTTAATACCAAAAACATAACTGGAAATTGGATATCATTTTGTGTTCAAAAGTTATTACTAACACATTTAAGGGAATAGCTGTAGCTTCCAATGAGAGGTTGCTTTTGGTAAATCAGAAAACTGCAGATATAGACACAAAAACGCCATGCCTGACTGCAACACAAGGACGTTACTAATGCAATTACTCAACTAAGCTTGCATTAACACTGAAAATGCACGTATTGGTAAAGTGACAGGTAATTGCTCGTCGCTAGTGAAGAGTTGTTGCTGGTTTGCGGTGGGAATATAATCTGATCTCCCTGTATGCGTATCATTTTGTAAGTAATATTGCTGCTTCGTTTAAACAATTACTGTCTTTGGCTTAGCAATAATAAAACAAAGGACTACTTGAGTAATTCAGAGCTCTTAGGGGATTCAGGAGATAGAAAAATTGTTTTCATAGACTTGGTTTCAGCTAGAGATATTTTTCCAAGCGTTATAATAATGACATATGATTGATTAATGCTTTTAAATGTTACCGTGTATGAAGTACAATAGATATGAGAGCTGAAAATTTATAAAAAATACCATTTCCAGAAAGACACAATTTTATACAGAAGATAACACAAATTTGTTTACATACAGCTGCGGAATATTTTCAGAAAACATTATTTTAATATACAACCTTCACAAATCGAGTAATATTACTTTTGGTATTTTACGAGTCGCATATATCGCTTATCTACGACAGACCCCATTTTGATGGAATAGGATATGCAGAAGACCATAAATCAAAAGCGGTTTTTATTTTGACAGTTCACACTGACATTTACATATGTGGGTTGCGCTGCTAAGTTATTTTTCAACATAGCTCTCCTGAGAGAGACTGAGGAAACATGTTCCCAACATTTTTCTACCTTTCACAAGGGAAACGACAAAAACTTCAAACGAGAATAAAGCGCAGTGTCGTTTTGTTTCCTCTTTCCACAGCTGTTACTATTCGCTTTCATTTCCTTATTTCTGTGATGTAAGGAATACACCATTTTTCACCGTTGGCTTTTCCTAGTGATTCGTATCGCGATCCCTTGGGGGATTCTTTAAAGATATGGAAAGGAGACAAGCGAGGATTAAAAAAAACAAAAAAAAAAAACGAAAAATACCTTAACACTTGTTTGGTATTTAGGAATAAAAATGTGGTAAACAAGCATATAAAAATGTTTCAATAGTTATATATCATTATAATAAAGCATTATATAAAATACAATAAACTAGATCATTCAGCACTTAACAAATATTCAAATGTATAAACACAATATTTCGTCTGATTGCTTTTTTCAAGCAGAAGTTTAAGAGCATACACCAAGACTGCTCTTAGCCTTCCGCTCGACTTGTACTCCTTGAAAAAGAGCAACCAGCCGAAATATTGCATCTATCCGTGTGTTTATATTTTAAATGCTGAAAGATCTAATTCATTGTATTCTTTAAATTCATGGTTATTTGATATTTCTGAACTTGTGATATATATATATATATATATATATATATATATATATATATCTGGTTCTGTGAATCTCAGAAAGGTATTTAACTGTTCAAAACATCGTGTCTTGTGTCGCTACTAGATATGAAATAATTCCCTCGGAAACAAGAGAACAGCATAAACTGACGTGCGCTAGGGTACTTGACGACAGACAGAGAGAGAGAGAGAGAGAGAGAGAGAGAGAGAGAGAGAGAAAGGATTAGAATTTGTGTTGCATGCTAGAAACCTACTGCTGTTTATATCGGAACGCTATGCTGCACTCAGATCAGTTACACTATATGGTTGATGCTAAGGCAACTTAAGCGTTCATGGTAAAAAAGTGTCACCTGTAGTGAACACTGTCATTGTGTGTGGTTCACACACACACACACACACACACACGTATTGATTGATTTATTTATTTATGGACGCTCTTTAACAGCTCAGGCCATCAGCGTCCCATTCAACTCATGGCGTGAAACGGCCGACAAATTTTGCTATCGTGCCGTAAATTTACGACACGGGATCCACGGCTTTACTTCCCTTCCGAAGGAAGCCATACCTAGGATTTTTACGCCCGAAAAAATCCATCGGTCTTGGCCGGGTTTGAACCCGCGATCTTGGGTTTAGGAGGCAGGTATGCTAACCACTACACCACCAGGACCGACACACACACACACACACACACACACACACACACACACACACACACATATATATATATATATATATATATATATATATATATATATAGACTTGTTTACTAATTTTCATGCAATAATCATAGAGAGTGAGTTTATTTTTTATTATTTATTCTACATATGAATATATTCTATGGGTGTGTTTTTAGAAACTAACTTCTCAAATCCGATGTTTGTATTTCATATGTACATAAAAGTTATGCTTATTCGATTTTTTTAACGTTCCATTAGTACATATTTCACTGATTTCACATTTATTGGAATTTGTTATATAAACGCAATTGCTAAACATTATCGTATTCATTCTGTGTTGTACTACTTGTGACTAACGTAACATACTGACAGTTTGTGCAGCTGATAGCTTAACAAAGTGAAGTCATTTCGGTGCAGGTTCTAGAGTACGTACTAAAATGACCCTTAAAAGGAAGCGAATAAAAAATGTTTAACTGCTAAACATGCTAAGAGTAGTTGAAACATTTACTCTCTTACGCTAAGCACAAGGAAAGCAAGCAATGTCACGGACTCTAGTGCATGAGTGACACAAGCGCTTCAATGATGGTCATCCTTCTATAAAGATGATTCACAAGCAGGGAGACCCAGATCGGCATTTCAGTCTATCCTCCACAACAATTTGACGACAAATATCTTGTTCCCAGACGACTGATGAAAAACGAGAAGAACGAACACTGTTTAGTTGAGAACTGCTTGACAGGACATTCAAATCTGCTGAAAGGGTGATTATAAATTACGAGACGAGGTGTTTTTTCTACGACCGGCAGTCATCAAAGTGGAAATCACCCGCTTCACTACAAAAGCGATGTCGATCAGGCAGATGAAAGGGAGAATGTGTGCTCCAAGAGTCTTTGATACTCAGGAATATTTCGAATTCATTCCTGAAGGTCGAGCTATCATTAAGAAGAAATAGATTACCATTCTTAGGCGTTTTCGTGATGCAGTGCTATGAAAAAGGGCTCATTTTTGGCAAGGAAAGAATTGAACGCTCCAGCTCAGCGGTCATTCCAGATGATCGAATTCCACGTAGGCTGTCTTTCCTCTCTTTCTGTATTCTCCAGTTGATCACTACCTGTTTTCGAAAGTCAAAAACTTGCTCAAAGAGCAGAGGTTTGCTTCGACCGAAGAGGTAAAGGCTTGTGTGACGCGCACTCTATAGCAAGTGACCAAAAATGGCTTATAGGATTGTTTCGAAAATTTCCACGCTGGCAAAAGTTGTCACTGCCCAAGGCGTTTACTTTGAAGGTAAAATGTTCAGTTTTCTGTTTAATAACATTTTCTACAAAGGTTCGATTTATTTTTTACTTAATTGTACAGGGTTTCGTTTAGGAAGATAGTTTAAAATTGTCCAAAAACAAATGCACATCTGTAAAAACAAACTCAAAATTCATATTATATGTAACTAAATTTTCTATGAATTATTTAGTACGCTAGAACGATCTGAATATCTTTTCATAATGCAAGGGCGACCAGAAATTAATTTTTTATAAATCCGTTGATTTTATCCTTATATCAACATTTCGGCATGGTAAACAGTTATTCAAAGTGTTTTAACCGTTTTTAAATTGTCAACACTTGAAATCAATCTTACTTCCATATCATAAAGGCATTTTAATAGAACAAACTCATACAATCACATTTTACTGAAAATAGGAGATTACTACCCTCTTACTTTCATGACATTTAAACTTAAATGACAAAGTTTACAAAACATTTACCAAATCATACAGTAAATATTTTGACGCAGAGCTTTTCGATGTAAGACTTAGATAGTCCTGTAGCATTATGCATTATCTATAGTAATCTTACAATTAGCTCACTTCTATTTTCTTCGTTGTATTGACGTCATCTGTGGCATATCCTAATGCCTGTACTACTAGAAGACAGATTTTGCAAGTATAACTATTTTAATTGCATTAAACAAATTAAGATGGCGTTACGATGGTAATAGTTCCAAACACTATTGCAAATATTGGTGGTAGCCACTGCTTTATAGTAAAATGATCTTTATTTTATTTAAATAATTTAAAGGGTTCGAATCCTGCGTTCGATTCGTTCATCTGGAATGGCCTCTATATGAATGAAGTGAAGGGTCGTGTTTTCATACATTTTAGGAATCAATATAGAAAATGTTTCGTTTCTTTGGTTCATACCTCTAGCCTTAGCTATTGTACTTATTCAGAATTGGCCTTTTCTTTTGCTATTTATATTATTTTTTGTCTTATGGAGTCTTATACGAAATTGATCGACTAATACTGCAACGTAAGTTCTGTATGGAATTTATGGTTAGTGCTTAGCTACCATTTACATATTCAGACTGCAAACCCAATCACTGTAATATGCAATTTCCAGCAACCTTGATACAAAAAAGAATATACTATGCAGTAAATGGAAAAAAGAACAAAATAAAAGAACCTGTAGCCTTCAACACAACAAAAAGCAATTGTTTTGTGCACTGTATTATGTAAATGCATCAAAATGAATGAATAGTGATTAACGCCCGTTTTTGCTACAGAGACACCACAGGCGACGGACATTGATGATATATGAAATGATATATTGAGAAAGGATTTATTTTAAGGAAGGAATCTTTCCAGGCCTAAGTTTAGGATATCTCCCCGGCATTTGCCATTTATGAGACTGAGGAAAACCTGCAAAAAACCTCAGTCAGGGAGGACTGCCTTGGTAGGATTCGAACCCCAGACCTCCCTCTCACGGGTCCACGCCTTAGTGACCAAGGCCACCCGTGGCGGTAATAAATAAATCAGAGCTGTATATTCCGAAGTAACTGGAAATATCGTTTGTAATTTGTTTATAAATGGAAACATCTTCACGTATGTCGTCTTAAAGACATGCGTGAATCTACTTGTGTTGCGAAATTAGATTTGACATCATTGAGCTACGAGAGAGATTAGTTTATTTTAACAAAATGTAAATAAACACAATACGTCACCGAAAAGACTTTGGCTGTATGCGAGATTAAGTACTACAGGGTTAGACCGAGCTGCTGGTACAATCATCTGAAGTAATTGCCCTCTCATACAATGAAGGCATTTTATTTCCATCTGTTGGTAGCTATTTATCTTTCAGAAAATACAATATATATATATATATATATATATATATATATACACACACACATATATATTGTCGATCCTGGTGGAGTAACCATACTTGCCTCCTAAACCCAAGATCGCATATTCAATCCAGTTAGGGCCGATGAATTTTTTCCGATATAAAAATCTTAAATATGGCTTCCTTCGGAAGGGAAGCAAAGCCGTGGATCGCGTGTCGTACATCTCAAGCCTGAAAGATGAAGTTTCTGAGCAAAATTTGTCGGCCCTTTCACGCCTTGATTTGAATGGGACGCTGTTGACCTGAGATGTTAAAGAGCGTCCATAAATAAAACAAATGAACTTTCAGAATATACTTTCAGTCGCACTTAATTAATGAATTATAATTAGTACACTGAACTGAGAAATACCAGACACGAGTATGCACCTAGTTTGAACAGTTGCTTCAAATAGTACTAAACATTTGTTTCCAAAATATTGGCCTTTTTTCCGAGTCTTTTCTACTATGGTCTAGAAGAGAGAAATGTTTGGGCTTGGTACTTACAGGAGGTCATTAGCCTTTCCGTGAAATTATTTGCAGGCATTGATTGTACTTGTGTAACAAACTGCAGACTGTTACACCCAAATTAGTGGAAGTACAGGAGCATCGTCTCTTAACGACAAAGAAGCTTTGAATTGGATTTGGTTTCTCATAGATTAAATACAGCACAGTACATTTTTAGAGGTAATTATAGGAAGAAAAAACACTTAACTGTTCGGACATTTTATCTCCTCATTTGTGTTTATTAAGCCGGTACATAGTGACACATCAGACTCGTGGCGGACGGAATCCTCATCCAGTTATTTGACTGAGTGGGAACTCGTATACCGTCACTCTGCGAAGACATCCAAAAGGAAGGCTTATCCACAACATTCCTCTTTAAATTTTGATAAATTTGGAGCCCAACTCATTTTCAAAAATCGAAACAGTGTCCTGTTTCTTTCGAGTAACTGAAAACATGGAGTGCAGTATTAAATGTTAAGCATAACTCGGAATGAGAAAGGTATAAGTTTCATTCTATTACACAATGGTTCAAGAATATAGTGAAAGAATGCTGTTCTAGATAATGCGATATATATACCGTATTTACTGTGTATTTTTTCCTTTTAAATTTATTGCAAATAATTTGTAAAGTTCAGATTTCAGAAATGGATTCAGCCCACAAAAATGTTTAATTTGTGGTGCCTATTCTCAATTGATTTTTTGCATATATTTTTTTTTTCAAATCCTTACCCAAAAAATAAGAATGGTCGGTTACTTGGAATTTCTCGGTTTATTCTTTGTACATTTGACACCAAATTCTTTATAAGCCCTACTCGTTACAGCGCGCTGTTCACAATTAACTAGCAAGGCTGTGTAACCACTGCGGCAATTGTGTTATATGGCATGCACCAAGGGCGCTATCTAGTGTCTATATGCCGTTAACTCTGTGGCAGTGTGCACTGATGTGGTTAAGAGCGCAGGTTCGCCTCGTGGTATGAAGCACATTTTTTTCTGTATTTCTTTTATGTTCTTTTTTTTTTTAAATAAACATTGGAACATATTATGGCAAATTAGTTTTGTATTAATTTCTCATACACAGCAAGTTTTAACTTAACATTTATTATAATGGATATTATAATATTTCCTTCAGTTTTGTTCTATCTAAATGCAATATGCTGCACATGCAGAAAGGACAAAAGATGGCTTATGGGCACAAATTAGAGAAGCCTGGGATGTTGTAGCCTCTCGTTCACACTACTGTAGAAACCGTTAGCATGATATTAAGGCAAAATAATGGTTTATATATACACTTATAAAACCAATAATAAAAAAATTAAACGAATATGTTGTGTGGGATTTGAACCCAGTGGCTTACGAAAAAGGGTAAAGCTTCTAAAAAGCTCGTTCCCCACTACTCTACCCCAATGTTTTCTTTACAGATGCTTATGACTGTGACCATTACTTTTACAGGCAAAGTGTCCAACGCAGTGCGCACTCGCTGCATGCGCTTGTGATCACAGCGTTTGTATTCCCCGAAGCTCTCCAATCGACATGTAGAATATGGCGATGACTCATTTTTTTGTTTGTCAAAGGGTTTACAATTCAAGACAATTCTGTCATATCCTTCAAACTTTAAAATATTTTGTCATTATTGCCCAGGACACTTTTCTCGAGATGTAAACCGCATAAATAAAAAATGGTTGGTGATTAGATGACTAATTTGGAATGTTGTTTATGTAGGTAGCAATATAAATTATGAAATCCAAAAGACTGGTACACAAGCAGTAGTACCTACTGAGGGTAACTGATACCTCTGAAATATTCCTTTATTAATCCTTCTATTCATATATTAACGTTCATTAATTGGCTAATTTCTTCTTTTACTCTTTCAGAATAGTATATATAGTTTAACTTTCCTCTTTCAAATTTCAAGCTATAAAATGATTATTAATAAGGGGGAATGCAGTATATAGTTTCAGAAAATCTATCAAGTCAATAGCATTTAATACAACCCATGCAACGAACTTACACCAAAATACTTGAAAAAAAATGCATTGAAACGAATGTAAGAGTTAAGATTAAAGAGGAATAATTAAAGCTAAATGAATACCTGAGATATAGTTCAGACATTATAAAATTCTAATATGAGATTATAAAGATGCGTAGTATGCGGTGGAAGGGGCAATTATCACTTTACTATGCTAATTAGGCATCCTATCGGAATTTTGTTATACGAGGCGGTACAGAAAAAAGCTACAAGAAGTATTTGATCCATATTTATTAGAATAACCACAATAATTTAAGCATTATACGCTAGCTAATGCATAAACAAAAGATAAATAATTTTAGTTTTAGACCATTTGAAGTTGCGTGTAAACAATATACAGACGAGTACCCTGTAAGCAAAAATTTTAGTTCGCTTCGTGTCTAACTTCGGGTAACATCGGTGGCACTTGGTAAAACTGGATTTAAAGTAGGGCAAATTTGTTTTCATTCGCTACGTTACCAGCAAATGTCGTGTATATAACATATTTCTCATCTTATATCATTTATAACATAATCATAATAGAAAAATAAAAGTTTCTCACACAGCAAATGCGTAAACTAAATGAATTTCTCACCTATTAGATTAACTTTAAAGGAGAATATAAAATCCAAATTATGGTCCTAATTAGTGAAATGAAATAAGTTATGGCATTAGGTATCAGGGCAACAAAATTAGAATTCTTGCAATCCATTAGTATCACAAAAAGTTTAAAGTATTATTATTATTTATATTAAACCACAAAACTAATGTAATATTATTAATTAAATGAAATATGTGACTACTGATGGACAAAGCTATACTGTGCGGGTATTTTTAAACACTTTTACTGTAGCCATGTTTATGAACTGAGAACTTGATATCATCTTTACATTCACTAAAACAGAAATAAAATATTTGGAGTTATATTAATGTTCTAAGAAGATGTTCATATGCTTCAATAAAACAAAAACAAGTTACTATTTAAAAACAATTACAATAGACTAAGGAACCATTCTCAATCAGCATAAATTAATCAACATTTTCATCGATTTTAAATGACTTTCAAATTTAATTTAAATTTATTGCAGAAAAAATGTGTAACGAAAACGTTTTCTGAAGATTATTACAGAGAGCTGTTGCATTCTGAAAAACATATTAGATTTATATTTCACATTTTTATCTTCCCGACGGTCTTTTGTTAAACATAAAACATATTTGTAAATGCAGTTTATATGCTAAATTAATTAGTCGTTTTTTAAAACAATATAGAAAAAAATTAAACAAAAGAACACTTTTTAAATTTCAATTTTCAAATGTACTCCTACCACTAAAGGTCCTATTTTCTCAGAAACTATTTTTCTTATTTGATTTAAGTGGTATATGCCGAGTTTAGTTGTTAAAAAAAATATTGGGGCTGCTAGAGAGATTTTTAAATTTTGGGTGTAGGGAGTGCTCCCCTCTTAATGGCCCGATTTTCCTGATTTTCAGAAACTATATTTTTTATTTTATTTAAATGGTATATATGGAGTTTCGTTGTAAAAAAAAAAAACAAATATTAATTCTGCTAGGGCGATTTTTAAATTTTACCTTTCAGGAAATCCCCCCTAATTGTCCAATTTCACTGATTTTCATAAGGTATTTTTTATTATTTTAGTTCAATGGCACATACTGAGTTTACTTAAAAAAATAAAATTACTTCCGCTAAAACGATATTAAAATTTCGCTTTAACTTCCATTCGTTTTTCAGTTATACTCCCCCTCTTTATGGTTCAATTGCCTTGATTTTCAGAAACTATTTTTATGAATTTATTTTAAATGAGTCTAACCAGTTTCGTTGAGAAAAAGCAAAAATTGCGAACGCTAGAGTGATTTTTCAGTTTTTTTAAAAAAAAATCACTTTAGGTTACTCCCCACTCCCAATAGCCCAACATTACTGATTAACGAACTCGGTGACTCGTTTGTAAATTGATGGTTATGTGCAGAGTTTCAATGAGAAAAAACAAACATTCTGACCGCTAGAGCGTTAACAGACGCGCGCGAGCATATATTCATTTCCATAATTTGTTTGTCTTTTTCAGTGCCTAGTAGGTACGATCGATGGATATTTGGAAAGATTATTTAAAACCGAATTCTATTAACACAATCGCAATAGCTTGCATTCCTTCGGAATCCGCTAAAATAAAATAAAATATATGTTTGACGGAACGACTGCAATAGCTTTATTCCTTTGGAATTCGCTAAAGTACCACACAAGCATGTCAACTACAACCTTCCCATCTATGAGTAGCTACTATTAGTACATAGACGAAAAAGGAAAACCCACCAATCGTTAGAAAAAAAAGCTGTAACAGAGAAGGAACTCACATATTCTTAAAAATAATTGTAATATAAATAAGTAAAGAGATCAGGCTCTGGTTCATACATACCGCTAAGATAGCTTCACGCACTCCAGTGCAATTCATAAAAGAGGCGCTCTGACGAAGTATGACCCTTTTTTATGTCTTTCGGTATATACATGCTATAATTAATGCACACCAGTTAAATTATTTATGAAAGAATTTAGTTATAAAAGCAAGAATGTATCAAAGGCTTTGTATTTAATCTCTTAGCTTCAAATAAACCCAATGCAGCGTTTTCTTCACCATTAACTCTCTACAGCATTTGTCTACTTTAAGGTGAGTACAAAAATGAATGACTTTTATATCCCCAAGAACCCCAAGAAGAACCACAGTCAGACACCATAAAGAATTCGCACGAGCGACCTCTGCTTTCGCAATTAGCTTCAGACCTATGTCCTAACCCCTAAGTCACCAGTGCCAGCTTTCTTTGCCTACCCAAAGCTACTCGCAAAGGTCATAGATCAATTCATAGAGCAATGAGTGCTAACACCTACCATCTTCGATAGATATTGTGTGTACGTTATTCAAACTCCTACATTTCTAGGTATATCCTCTACATGAGGTCAGTAACACGATGGTATCTTCAAATATAAAACAGGGTATCGATCTCGTGTATTTCTGGACGGTAAACAATGCGTCATACTGCCGACCCAAACCTTCATGTTTTACCAGTAGCGTACGTGTGTGGGAGGAAATAATTTCGCCGGCAACGAACCGCGGTTGTTTTCCTTCTTGAAGAGGTATAAATAACTAAATGCATAAAACAATGTGACTAATCAACTTGATGTATTCGGTAGATTTCCTTTGGGATATTTTTGTTTAACCATTGTATTAATGAATATGCATTGATTACTTCACTACTTTATATGTTAAGTTCAACCTCCACTAAATAAATGTAGACACCTTACAACAGACATAGTTATAAAATACTAGTTAAATTTTAATGTTTAGTGTAAGTTTGACTTTCGACCCCCATTATATTACGACATAGTTTCGATGATTTTAGTTTTATTGCAAGACATAAATTTGATATAATGTTGTTAAATTGTAATTATTTTATTAATAGTTTAATAGTTCACAGACTATTGTTTTCGCGATGATTTCAACATGAATATGATTTATATATACATTTTTAAACGCTTTATTTTTTTTTTGTCCTCTAACTGCTCGAACACTACACTTATTACTGTTTCATTCAATGAAAGCCTTTTGAACTTTCGGTGCATAGCAAATTAGTTTACTTTCTGATATTCTGTCACGAGAGCATGCATTACCTATCAATATGAGCATGCCTTTGAAAATATACCAAAATGTTTCTGCAATGTTTTCACCTCAGCCTTATCAATAATAAAAGAATTAATAATGAAAGAATAATACACAATAACCTTTTTATTGATTTTGGTCATTTTGATTGTTCCTTTCATTCTGAGGTGTAATAATATTTTCTGAGGTGCTCAGAAAAGCATTTATTTCAAATCTGATCTTCATTTTCTATTAAATTCCATAATCTAATTGGGATACAAAGAACAAACATACCTCGTTATATCCATCATACCCGCATGCAGTTTCTTTCCCAACAACTTTTAAACATTTGTTTTCAGATCATTGAATTCCATTTTTATCAACAGTGGATTTTTTCTGACATTTTTGACAATCTGAAATACGTGGGGAGCAAACATTTATCATTTACATTTGTAGTAGCAATAAGGAATGCAAAATGGAATAAAAACGTTTAAGGTTAGAATTATAAACCATTATTATAGAATTATTTTTCACCTGCAGGTGAACGTAAGATGTGTGGAGTCAAAATTCCGCCCGTCTCGTTCCGTTGAATATTTTCCTCGCATTTCTATTCAAGTAAGTTTGGTCAATAACACGGGAGTTATTTTTCCAAATAGACATGACAGTTGCTTGATGTTCTGAATCCCAAACATATCACTTATTCTATCTTCTTTCCTTTTATAAAAGATAGTTTTTCCTTTGTGAGTCGGTTCCACCAGCAGTTATCCGCAGCTGACCAAGCTTTGCAGTTCTCAACTCATTTCCCGCTTGAAAGTCGGCCGGGGAGCCGGAGGAGAGGTCAGTGCGAGTTTAGCTCTAGGAACGTATCAACGTGTTCTTGTGTATCATACGACAGTATTTAAATATTAATTTGGCGGCATAACCCAGTGTATTAACTACGTTAATATACCTCAATTCAGGTGTTTTATTCCCCAGAGTATTTATTTACGATCCATACGTGCGTACAGAATCAGCTTGTGATTTATGGCGTTTGTTTTAAAAGAGATTCCGTGATATTCAACTTCAAAGTTACAGATTTGTAAATAAATTCCGTGAAACTGAAAATATTTTTGATAAAAAGTATACACACACAGATACAGTACTCATAGCAGAAAAGTTGGACAATATTTCCCTAAAACATAGCAAACGGGAGTTTCCAAACCCTTTGTTCGAAAGGCTACAAAGCTACTGAGGTTAAAACCCTATAAAATTACTAGTACAAAAACATACCGCGTGACCCTGCATCCAACAGTAGATTTTTTGAATGGGTTTTGAATAGTTCAAATGACGGAGAAATTTACCCTAATCCAATTTTCTTTACGGATGAATCTTGGTTCTACTTAAGTGGGTATATTAATTTACAAAACAACCAATACTGGAATTCAGAAAAATTTAACCTGTTTCATGAGGAATCCCTTCATTATGAAAAGAGAGAAGTGTAGTAAGCCATTAGCGGCGAGAAAATGATAGGCCATGTTCTTTTAAAGAAACATTCTTTCGTAAAATATAAAAAACTTTTACGGAATATATATACCGTCTATGATTAATACTTTTATTTTTACGGTTTTTGTCGACTCCAAATATGTTGCCTTTCAATTTGAGACAAAGTAATATATTACTTTTAACTATTCAACAAATTTTAGTTTTCTAGATTGAAGCTGTAAACCTCAAGAAACAATTAGCTTTATATGTACCCTGCCTCAAAATCTGTTAATTTTATATTCGCCTCTTTTCATTCTTTATCCATTCTGATCCGTTTTCAGCGTATACTAAACTACGATAACTACATTAAACTGAATTTAAGACACGCAAGAGAATTGTTTGTATCAACAACTCATTATTCTGCGTGCATGTATAAACAACAGAGCTGCAGAGATGCCGAGAGTGATAAAAGTGGAATGTGTTTACAGACCGTTCCAAAGTCCTTCACCACCTCAGTGCATGTTACATTCTTTCTTATATTTTGAATGCTTATTAATAACACAGGCACTAACCGCCACGGGTGGCCGAGGTCGTTAAGGCATGGACTCGTGAGCGGGAGGTCTGCGGTTCGAATCCCGCCAGGACCGTCCTCCCTGACTGGGGTTTTTTCCAGGTTTTCCTCAGTCTTCATAACTGGCAAATGCCGGGGAGGTACCTAAACTTAGGCCTGGAACGCTTCCTTCCTTAAAAAAAAAAAAAATCCTTTCCCAATATATCATTTCATCTCATGTATCATCAGTGTCCACCGCCTGTGGTGCCTCAGTAGTAAAAACGGGCGTTAAACACTACTCAAAAAAAAAAAAAAACACAGGCACTGTAGGTGAATAAGACATCCTACATAAAATTTAAAACAAAATCAAGAAAATTCGAAATTCTGAATGAGTTTTAGTGCCACAGAATTAAAGCATATTTAAGAGCCATATTTTAGGTTTGAAGTCAGATGTAGTTAAATTTTAAATTTTAACTTTAAACTTGCTACGAGGGACGTTCCAAAAGTTGTCGGCCTGACCAAGAAATCACAAAAATTAAGAAAAAAGTTTTTTTCAACACAATCCTCTTGTATATGAATACATTTAGTCAAACACTTTCCAACTGTTTAATAACCCTCAGTGGAATAAGATTTATCCAACTGTGAAATGTTTCAGCTTTAACCTCACCATTTAATATGAATCTTCGTAAGTATTGGGAGCCAAATCCGGCGAATATGGTGATTGGGGAAGTATTTAGAAGCAAAGGTTATGCAGTTTTGCAGCAATAATCCCAGACTTGTGTGAACGCGATTTAGTTTGATGAAAGAGAACTTTCATTTTCCCAAGGTGTGGACATTTAGCCGGAATAGTATCCTTTAGTTGGTCCAGTAGTGAAGGGTAATACTCGCCGGTGATGGTTGTGCCCTTCTGGAGGTAATCTACGAACACTACACCATGAAAGTTCAAGAAAACCCTTGGGGGATAAACCCTTCAAAACAAAGTGCTTTATCAGTGCTCGTATTTAAATTTTATCCATTTTGTAGAAAATGTTTACACTAGTTTGTTTACACAATCGTCACAAACAAGTGACTACACTTATGCGTCTGAAACTTTATAACGCGCCATCTATAGGATGATACTTAGCTATCATAGTAATTTAGCCATCTTCAGGACATCTCTGAGTGAGACCTTTTGAACATTCCTAGCAATAATGTCAGTAACTTATTCGCATTTAATTGTCATTTATTAAGTACTGAAATCCAATTTCCTTTATTATTTTACAATGCTTCTGATTTGATCTGAATTTTCATTGAATTCGCGCGTCTATTTTCAAAGTAATTATGTTTAACAAAAAATTACCTACAAATGATTTTCTCGATGATATATATTGCATACAAGAATTATCTTATTGTTGATCAAAATAATTAAAAATATGCTGCATAGTTGCATAAAATTATCACATCATTAACAATTCTCATTGTTAAAACCCTGTCATCGACTGAACAAAACATTTTATGATGATAATAATAAAACAATTTTGTATTACTGAAAACAGAACCAATCATTAATCTTCATTGCAGAATTACAGAACTAATAAAAATTAATAAATAGCTACCAAATGTGTTAGTAAAATTTGGTAACATTAACCTGTTCAGAAATACATTAATTCTGAATTATTCTTAATATTTTATTATTCATTCAATTAATGAATCTGTCATATTCCTAATGATAAATATCATTAAGATTTTCTCAATTCAAACTTTTCAGCATGGGTTAATATGGGTTAATAAATCCCTTTTACTAATAACAATAGACACACAACTAAATAATCTATATCTGTCAAGATTATCATTGGTTTAATAACGAAGAGATTGACTTCAGAGAAAAACATTAGAAATAGACATTATATTAATTATATTTTATTGATATCCTTTTATTATTATGGTATATGCAATAAACTTGTTTATAATGTTATATGTGCAATTATTGCATTATATAGCTTCCCTAGTCTAGTAGTAGCCTTTGCGACTAATACTCTGGAGGTCCCGAGTTGGAATCTCGATCTGGTCATGCTGTATGGGTGAGTTTTTCCTTACCCGGAAAAGATGAATGTCGGATAGTTTTAAGGCGCCAAGGACTCCGAGCTCATTTGCATCACCATTAATTAATTGCATTTCACTTAACCTTACAGACTTACACCTACCCACAATCTACAGACATAACGAGAAGCCCAATGTAGTCAAAATGACAATAAATAAACTCTAAGAAAGAAAATTAATTCATTATACACTAACAGTGTAATATACTGTTTAACTATTGTATATGGAATAATAATTATAATAAAATTGTAAGATACGTTCTGCCTTAATTAATGCCTTATATTGTTGCCAAAATACTTATAACTCGAACTGGACAGTTAGGTTAATTCAGTGAGTGGAAATACCACTGTATATGGTTTTGGTATCTTGAGCACTCTCTAAACTGCTACAGGTATATCGAAATGGAGACGTTTGCTTCATTATTGTCCTGTTCATTCCATTCCTCTGCTTTTTTCAGAATGGTAATTACAATTCTGCTTGGAACTAATGTTTCCTTTTATAAAATTTTAAAACATTCGGATTGTTGTATCGTAGTATTAGGTTTCCTTCAAAACTAAACCACTTGTGGTGCCTCAGTAGTAAAAACGGGCGTTAAACACTATTAAAAAAAAGAAAAGAAAAGAAAAGAAAACATAAGACCACGGTACAACAAAAAATATTATTGTTTGCAATTTTTATAATTTTCTCTTTATAAATTTAATTTTGAAGACATACTTTGTGTTTTCTATAGACTTTTCTTCTAAATTCAGTGACCAATTTTTTCTTAACAAATTTATTTTCTTATAACAATGAATACTTAACGCCTCAAAACTAGATTCCCGCGTCTGACCATTTTGAATACATGTTAAGTGTTGGTCAATCATTGAACCTTCGCTTAGAACGAAGAGCATGGTGAGACAAAATAGTTCAAGTTACAATGAAAGCGCCTCCCCCTGCCACCAGCAGGGGTCCTGCTTCATGAAGACTACAAACTAGAAATCAAAAGTTAGTGAATATATGTTTCATAAAACAAAATCTGGTATTTGTAAAGTTTTGCACTTGTAAAAGTATTTCATAAGTTACTGATAGCCCCTTGCATCATGAAATCTCACATGCTACCATAAAATTAATTGAATTTTTACCATAACGGACCATACAAGTTAAATTAAATTCTCTAGGAGCATCACTATTTATCAAACTGCCATAAACATTACGTAATACATTACATCCTTGAAAAACTATAAACTTTAGTTACCGTCGCGACAAAAACTTGACGAACAAACACCGTGCACGTCACAATGTTATCTTCTATTTCCAAACCAATACACAGCTGTTCTTTAGAATTTAGGGGTTTATTCGTAACCGTTGGTTGCATCAGAATGTGTGATATTTCATTTAAGAGTGTCTGAGTTTTTATAGAACTCATTCTGAAACATGTTTGTATTTATAATACGTCACAAATTCCATGTTAATCACAATTTTAAAGAATCTTTATCTTCTGTCATTAACCTGTTCATTTGATGAGTCGTGAAGTACTGAGAATTAAAAAATATTCACAAATATTATGTATACTACCTCTTTTACTATAAATTCAATTTAACTTTTTATAATTGAAATAAATCATCCTTCTAGTACCTTTACAACCCCCAAGAAATTTGTATAAATTACACAGGTTTTACAATTACTTGCTCTTTATAAAGTAGGCTTTATGAAATGTAAATGAAGATTCACCTGCACAATGCACTTGTAAATTGTGATATTTCACTTGTAATTGATAACTTGGTTTTTTAATTTATGAAGCAGAAATCATCTTGCAAGTTACAAAATTATAACTTGTTACTTGTAAGGAAGAACTTATAAGTTTTATAACACAGGGCCTAGGAGCGCTTTGTAAGTGAAGTGAATTGCCGCCAAGCAATACACCATGCACTTACACTGTTGCGGAATGCTTGGAACTTCTTGTGTGTCCATTTGATGGGATTTACTCAACTGTTCCATTTTATTATTTTGTCGTGTTAACACTTTAAAATCTCATATCTATTTATATCAAACCGTAATGAATACAACTTTCTCATTTTGTAGTAAGGGCATATCTTCTTGAGTCTTTTAATACTTAATTACTAGTTTTTATAATGTTAAACATTAAAAATCTTAAAACACATTCAAAGGTTATATAGCAAAGGTGTAGCTTTTGTGCATGAAACTATACATATCTGAAGAAATGCTCTTGAACCCACAAGAGGATTAAGGAATATATTGGATTCTTTATATCACACTCTGAAATTTTCATGAAAAGGAATATTTTTATATGGCCCTCTTTAACTCGTGCATTAATAAATGGAATAGTTTTAAGTCAGGCAACATATCGTGTTCGCGAATAGAGCTGCTATACTCCAGGGAGAGATACAACATAGTTATCGCACACATTACCTGTATATCCTGACATCAAACTAAAACAGTACGAACACCACCACACGTTAGCATGTAGTACGAGTAAATATAGCGTGTTTAATCAACATGTCCTCATTTTGCATGTAATTTCGAGTAGTTCAATAATTATAGTACCCTTTACTTTAAAAGTGAATTGAATATTTGTGTAATTAAGTAGCTATATTCATTTTGAATACGCTATTCTTATTGGAAGTATTCATGCAATTGATAGCATTAATTATAAATTACGATAAAATAAAGCAAAGAATTAAATGCAAACTAGTTAAGTTATGAGAAAAGCAAATTTCACTCCCTTCTGTCATACTGCTGTTTCATTTTAAGTGCTTTAATTTTTCACCAGAACTATCGTTTTAAATTTTATTAGAGAGTTAATAATTAAAATAGGTAAGTAAATAGCTTAGCCCCATTTTATTTTACCGGCATCAGTTTGGTTACTTGAGCGTTAAGCACACAAAGCTTTTCTTTTCATCGGTCACTTCGTTTCATCACCAAATAAGATTAGACCAACAATGACCTATTTCGGCTCTAATTTATAGCTGTCCGCTTCATCTTCTAAAAGGTGGGCGTCTAAAGATATTCTGTCTTCATTCATCCTACAAACATGCCTACACCAGTTTCTCCTGTATGCTTCAATTTTATCGGAGAGTTTAAATATTCTCATTTCTTGTATACTATTTTAATTACTTTGTTTGTATTAAAGAATAACATCGGAAACTTCATCTCTCTTTTTCTACAATCGTCTCCATGAATTTTTATTTAAAATCCAACCCACATAGGTACACCGATATCGCGAAAAATTTATTAAATTTAAGTAATTTTTTAACTTATTTTCCTGACCAATGTTAGTTTTATTGTCCGCAAAAGAGTTTAAATAAATGTAATTTCCTCTTTATATATTTGGTTCTCTCCTTTCCAACACATATTCTAAAATAATTAAATTCGTTACCTGTTCAATAGGGTATTGTTAATAGTTATTTTTGTTTTAATTGGCTCTTTCCCAAAAATACATAAATTTAGTCTTATATGTCGATTTCTCTAGACTGTGTTCCATTACTACGTTATTAAGAGATAATGGCCTGCAAGTTGTTCTTTGATAAAGTCATTATTATTTGGTCTTCTGCAAAATATATAGTACCCAGTCTTTGATTAGATAATTTATTGCAAAATTATGAGAATGCCTCAATATGCGACACGAACTGCCCCATGTTTTGCGTCGTTGCCATGTCAGCAGAAGGGTTTCTTTCTTAAGAGACTGCTTAACTTATCCCCAAACAACCGAAATCACTGCCACACCAAAAGACGGTTATTTATTTTCAATGTTTTAGTGTACTGAATTGCTGCTAACCAGTCACAATCAACGCCATGTGTACTCTAACCAGCTGGAAAGTGTCCAGGAAAAGCTGCAAACTAAGGATCCTGCACTTTGTGCCCCCTAAGGAATTCTATCACAGTGGAATTAAGTCTACCATCAGGTTTGTAGAAGGCTCTCAATATGATAGTGATTATATTGAATACTAAACACATTATTTTGTTCAGAATATGATGCTTTAAAATCCTGATCTGAAACAGACAGTTGGACACCATATTTACTAGATTTCATTCAGTTAGAGGAGGTAAACGTTTCCATCTTTTCATTGGTGCCTGGCAGGGAAAGCATAGTGACAGAATGTAATTCCCAAATACGAAATGTTGAATTCATGTTAGAGACTTTATGCCTCGGAGGTCACGAAATGGAACAAAACTGGCAAAGATTCCCCGAGTTTCGGTATTGGTTATCCATAGCAGGGGATTATCTACTCCGTGTTCTTGCCGAACATAGCAGTTTCCTTTTAAAGTGTGAATTGCTACAGGAAACGCCGACTCGAAAGCGTTAGTGTAAGAGCAACAATATTTATGACACATAACCTAGTAGAAAAGATTGTAAAATTGTAATTTTTCTGTACGCAATTAAGGTTAATCGTCAGGGTGAATAAATGCAACAACCTCGGCCCCAAACGGATTTCCCCTGGGACTTTAAAAGCAAACAAAATATCTGCGCGTAAGAAAGGCAACAGCTTCTTCTAGATTAAGTAAACCTGTATTAAATCCTTTATAAGTTATAAAACTCCTTTATCATTCTAAAGTAACATATGGCAGATTTTCGAGGCTTAAAGTGTAAACTTAACAAAAAAAATTTAACCTTCAGTTAAAAAATTAAATGCCTGAAGTATAATGTGGAATTATTTTTAGATTTTCCTTTATAAAATTGTTTCTCAAAACTACTGCGTCTAAAATGTTATTTCCCTTGTAAAATTTCCAGAAATAAAATTAAATTTTCGGCTAAAAAGGCGAAATTAGTAGTTGGATTACTCGAGTTTTCAAATCAACGCATAAAGTCAGTAACAATTATTTTAAAATGGAAAATGTTTTTATTTTCTTATTTCTCCACAATACTATGGTGATTAAAATATATATTTTTAGAGATAAAATGTATTTTATTTGGAAAAAGAAAAACACAAGTTCTTTAAATATTCTTTTTTTAGCAAGATTTTTGCACTTATTAATTGTATTAGCCTGATTGTTTCACTCCTGCTACAACATATGTAATAGCAATAAAACTAACACTACAGTAAAACTTAAGAACAACATTAATGTCAACTATTCACAGACGTCTATCGGTTAAAAATATATCGTTTTCGTGTTATAATCACAGTTGCAATATCATTCGTTTTGTAATACAATGGACTATTAGCCTTTATTTTTTGAAAATTGTGTACGATACGTGTCGTATTAAATCATTTCCATTACATTGAACATGTGTTGATACACCCAAGTATAATTCTTCTGAAAAATGATAATGTATAACAGATATTATATATTTCCATTATTACAAAAGTAAAATAGTCGTGTTAAATACATCTGGTGACTTTTATATTGCCATTATAACTTTACTCGTAAAATGACAGAAATCTCTGGTAAATGCCGGAGAGGTGCCCTAAACTTAGGCCTGGGACGATTCTTTCCTTAAAAATAAATCCTTTCACAGTTTATCATTTCATCTCATATATCACCAGTGTCCCCCGCCTGTGGTGCCTCAGTAGTAAAAACGGGCGTTAAACACTATACAAAAAAAATGTCCGAAATGTCGAAATCCCTCTCTTAAGAAAAATTTCCTAACAAAAATGAGCAATACATTTTAAAATACTACAGAAATTTCTCTTAAACACGTTTCAATATATTTTCGGTTTTAAGTACCCTTAGTGTATTCTTTAAAAGTTAAGCTTAATGTCATATGTTGATTTAATATTAAATACATTTTAAAATTTATGTAGCTATTGCTTTCTAATGTTTATACTACATACTTAAGACAGGAACATTTACCAAATCAACATTTTATAGCCAGTAATCCTAAATGATTTCTTTTTGGCATTAAATGCGTCTGTATTTAGCTATTAAAGCGCCGAACGGAAGATGACTGGCAAAAATTCGCTTACTGCTTGTGGAGTTCCTGTAGGAGATGCCTGACATTAAATAAAGTGAAAATATTTATAAAATATAACATCATTACGTACAAATAATTTAAGAATTACATTCTCCTTGCCATAACATCGCTAACGAAACCTGACCTATAGGTTACATTTTAAAGTAGTTAATGGAAAGAGCAGCAACATAAAATTACGTTGAAAATGTCACAACATTAGCATCTGGCGAACTTTGTATTCCTTTCGAAACAAAACAGTGCCAGTTACATTAATATTAATAATATAGTAGGTTATTTAAGATACGGGCCGTCTCTGCGCGTCTTCTTACGGATGAAGTGCAGCCAATCACAGCCGGAAAAAGAGAAGTGTAGCCGCTGGGCATAAAGTTAGTATTTTAATTTTAACACTTATATTTGTACTGAAAGTATAACATTTTAATTTTATTTAATTTAATAATAATAATAATAATAATAACCATTAAACAGTGTTATAAGAGATATTGAAAATGATTACCCTCAACGGTAAACACATTGCCGACTTCTGTTTAGGAAATTTCTATACTTCATTTAACTTTTCTTTCGTAAGAATACGGCCGCTAAGAACAAACATCTTGTCAAGGAGAGATCCTGTCTCTTGTAAATTTTAAACAAGTTGGCGAACAGTTTCTCTACCTTGAACACAATTACCAGAATATATCTTGTGAAATGTCTTACTGCTTCTCTGCAAGAATCCATTCGACATATAAACCAGTTTTATGTAGAGGCATAACTAATGAAAATCATGTAGCACATGCTTTACACGACGAAAATAGCACACAAATGCAAAACCTTTCCTGCAAGGTAGACTACAAGCTGCTAACTACACATGCATTATGCTCTTGACGACTGACTTCTCCCAGTATACAGCCCCGCCCTATCGACTCGTAACTCAAATAACCTCACTGTAGTTGTTTGTGGCTCAATTTTCCGCTGGATTATTTCACTGGTTACTAAGCATGAAATCTCTCCTTCCATTGATGCGAGGTTGCCGAAACTTTAATCGTAGTACAGGTAACTGAACGTTGCACAACGGTCCAAGGCAAACACTACACTACATGTTACCATTTTCGGCACTGTTGTTGTGACCGTGCTGTAAAAATCTGGTTCTATCCCCTCTCCCTCTGTTGCCATCTGCAATGCTAGCGTCAACTATTAGTTGATATCTTGTTTATGAAGGAATTATTTCATTTCTACTATTAAATGTAACGTTAACTTTTATTTTGCTCGTTACTGAAATAATGTAAAATAAATTTTACCTGTTATGTCTATGTTGGATTCGTAGGTCATACGATTTTTAACCTTCAATTAAATAATCAACTTAAACATCCAAAATAATAGAATAACACTTAAAATACATAATGAATATTCAAGTAATTTAAATTATTTTCCGGTCTTTAGTATTTAAACTGGCCTTTACTTTGTCGTCCTTAGCATCCTAAACATCGGGTTTGTTCCTAGTAGCGGGTTAAAATGTTTATTTACTCATAAACGTATACTTAAATTTAAGAATTAAAGGGAAAAAAGTATGATTTATACACTACTGAAAGGAATATATAGCATCTCTTGTATGAAATAAAATCTCATGTATAAATTTTCTTGGGAAAGTTCAATATATAACTCCATATTAAAATTAAATATTAATATTACTTTGGTTTAAATACTAGTAAAGAAATAAATATTGTATGTCGCACAAGAGTAAATATTTTATGCCCTCGTGGAATTTTCACTCTCGACCTAGTCTCAGGCGCTAAACTTTCCACTCATGAATAAAATCCTAAATTTCTGTTTATTAAGGGTTGTTATCTGCCTTTCAAAATTTATTTTCTCATATTTGTAATGTTTTTGAGCTTACTCTCGAGTGCTTTCGTAACTGTCTAATTTGCTGAAACAAGTTTATGCTTACGAGCGACATAGAATGAATCATAAAGTAAGAGTGCTTACTACACTGATTAAGTGCCTCTTATGCTATCGTAGTTTCATGTTTTATGAGTTTTTGTCTTGTTTTGACCTTGTTAACCAGTCTCTGCCGAGTTGAGGTTTCCTAGGTGGACGCTATACGTAGAGCTAACAAATACAATATTTAACTCTCATACTCATTACAATTTCGTGTCAAATGAAATATTTCCCAAGAGTTATATGACTAGCAATAATAATAATAATAATAATAATAATAATAATAATAATAATATATTGAAGGCAAATGAAGCTATCTGTCAAATTGCTTTTTAGTCACTGTAATTTTTAACTGCATTAAACCACACGAATTAAACTTTAATGATAAATATTTTCACAGCCATTTCAAATATTTTAATTACTTCCCAAGCTTCAAAACTGTGGACTTTACGCGAGTTACCATGCCAATAATTGTGCATTATCTTGGTTGCAGGTAACATGGGCTCATAATATATTTGTTTTGGGTTGCGGTTACAGGCTCCATTACGTCGAATATTGAATTCACTGAGCATAATTGAAAGGGGATCCAGTTACAGCGAGGGCATAAAATAATAATAGCTTTTAAACTGATATTTTATTTATTTTCTAATGCTGGCCACTGTTTCCTCTTTGTGAGCAAAAGAGAGAAGGATAAAGAGAAAATAAATACAAAAAAAATTAATGAAATGCACGATTTATTTTTATTGCCTTTTACATTTACAGTATCGAATTGTGTCTCTTTTCTTCAGTTGTTTCCAACTATATTTCTTTATTTTCTTGGAATGATTAAATAACGCAAAAATGACCTGATTTTATTCCACAATAGAAATTTTATATTTTCAGAGATCAATATGAGAATGGCGGTAACATTATCTTTGATCTTCAGAGATCATAACACTTTCATCCTTTACTATTATTAATTTTAGAAAAAGTATCTAGCTTGTTAAATAATGCTTAAAATTAAATCTGTAGTTTAAATATTGTGATAAAATTGCATAATAGGTATTCAAAATTCTAAATAAGTAATGAAAGGTATTTGAACACTTTGTAGATAATTTACTGGGATTTTAACCCTGCATGTGCATTAGGATTTCATAAATATTTTTTATTTTATGGAAGTTGGTAACATATTATACATTAGGCATTATGTTATACATAAAGGCATTTCAACCATAATTATTCATATAGTACAGTGAAGTTATTTGAGTTACGGGCCGGCAGAGTGCAACTGCACATTGAGAGAAGCGCTCAAGCGGCCCATAACTCAAATAATCTTACTAGAGATGCTAAACATGCTAGATCATGTTCCACTTGGGTCAAGCTTTATATGTAGTTTAGAGTTATATTTGCAGATTTTCTCCCACTTTACCTGCTTAAACAGCATGCGTCCATCATGAATCACAAGTGAACTGTATGTGTGTGATTAAACAGAAGAAGAAAAAAAAAACACTAACTAAAACTGAAGCCAAATTAATGCGTTGTTCAAAGCTAGCTAATGGTGGATGGACATTTAATACTAGCAGATAATTGGCTGCCATCTAAGCTTCAGTCAAGCATACACAATTATATTATGGAACAACAAAGTAATTAAAACAGATTAGGAATTTAATCGGAGTTTTCTATTAAAATTAATGTCAAGTACAACTTATTTATTTACGATGCTTCAACATTTTGGGAGAAAAAAGGGACAAACAAATCAAAATCCAAGCAAGCGGCAGGCGATTCGCAAGTTACCAACTATTCGCTCAATGAATATGGTGACAAAATAACACGAATACAGATAGATACATTTGAGTCTAAAATTTGTGTTTACATGTTATAACATTCGACATTCTTTGAGCAAACTAGATCGAAATGTTACTGCGAAATAAGAAAAACTAAAGTGTATATATCACAAATAAAGAAAGAAGGCCGGAAACGATAAACCTCTGGTAGTACATTTGTGTGTGTATCGCAATAAAATTATTATTACAATGTTTTCAAGTGGATATTTTGCAGTAACTAACAATATATTCTATAAGTTTCAGCTTTCAGTGGTAATGGCAATGCTTGATAATGAAGAACAAGAAGACATTTCAAAGTTAGGTATCTATTTATACACATTACGTAATAATATTTTGCTTTCTTTGTAAGTTAATTTTTTGTTAATTGTTATGAAATTAGATATGTCATTAGACATTTATTTTGAAAACTATTTACGTAGTTTATGTAAACTTTATTGAAATACTTAAAATGTTGCGTTAAGTAAATCTATGTATGTGTGTGTGTGTGTTTTTTTTTTTTTTTTAATAATCACTGCCAAGAAAATTTATTTACGCAATTACGCACTATCGCATGTTATCAAATATTTCTCTTGTTGCATTTATTTAACATTCGTTCCAAAATTATCTGCTTCTGAATTGTTAAATATTAACTTCACAACCATGTACGTTTCTAAGAAATAAGCCAATTTTTGCTTCAAACGCCATTTTTCATCAAATGCTTCTACTGGGACCCAATACTCAGTTATAGAATGTAACTATCGCTTTCCAGTAGCTGACGGTGACATGGTCAAAAGAGTTGGAAAGTTTGAGTCAAAAGGGGTAGTTAAAATATTCTCGTAAAATAATGTAATCATCATTTCAATTTTTGGAAATAATGCAATTTACTTTTGAAAATCTTCTACCATTAATCAGGTTTACAATAGATAACATCTTACGATATATTTACTTCTCCTCTGGAAGACAGTATCGTTTGACATCAGAATTTACATCAGATACAACGATTGTCTATCATACAATTTAGAATGTACGTTTATGTTTATAAAAATAAGTCAGAAACTTTAGAGTCTTCTATGAATAACAAACTCTCAATTTATTCACTTAAATTCTTTTTATTTTCGAATTTCGTTGTGAGTAAATTTGATGCTTTCATGATACTTAACCCCTTTTAACTTTAGCTTAATAGATCACAAACTTTCAAATAGAAAAAAAATTAACATAATAAAAAAGAAGTTAATTCATAAGTAATTTTTCTTAGTTATGTTTTTGTAAGGAATAGTTAAATCTGAATTAGGGAAATAAAATAGCAAAACAATTTTTTTTGGCAATAATCAGGGACAAAAATTAAAATTAAAATATGGTCCACCTCGTTACGACTTTCTTAAGTGAGCTATTTGAATAATATTTTCATTAAAGCATTGCAATTATATATATTTTAGAGAGACCCAATTAAAATTAATACTTTTATTCACCGATGAAATAGTTAATATATTTAATTGCATATTAAATATAATTTAAGTGGTTGAATTAATCATGATAAATTTGTATATATTTACGTCGGTTCTTTGTGTCTGTAGTTATTTGCTTGACACTTTCATACTCAGGTTTAACAACGAAAGAAAGTTGTTTTACTGCCCATACCTTCATGTTGACTGGATGCTCTCTTCGCGACGCACGACGATGTTACTGCTCGCCGCGCCGGGTACAAGCCGACTGTTGAAGGGGTAAGCTCTCCGCACGCTAAACGTAGACTGCGCCCTCCAGCGCGCGCGCCTTTGTCAATCGATTAATCGATTCGACACCCGCACGCGCTCTCGCGACCTTGTCGGGGGTGGTAACGTGAAACAATGGGATCCGACAGGTTGCCAGGGCCATGCTTTTGTTGTTTAAATGTAAGTTCTGCCTGGAATAACAAACGAGAGACGATGGGTCCCCGCCGACATTTAACTGCCAAGGTTGTGCGTGCGCGTATGCCTGTGTACATTGTTACAAGCTTCCCCACCAACGCACGTCAGCCGATGATGGCATGAAGACAAGGTGGCGGCTTCCTCCTAAGGAGGAAGTGAGTGTTAGGAGCAACAGACTCTGGTGAAATCTTCGGAAACTACCATAATCTCCCCTACTAAACTTCTCAAGGCTCTCAGTTAGTGAGCGCATGCGCACTGTTATATCCTACAAGGGAGATACAAACTGTAACTTTGTCATATTTATAGATACCGAAAATGACCGAAACAGTTCAGTTCAGAGATGTGCTATTGATACATAAACCAACTACTAATAATTTGCAACGGAAGAAATAAAGTACAGATGATAATGGAGGGACGATTTGGAAAGGATTTTATTTAAATATTGTTTTGATTAATTACTGGAACCTCAGGGGTAAAGTAAATTTCTTCCTCTGCGGATTGGTTTCCGCTGACTTAGAGTTTTACCCGGCTGTTGAGACTCCTGCTGGATATTTTTATGCTGTTGACACTATAGGGGAAGGAGTCTAAGAGATTAATAAGATTTCTCGTAATAGGAGACGAAACACAATTTATTGCTCAGAGTCTGTTTCACTTAAATGTGTCACCGTTACTTCTTGGAGAATTTTTGGGCAATATGTGCCACTTTAGCACTAACCATGGCTATCTCTCTAACATCCTAACGCACTTTAACAACTCTAATCCTCAGCTCCATTAAACTCAACTAATTTTGACACGCAATTGCCTATTCCTCGCTGATAATTTTCCACCAACGATATTCTTCGACTGAAATGAACTGACAATGCCTACCTTGCTCGAACTGAACTGAGAATGAATGAATGTGTCTTGGCCACAAAATTACAAGACTAAATTAACATGACAGTCTGCCGGTCTCACGAAGCTATCTTAATTCTTTCAAAATATTCTTTTATAAAAATCTAGAATATTATCTTCCATCTTGGCGTCTCTATTGGGTAATCTGTTACCCCTGGTTCTTTTCTGCTAAATTATTGGTCAGATCACTTACGTGACTTATTAAATGAAACCGTTAGGATTTCCCTTTGAGAGGTTATTACATTGTCTTTCATCCCCGTAATCGCCATGTGTTTTATTATACCTATCCTGTCTTTACAGTTCTCTAACTGAATACAAAATAAACATCTTTTTCAAGGACTTTCTTTTAGAAATTTCTACAGGAAACTGTTTCGCTTGAGTCATTTTTACAAACATTGTTTACAATAAGCAACAGGTATCTCTGCCCTCATCACCAGGTCAGTTTTATGGCAAGGGTGGATTTCTGTACTCTGGTAAGAAAATAGCATCACAAACAATAATTCAGCTCTTGTACAGGAAATAAAAATGACACCGTTATCATAATGAAAATGATTACCAGGATGCATGCATGGTTGGTGTAGGTCAAAAACTAAAATATAAACAAGAAAGAGCCCGGAAGCGCACTCCAATAGAAACTGTCAGGAAAAACAAAAAAACTTAGGAATAAATGTAACATTTTGCCACTCACCAGCTTGCTACATCAAAAACTGATGACTCAACATCAAGCAGCCAAAGCAGCGATTTAGGTGACGGCAGTGAAAATTCCTGTCATCTGTCCGAAAGCATCTGAACGAGACATGTCATAGAGATCGCCCGTAATTTCCACCAAAAGGTTTCCTTTTTATTTTTCTTTGCCGGCAGTTACAGTCATAAATTATCAGAAATCAGCACTGATGTAAAAAAAAATCCAACCATCTCTGATACTTCGTTCCCGAAACAGTGGCTTTATCCTTATTTGATGACAATGTTCCTACAGCGTTAAGGCAATGGCTCAAGTTATACTGGAAGCAGACAAAGCTGAGAAAGAAAGAGGTACATTCTACACCAAAATGATTTTTCTTTCTTTGCATACATCAAGTTTTCGTTATTTATAAATCTTGATACAACGTTTTTCTTAGCAGATTCTCTATCAGCACCGATTTCCTCGACAAAGACTCTTCAACTTAGAAGGATAATCCTGGATACAAAAGTGGAATTGAAAAGATACTTCTGAATGACATTGCAGAAAGAGAATTCACAGTTATTCAGGATTACAACTATAACTTTTCACAAAAGACGAAACTGAAAAACAATTTGTTGCCAGAGACCGTAAAAATTCCAAACTGTTACTAAATCCTCTCTTAGGAAAAATAATATTCAAGTTCGTTCTTTCACATAGTGTTTTGATTCTATAGAAATTATTATTGAAAAATAAAGTCGTTTCTCTTATAGAAATTGTATGCGTTACTTAAAAAAAAAAAACAAAACATTATTTCTTAAAATTTTCAGGTTATTTCAAGAATTTTTCGAATTAAGTTTTGGGAAATTTTATTCAGAATGTTTTTAAACAATTAATGGGGTTTTTTGGATGACCACAAACATTTCTCTAAGAAGAAAAGAAATGGCCGAGAATTGCTTTTGTACGGAATTAATCGTTGCATATACAATGTTCCAACTTCAAAGCGTTTGAAGGTCACAAAGTTGTCCGATTGAGCTGAAAATTTGCACAGTTTTTTTTTTTTTAATTGGAACAAGTTAGAGGAGTGGGAGCAAAACTTTTCTATATGATGCTTAGTTTTTAGTTCTCTTTCTGTTGGACAAATGATTTAGTCACTTAGGCATCTTACTATATTCGTACAATGATTTTGTAAAGTAACTGATAGATGATTTAACTTCTTCAGCTGCCTTTCTTTCTAAGTAAATCTATTAAGCTTTTTTTTTTTTAAAGCGGTGCTGAACGCCCAATTTATGACAACCAAGCGAACTATTCACGTTGATCGGTACCGGGATTCCAACTTAAGACCATTCACAGAAGCTACTTAGTAAAATTCTGAGAGAATAAGGGGGGAAAACAGCTTTAAAAAATTACAAATACTACTGCCGGATCTTTCGTGGTTTTGTCGCCCGTTTCACTGCAGCTGGTTGGCCGAAAGTTAAAGCGGTAACTCCCGGCGAAGCGGATATAATATTCGCGCAACTGATTTGTTTTCTCAATTACAATTACAATGAAAATGAGCATGTATTTTATGACAAGGGATTTTGGGAATGTTGTCATAATACTTTGTAGAAAATTGTCATTCATATGTACCTATTCATCTTCAAAAATTTAGCCAATTTAAACTTAAAAGGTACAAGATCATTGTTGTCTACGAATTGCAGGCAGGTGATCCTGATATTCGGGTAATTTTCTGTAATTAGATATTAGAAACGTTAATAATACCAGTAATTGATCCATGCTTATTATTCTTTACTGAGTATGGGCTTGGTCATTTTTCGACGCAAAATAACAGATATTGGGGGTACAGAAAAGACTGGTTTATACACAAAACACTCTTGCATGACGAGAAAATCGTGTATGGTGCGCAGTAAATGTAGACATTTATTTATGAAGGAAGCTAAAAAAAAGTGTATGGAACAAACCTACATGAAATTAAGATTGTCATTAAAGAAATGAAAGAAAGCACAATAGGCAAGAAATTTATTCAAATTCGAAAGATGAACTGATGTGCGTAAGTGACAATTTTATAAAAGGTTGCCAGAAATGTGTGGACGTAATACGGCAACATTTACTGTCGCAAGGTCTGTTATAATTTTAATTTTAGTTTTAATTCCGAGAGCTGAATCAGTTGTAAGGATATTACATCCGCTTCGCCGGAGTTTACCGCTAGGACTGCCGACCAGTCAGCTGCAGTGAAACGGACGATAAAAGCATGAAGTACCCTGTGGGACACACATAAGTAATCTATCCTCAATCCTGAGGAGTGTTGCTTTTATTTATATTATCTTTATGTAGAACCATGTACAGAAATATCTTTCTTTTCTGAAAATAAATCTTTACAAACACTGTAAATGGGGATTAGAGAAACTCGCTTACATGCAGATTTTCAAGAGCAACTATTTTGCAGAAGTAAAATTATCTCAATCTAAAATCATATGCTAAGACTTTTGTTCTTCTTTGTCTTCTCATGATGTCATTACAGCATTATGATTCCAGCTTTAACCTATTTCCCTCTCTCCACTATTCCTTACTACTCTCTTCATATTTCTTATTCCTTATCCTAGTTTCCTTCCAATCTGTTTAATGTTCAATTTTCTTTCCTCCTGACCTTACTTGTGCAATTGTTTTACTTTACATTCCCCATCTATTCTTCCCACATTTCCTGTGTTAGCTGTCTCTTGCATAAGTGGCTCTGCCCCTGCTTCTTCCCTTTTATCTCGTTTCTGATGTTCTCTCCTGTTGTTTTATTCAAAGTCTTTCTATCATTTATAGCGTTATTTTCTTGCTGTTCTGTTTTTCGAGCATTTGCCAATTTTCACACCTTTATGTTAGAAGCGGAGCATATACAGTTTTGAATATTTGATAACTCTGTTTTCTTTCCTAGAATGGTGTTATAAAGTTGGTACTAAACTCCGTTTGCTTCTTATGTTCAGGTATTCATAAGAGCTGGCTATTACCTCTCCTTTGCATATGATATTAATTTCAATACCTCATTACCACAAGTGCTTACATTTTACTTCATTGAAAGACAAAACTAAAACCTAAGCAATATAAAGTACTAAAATCATGCTTTAGCGAAAATCAAAAAACACCAAGTTTCATCTTCAACACGGCCTCTTTCTTTCAGATGTCCTTTAGCTAACCCAAGTATACCTGCATAAAAACAAATGAATTTAAGTCTTATCATATGTAAGGGAAGACAGTCCTGGTGGGAATAGAACCCCAGGCATCCCGCTCACGAGTTCGTGTCTTAATGACCTCAGGTACACGTGTCGGTACATGAACTACTGTGTGCATTATCTCTCGTCCTACAGCAAGATTGCGAAGTGTGTTGGCACTTGCTTTAACAATGCATTGTTTTCCAAATGCTTCGTGGCTTCAGACCCCTATGTTGAATAAACTTATTGACAATTATTGTAAAGTTATCTATACATGAGAAATCCTCCAGCGCGCAGAGAAATAATATTATGCATATTCAGCCCGATACAGCAGGCACTTTTGAATGCAGCGTTCTGTATAATGATTCTATACAAGAGCTACATGGTGGAATAACCAAATTAAATATCATTCCCTATCTGTTCCTCCTTCTCCCTCGTCCCTTACTCTCTTTTTGAAAAATGTTTTCAGGGTCTAATTTTGGTTATTGCTAAAGCATATAAGCTGAATGAAAGGAAATTTAATTTCTTTAAGTATTGTAAACAAAATATCTAACAAAATGCTTTCCCTTCTTGAAAGATTGCGTTTTTGTGTTAAAATTTAAATGTCATTTTTCATGAAATTGTTTTATAATATTCTAGTATTATAGCTCTAGCTTAGAGTAAACTATTTATGATCACATTTTGGTAAGAGATTAGTAATAAAATAAACATAACCCAATTCATTGCCTAAATAGCAGTTTGTAAAATTCACTCATCAGTTTCATAAATATAACTTGATGATATTTAACATAAATGATTTCATTTCTTTACTAAATTGTTTTTGGAAATGTCTTTTTTAAGTAGCCATGTCGATTATGTAAATAAATGTTCATGTTAAAGAACATTTAAAAGTAATAAAAATACCAGGATTGCACTTAAATGTTAATTTTAAATTACACAATTCACAAATATATTCCCTTCATTTTAAATTGTGTAAAAACCGCCACGAGTTGCCAAGGTTAAGGCGCGGACTCGTGAGTGGGGGGTCTGGGGTTCGATTCCCACTAAGACCGTCCTCCTGACTGAGGTTTTTTCCAGGTTTTCTTCAGTCCTCACAAATGGCAAATACCGGGGAGGTACCCTAAAACTTATGCCTGGAACGCTTCATTCTTTAAAAAGAAACCCATTTCCCAGTTTACCATTTCATTTCATGTGTTACCAGTGTCCATCGCCTGTGGTGCCTGGGTAGTAAAAACGGGCGTTAAACAATAATAAAACAAAAACAAATGGGCAACTCATGAATCATAATTTACAGCAACAATTAATAAGCAAACGCGGTAACCAGGAATAGAAAGGGAAAGAAAATCAAATAAAAAGAATTATATTTAGTTTTTCAAGATTATGTATTGTTTTGATTAAATGATTTTGATTACAATGTTGATACTTTTCGAAAATAATCATTAATAATTTCTTGATTTTATTGGCTCTTTCTGTCAAGGCATATTAAATTTTAAAATAGTGTGAAGAAAACAAAAATATTCCTTCTTATAGTACCTTCATGTCAACGAAATGCAAGGATAAGTCTCTTATTGCATTTTCAAAAAGTAGAATTATCTCAATAAATAAAGAACACTATTTTAAAAATGCTTCATTAATGTCTTAGGTTTCTTTCTTCTTTATATGTACAGAGAAGTATTTTTGGCTAGTGTCCGCAGCTCAACGCAAGGTCGCACCAGTTACCGACACAATCGATAGACAGTTTCTCCTCGTATTTCTACCCGCACAACTTTGATCAATAATAGCATGCACATATGTTAATACTATTTCATAATGAGTGCTGACATTGATATAGGGGTTGAAGTTCCTCTACAGTATGGGGAAGGGTTATTCCCGTAGATTTCTTTTAGGGTTCCTCACGGATAAAAGTCACATACCTTAATGCTGAGTGAACGTGCGGGTTATAACTCTCTAAAATGACTCAAGTCATAGTACCTCCCTTATTGATTCCAAAGAACCGCAGCAGTGTGTATTGTTGTAGGATCTTGTTGAAAATGTGCATATTGTCTTTTATTATCGGGTAACTGTCCAAAAAAACGTGTGCATTTATTTGTGATACCTATCTGAATTCATTATTTAAAAAAAAAAAACGAGGTTGTACCGTTCTTTTTGCCGTTAAAACACATCTTAAGTTAATTTTTGCAGCATACAGTCAAACTTGGATTTTCTGTGTTCAATTCTGAGAATTAACCTAACCATGAATATAAAAGCATACTTCATAAGAGAAAATTATTCTTGATCGACAGTACCATCATCACCAGTATTCTAAAAAAATTCAGTTACAAACATTTACGTGTTTGTGGTTGTTGACCTATAGGCACTCTGTAAGGTTTTAGTTTCAATCTTAGTTTCTGAGAATTTTGAGACGTCCGTTTCCTATGCACTCGACGCAGAGATTTCAGAGAAACTTCCAAGTTTTATCCATTTATTCTTCTGATAGAACACAGCAAAGAACTCTCTACAAATCGTCTACTTGCGCTTGTTATCACGTCATGCATAAAATGTCTTGTTCTAGTGGTAAAATCACGATAGGCTACAGTAAATTTTATTTCACTAATACACTGTAATTAACAATAACGATGCACTAATAGTTTGAAAACAAAAATATTTGAGTTTTTCTTATCTCTTAACCGCTATATAACACAAAAACAAAAATAATGCTTGCTTTCGTAACAGCAAACTGCGACTAACAGTTAACGTGCAGCTATCAGCATGAGATCTACATACTTTTATGATAGACTGGCATGACCTTGAGTCAGCACGCGCTGCGCTTATGTTGTTTTACTTCAGTTTGTTATAAATATAACGATGCTTTTTATTTTAAAGGCCGATTGACATTTTATATCTTTTCTTGGGGATAAATTGAACCAGTAATAATAATGATAATACCAGGCAACAAGTTTGGAGTTCTTTGGTATTCTCACTCCGACTACTTGACCAAACGTTAATTGAACCAGGATAATAAGCCACCCAAGTACTATATTGTTCTTCATAACGCACAGGTATTTGATCATTTAAAGGCAATTTCAGGCTATCAAGGAAACAAAATGTAAAATTTGCGTTATTTGAATTTTTATGGTAATATGAATTATAAACTAACTAACCCCGAGCCCACCCCGGAAGCTCTAGGATTACCGCACAACCGCTGCGTGCTCTGTCTCCGTCTTGCGACTCATGGACAGAGTGCAATATTGCAAGGGGACATGTGATCAGCTCACCGCTAACCGTCGGCAGCTGCCACGTGGCATTCTTGATCAGGGATTGCTACCTCTCAATAAAATAACTATCTGTTTGTCATCACGAGGCTGTGTGCACTCTTTCCTGGATCTCCCTAACTTAGAAAAATTTAAGCAATTACCTGAGATTGAACCGGAAATTTCCCGGCGGCAGTCAGCAAGCATTAAGCTACGGAGGCCATCAATATTATCACTTAATCAATTATATTAATTACCTTATCGTTAATTTAATATGATTCCTTAAAATGTTTGTGTACCTGAAATTACTCACAGATTTATCCAAAGAGTGGTATATAGATATTTATACTTAAACTTATTCTCGGTTTAACTTTGGTATTGTTCCTTTTAATTTATCTCCAGTTTAAGTGAATCTGGAACTGCTATCAATATTTATTCGTCAAAAAGTTTTTTAATCCAGTAAAGATTTATTTCATTATTTTTTGAATACTCTTGCACAAATTTATTTATTTTGTTTAGCATGAATGGAAAAGACAGGTTTTCTTGTTGCACGACAATCAGAGGTAAGCTAATAAGAGAATTGAAACTGCATATTACTCGTAAACCAAAGCCCGTACTTTTGTACCAAGGACAAGCAAGAGTTACGTGCAGTTCACCTAGATCAAAGGAAAAACCCACAGCAGCAGTTAATTCTTGTGTTTTACGTCATTGATGTGGAAAATTCCATTTTTTATTTGTACAGCTTGAGCAAATATGTTCTGAATAATGTTTGCTTTTATAAAGAAAGGGCATGGAAGTATAAGGGAAATCAGAAATAACGGCAGAATCACCTCAAACGTTCTTTGTTGTCTGAGAATACGTATAGGTAATAGCCATATATCAGAAAAGTTTGCCAAATTTAAAGTTATTGTGGTAAATTTATTGTTAAGAATGTGCAAACATTAATATACTAGAAATTAGCCTGTACAATGACCTTCAAGGTTAATTTATTCAATCTGGTAATAAAAAAGCACTATTGATAATCTTCGTGCTTAAAACAATAATCACAGCAAGTTTATCAACGCTAGGATCCCTTAAAATTAAAAATTAGTCAAAGTGATTAAGTCGCTGATTCAAAGACTAACCGGCATGCCCCTAATAAATAAACTGGATTCATTCAAGGTCTTTATGGTATGTACTGTTCATTCGCTGAAGTGACCTTCAGCTCAGAAAGTGCAAAACTAATTTTTAATAGATGATACAAGTGTAAGAGCTACATAATTAAAGCGAGTTGTATGTATATACTGACATACTAAAGGACAAATAGTAAGAAGTAGTCCGCCTTATAAGGGAATGTTACACTTGATAATATTTTGCTCATAGATTGGTGAACAGTTGCTTAACGATCTTTAAGTGTCAGCATTAAACGAATACGTAACATTATTGAAAGAAGTTTTCGTATTTATTATTAATTTAAAAATTGTTAAAATAATTATATAGTCTAATTTGTTCATAAATGTCAGTACTATCTTTTCCTGTGTTTGATTTCATAAAATTTAACTCTTTTACTATTATATCCTTTTTAGAAAAAGCTTGACAGTTCTATATTCTATAACTCAAGAGCATTTATTTCAAAAGCGCTTCTAAATTTGGCAGGTAAAAACAGCCATTTTATGAGATAGTGGCTTGCTTATGGTTATGGGTTATTTACCTTTTTCCTTTTTTTATGTATCGAGTTTCAGTGTATACACTTTCTGAGGTTTTCTTCTAATTTTCCTAGCCACTCTTCCAATCATTCCAATATCATTTTCACCCCAATATTTGAATTATTAATCATAATTTAATTTGCCAAATTTCATATTTTTTCATCCAACAATCAGCATGTTTCATTTCTTAAAATTAAATGCTTTCATGCTTTCTATTGCATATTTTACAGTTCAGTTTTATTACATTATTTAATTCTTTGTATTACAATTAAATCACTCACTATACCATTCTTTCATTCTCACATTTATATTGTATCTTTTATTTTTATTTCTAAATTTCTTCATTTTCAATAATAACAAAACAATATAAATCATTATAGAGCCGAACTTCCTTTAAGTTAATAATTAAAGTAGAGGTGTAAAAGTTGTAGAAGTTGTTATGCATTAATAAGAAAAAATAAAGCAATAAGTTTGTGATGTGTAGTACATCGTAATAAAAGCTATGTATTTGTTCAATAGCTTTACTATTATTTTCCCTATAAAATAAATTCTCTGAAAACATCAAATAAATAGTTTAAGAACAATAATATTATAATTACATGTTTTAACGAAAGCCTAGAGAACATCTGTCACCGAAACTCATTTCTTCCGATAGTTCACCGGCGTATCATCGAAATCCAAAGAGATGTTTATGTTTCGGCGCCTCTTTAAAACGGCAACACTGAGATAGCTCCTTCTCTTCGATGATCTTAAATAGTTATTCAATCTTCTAAAACGTGAGAATGATCTCTTAGCTGTATATCGAAACAGTTAAAACCATTACTAATTTAGTTAATTCCGAAAGAATTTCGGGCGCACAGCTATCACTTTTCAGAAACTGTAAAACTGAGGAAAATTTATCTAGGGAGTTTTTGTTCACTTTTGATTCCAAAATATCCTCCATCATGTTGCGATGCAATTTCAACATGTCAAAACCAATATCACGCTTAAAAACATTGACAATGTCGGCAATATCATCACTTCCATTTTTGATGAACTGTTTTATTTTAACTAACAGGTGAGAAACAACACTTTCAAATCTGTATGGAAGACATTGAACTTGTATAAATGTGGGTTGTAAAGCTGTGAGATGCATTTCTAGAATCGAATCCTTTCGTGGGACATTTTTGACGCGTAAGTTGTGGTCCCTGCAAGTGAAGAGATCGGACCTTTTTATGATTTCTTCCAAAAATGTGTCATAAGTGAATTTGATGTGTGAGAAGGTATCTGCTAGACACAGAACCATGGGACCAAGTGCTTCCTGGTAACTGAGCGTTTTCTTCTGAAACACATTAATGCGACAAAAAATCTTGCATAACATATGTGAGTAAAAATTTAAATTAAATAAATGCATTTGAAGGCAAAACACATTTGGTTTAGAACCGACATTTGAAATTCACAATTCTTCAAAACTAAATCAATGGCCCATAATTGGAATGAAATTATAACAATGATGAGAAGCGAATCACCCCTCGCCGGACAGAATTACTTTGTATTAATCGTATTATCACTTTGTAGCTTCTTAAGAATGAAGGGTTTTATTAATACATTTATTTATTTACCATGGCAAGAGTTAAGGCCACGGGGTGTTCTCTCACTCTACCAAGCAGAAAAAACAAACAAAACAAAATACTGAATACAATGTAAAGGTACATAGTTGTATAACATACAGAAAGGTGCCAAATTAAAGATATACTGCATGTAAATATTACATCTTTTTAATATAATTGGAATGTTAATAAAGATAGTGTTAGGATTCCATTTGTTCATCAAATGGAATTCTAACACTAAGGGAGGAAGGGGGAGGAGAAGAAGAAAAGGAGAAGGAAGAACAAAAAGAGGAAGTGAGAGGTTGTGATTCCGAAGTTGAGATGACATTTTAATCTACGTTTAAATTGCTTTATTGTCCGATAATCTCTGACTTCAGGAGGAAGAGAGTTCCAGATTCTGGGAACTGACACGTTGAATGAGATAGTTCGGTGACGAAGGATAGGCAGTAAAGTCATATTCTGGTTCGAGGTAAGGACCCTGTCGAAGCGAGAGACGATATACTGAGGGATGGAGGTACGGAGCATTTTGAACAGGAGCGTAGGGAAATAGAAAGTACTACATTTTAAAGGTAGCCAAGGTAGTTGATTGCTTGTTAATTTGTTTTATTTATGGACGCTCTTTAACATCTCATCAATTCAGGTTGTGAAACGTCCCACAAACTTTGCTCAGAGGCTTCTTCTTTCAGGCTTGAGGTTTTTTTTCGTGCCATAAATCCACGACATGGGACTCATGGCTTTACTTCCTTTCGAAGGAAGCCATACTTAGTATTTTTTACTCACGAAAAAATCCATTGACCCTGGGAGGGACTGAATCCGCGATGGAAGTATGTTTAGCATTAAACCATCAGTTGATTGTGTAGGGGTGTTTATGTGTGTTGAAGACGAAACGAATAGTCATTATGAATGATTTGTAATCTGTCGATCTGTCCATTATTTGGATTACAGTACAAGGCATCAGAATAATTAAAGTGAGGTTAACAAGCACTAATGAGATTGTTTTTGAGACCGAGAGATTGATCTTTTGCTACATGTTTTAATGTGTGAATCAAAGAAAATATTTTATTGTATATGTGAGTTACTGATAATACCATTCCAGATTTGGAGGGGTCGGTCCTGATGGTGTAGTGGTTACCATATTTTCCTCCTAAACTCAAGATTGTGGGTTCGAACCCGGCCAGGACCCATGGATTTTTTCGGGCGTAAAAATCCTAAGTATGGCTTCCTTCGGAAGGGAAGTAAAGCCGTGGGTCCCGTGTCGTACATTTGCGGTACGAAAAAGAACCTCAAGCCTGAAAGAGAGGCCTCTGAGCAAAATTTGTCGGCCGTTTCACGCCCTGAGTTGAATGGAACGCTGATGACCTGAGCTGTTAAAGAGCGTCTATAAATAAATCAATCAATGAAATAAAGATTTGGAGGGCCGCAGTATTTTGAGTGTGCGAAGGTAGCGTAATCATTAGTCTTTTAATTGAGTGTAATTAATATATGATGAAGTTTACACAAACACCTAGGTTTTTGCCATGCTGGTATAATTAATTACATTGACGAGTGACACATTGTTTGAGTTTATTTTACCTATTGCGCATTTATGTCCCATAACTATCGCCTGTAATTTAAATGGATTCAGTTTTAGTACACATTTTTTGCGTCCAAAAATAAATGGAAGTAAAGCCTTGGGTCCCGTGTCGTACATTTGCGGTACGAAAAAGAACCTCAAGCCTGAAAAAAGAGGCCTCTGAGCAAAATTTGTCGGCCGTTTCACGCCCCGAATTGAGTAGGACGCTGATGACGTGAGATGTTAAAAAGCGTCCGTAAATAAAACAAAGCAACATATCTTCTACCACTCTTCCCATCTAGTGATTGTTTTTAGAACTTCTACCACTATAATATTTATATTATAAAAAGAGTAACAAAGCAAATAACAGTAAGACAAAAGAACAGAGAATAGCGAAATACTTAATACTTAACCTTACATGTTAACACATTTTATAAGACGATTCGTGTTGTATGCACAAAACTACGTATTAATTTATATACAATATGTCAGATGGAAAATGGCTCTTGCCTAGTGATATATTGTTGGACAGGGATACTTTTACTCCCACCACGGTTTGAAAATGAACTGCAGAACTGTCCTCTACCGTCTAAGTGCGGAACACATTTAAGCAATATATGGTGGAGTTTTTAGTATTGCATTTTGCCAAATAATACAATTGACTTTCTTGGCATTGCTTAGTCAATGCTTATACCTTATTGCTTGGCCTCTGTTCTACGAAAGTATTTACTTGCACGAAGCACAATAATATAATGGAATTGCCTTGCTCTTTTCGTCTGTATATATTCAACACAAGTTTTCACCAAGTTGAGGTTACATAAGTCATGCATCATGCAAAAATATGGACATAGGAATGAATGTACCGAGTAAAAACGAAATAAAAAATTGAAGAGATGCGATTTATGTCGAAAAGCATATAGCTCAAACAAATTAATTATAATTGTAAACTGCACCTTTAAAAGAATTTAGATCTTTAGCAGAAAAGATGCTGTGTTTTCTTTTCAGAGCATACTAAATGTACTATGATATAGCTTTCTCGCTGGTCTCAAGGTTTCTCTATATTAACATATATACAAACTGCTATTTTTTGCATGTATTTACGTAAACCACCCAGCTTACATAAACGCTTAATCACATATACTTACCGCTATTGAATACGAAGAGTTTAAACCAAGGCTGACCAGTACTACGAGGGCAATATGAAAAGTATTCTCGGCTTCGACCATAGGTGGCCTTGAGATTGGCAAAATAAATATTTTTAAGTTGGTGCATTACTCATTTGAAATATAAAGTAATTATTTTAAGTAGTTTATTTAATACAGCTTTCTAAAGTAGAATGTGCATATTGCATTAAACTGATAAATTTGAGAATCGTAGAGTATCTTTGTAAAAGATGGTTTGTCGCTAAAGAAAATTCATATCAAATTTATGCAGACCGTTCTCCTCCATTTTCAATGACTAAAGAGTCCATCACGCAGGAAATGCGCAAAGTAAGTTAATTCCTCAGCAAGTGGAATTTATGAAGGTTATTTTTACAGAGCGCTAGAGCAGAGAAACTAGTTCACAAAAATTGGGAGGAAGCAGTGTTTCGTGTGTTAGCTACCAGGAAATAATTATAAATTACTGTCGCTAGAGGGCTTTTTAAATTTCGATTTCCTTGATTTCCAGAAACTATTTTCTTATTTTATTTAAGTGATATATACCGAGTTTCGTTGCGAAAAAAATATTGGTGCCACTAGAACGCATTTCAAATTTTGGGTTTTAGGTAAACGCTATTAATCTGATTTCGCTGATTTTCAGAAACTATTGTTCAATTGCATATATTGAATTTTACTGAGGAAAAAATAAAAACATTGTGACCACTCAAGTGATTTTTAAATTTTCGCTTTGAATTAACCCCCACTGCTAATGGTCAAATTTTGCCGATTAAGGAATTGTTTGTTGAAAAAAAATTGCTGCGGTTAAAGCATTTATACACGCATAAACATTTCTGATAAGGAAATCGATGACTAGTTTGATAATTGATCCTTATATATATATATAACTCAGTTTTTGGTGTCTTGTAAATAGGATAATGGAGATTTGAGCATAATTTCAAAAATATTTTCATACGTACAACTTCCTTCGGAAAGCACTAAATGAACTGGTAAATTTAAACTTCGCCATACCAGACTTGAAGTTACCTACTGAAGGAGGTTCGGAAAAGAATAGCAATGGCAAGCTTCATTAAACAAATATATGATATATTAGATGTCTTGCAAGTTTAAGTACGTGAAATTGCTGAACCTATACATTTCAAAGTAACGTGTAGATTAAACTTGTGTTTTACATTACAAAATGCCCTGATCATGGTAGGTGTCGCTGTTGCTAACAGCAGATCAAGAAACTTTGGTATAAAAATATCACAACAGTGTTTGAAGCGTTTTAACAGTAGCGGAACTGTTTGTTGCATGACGTATAACTATGAATGAGACCATCATCACAAACAGAATCAAAACAGCACCGTTGTTCAGCGTCAAGGTTGCATCTGCAAGAAATGTTATAACATCATTCTTCTAGAAAACTAAAAAAGTTTTCAAATGTATCATGTTCAGAAAGATAAAACATAACCTGAGAATACTATTCCAATCTTTTGAACCATTTGTAAGAAAATAATTGATTTGAAGAAAAAATGTATAATTTGTACGAAGAAAATACACCTGCTTTAAATAAAAAAGGTATTAGCAATAGGAAAATTGAGAGAAATAAGCATGGATTGTAGCATACCCCTTACTACCCAGATTTGGTTCCTCTGACTTTCATCTGTTCTCAAAGCTAACACGTTTCTTCGCCAATCAACGTTTTTCATCACACCTGAAGGCAACACATCTGTAAAGGTGTGTTTTGCACATTTTCCGGAAAGCAATTTCAATGAAGCGATATTGGCATTGGGACATCTGCAATAAATGTATTGACCTAGTTTAAAAATAAATATAATGCCCAAAGTTAAAAACCCATTTCTTTATTGTTAGACCAAGAACTTTTCTGAACGCCCTCGTGTAACCCTTAGCCGATTCTAAGCCCGAGGAAAGAATGGAGAAAAACAGTTATATTGTGCATGATGCGCGCGCAACTTTTATTCAGCATATTCATTTAACTTTAATGTGAGTTACAGAAAACGATGACTTGGTAACATTGTAAAGAATAAGTTACATTCGTTTAACTTAAGAGCCGCTTTATCTACCGGTTTAAGTTCTTTAGTCTGAAGAACTTCTATGATATTGTTTAATTTTGGTTACATAAATGAGTTTAGAAGAATGTACCACATTGAATTATCGGTTATTTCTAGTACAAGCAAGTTTTAAAGTGTGGTCCCTTAGTTTAGTTGCGTGTTCTAGAATACTGTGGTTGGAACTCATTGATCGAAACGCTTGGCATGCCATGGCTACAACTACCAAGATTTTCTATTTCAGATTCCTTCTGTGTGTGCTGGAGTGTAATTTAAAAAGTTTCCTATGTACATGGTAAAACAATGTATTGAGAATGAGATCGAGAGGAATGAATTTTTATATTTCACTTTCTCTCCTTCGAACGCATGTAGAGTTGTGATGGGATTCTAACGGAAAAAGATAGAATACAAATCAGATTGAAAAAGGGAGATTTCAATACTTTTTCTTTGAATATGCATTGCTATTACATGCCGTTATCGATCGTTTCTTTCTTCATTATTTAATTTAAACTCATTAAGACAGGCAATTTAATTTGTATCACAATCTTGAACATTATTCATATAATTTTACACTATTTTTGAATCTTTGACTGTTAGTGCTGTTCAATAAGTCTACGTAAAAATAAAGAACACATTCCTTTTATGAAATGTATTGTTTCATGCCAAGGGGATTGTTTTTGCCTTCTTGTGAGCACTTTCAGTGGTTTCAACCCATTGTTTCATCTGCTCCTTCGTTTATAGTGTGTGGTGGTGTATGTATATATTTATTCTCTGCAATTGTGCTTATATCTGATAGCAGTGAACAATAATGTATATACAACTATTTTTACAATAAAATACTTATAAAATAAATCAGTTTGATTAATTAAATACATGCAAACTTAAAATTAAATAAATCAATCTAATTTAAGCACATTCGATTAATTTTATAGTCGGTTAACATAATTAAATACATTTAACCTTACTAAAACATGCCAATATAGTTAAATAGTCAAACTAATTAAATTAATGTCAATTTAATTTTACACAATAACACAAACACTTTTAACCTAATTAAAACATGTTAATCTAGTTAAATACACACCAATTTATAGTGCCCTCGTTTGGACACGTGGCCGCCTTAATGGGAATTTGCTTTGCACCGGAAAGCACACTTATGCCGGCAGAGTCGAATTCATAGCCCCTTAAAGTTAAGCGCATAGATTTCTACAGTACACCAAAACACCAAATATTTGGTCATACAATGGCATTTTGAGTACAGATCGTGGTTTTCTTTATTCCAGTATCTATTGTTTTGTGTCACTATATGATCACGCAATAAAACCATGCTTTGTCTATAAAAATAAATAAATAAATGTGGGCTAATAGAGCGAACATTAACATTATCCAACACCCAATTGCAAAAATTAACTCTCACATTATCGCGTGGTTGCAACTCGTGAACTACAATTATCTTACAGAGTTTTAATTTTAAAAGTTTGGTGACATTCCAAGCCGAAATTTGCGAAATTCCTGATTCCTGTGCAAGTTTTCTCAGAGATTTCTTTGGACTTTGTTCTAACTTTTCTCCAATGTCACCGAGTTTTTTTTTTTTTTTTCTGTAAGAACACGACGTTTTACTTTCGGTTTCAACATCAGATTCCGTTTTCCTAAACCTATTCACAAGATTACGGACCTTCGCTCTATGAGGAGCACGAACAGTACGGAATCTGATTATAAATCGCCGTCTTCTCTACAAGAGTATGTTGTCACATACATGAAGATTCTTGTGCTAAAGTATACGAATTTTTTGGCATTATATACACACACTATAGTACTAAACACGTAGTCTCACAATATTCAACGCCTGTACAACACACGGTGAGATGGGAAAATGAAGGGGGAATAGAACCGGTCAGAAATAGGGCAAGCAAATCTCAGTTAAGCCGGCCACGCGTCCAAATTAAGACTCTGTGGTTAAACAATTCAAACGAATTAAATATAATACAACTTAATTTTAAACATATTAACTTAATTAGAACATTCATAAAAGTATTAGCTTTATTAAATATAATTCAGCATATTAGGCCTAAACACTTTATCAGCTTGAATAATAGTATATAATATAAGTTAAGCGAAGCTGCTCGATTAAATGCAATTAGAAGTTAAACAATATTTCAAGTAGTCCGGGAAAAACTTAAATTTGAATACGAATTACATTCATATCTACTTATATCAATGAAATGTTTCTACACATACAATTTAAGATTACTTTTAAATCTTGCCAGAGAAGTACAACCCTCAAAAACAACTTCATCAATCCCAGTCATTTATGATTTTATTTACGAAAGAAAATTGAACTACATTCGTTTTCTGCTGGCTACAATTGATTTTAAAACTATGGTCGTTCCTACCATGGAATATTTTTTTCTAATCTAGTTGTGATATTCTCCTCGCTTTGCACAATGACGTTATACAGAGAATTAGCTCTTTACGTCTCTCTGCTAGTGATTGCCATCGTGGGAATCGACTGTAACATATTGTCTCCAAAATTCACCTGGGTCCAATTTAAACACCTCCAAATTCTGAGCGGAAGTGACAACTCTGATCAAACGCTACAAACGCGGCATCTAGCTCGCCTATATCTTTTTCGTTTGCAAATGATTGTGTAAAATATTATGCAATCGATTTCCAAAAATGCTCAGAGATTCAGCAATCTCATATACCTTCAGTCTCCGATCGCTCAGCATAATGTCATGGATGTTTTCAATCATTTTGGGAGCTGTTACCTACCTCAATAGTACGTTCCGAACGATTCGCATCGCTTGTGCTCGTTAGGCCCCATAAAGTCATCATCCTAAACGAGGCTGAAAAATTGTTGTAATATTTTACCAGTTTGGCAATAACTTCTGCGGGCTTTGCTCCTTTTAAAGAGTAGTTTTATTAATATATAAAATTCGTGTTTCTCCATTTTAAATACTTGTTTACATATTTAAGCAAGAAATGGGTCTAGAACACAGACTAAGCTTATAACTGTTTATAACCATGTACATTATCTCTCAACGATCAATACATTGCCAAGATATCGTTGAAAACTATCTAGTGCTACCACCTTTTGAGTTTTCACGAAATTGAATAGCTCTCGTATGTGTTGTTTAAACTGTATGTTTACTTCACCATTCATCAGGAAATAAATAACATATTTTTGAAGCGAATGATCTTACTACAAATATTAAACTAAGTGAATGATATGGTATTGTTGTTCTTAAAAAATTACAACAGTTTCACTAAACTCTACAGTAATCTGAATAGTATCAATAAAATACATGTGCCATACATTTTTCTTGGGAAAGATTTATAAAAAAAAAGTGTCTTCTTCTTCGTTCCAAGGACTAGGTATTCTGCCTGTTCCGTCTTGACAGCAGAACGTGCAAGGAAAATATTTCTGCATTTTTTAGAATGTGAGTAAACACAAATAGAATCAATTGAATAATGAGATAATCGTTTTTAATAAGCTATCACAAAAACAATTTATTTTAACACATAGCTCTTAAGGTAGAAATTGTATTTTGTAATATTCAGTGCTATACAATTTTATATCACTCTTTTGTTACCGTTAATAATAACAATTGTTAATAAACGACAATATCTAGTAATTGTGAACATTTAGTGCGTTTTTCACTGTGGCCATGGCAGTTTGAATTTAGAATGGATCTTTTATTAGTCTTTAGAAACTAAATGTCATTACTTTGAAATCTGAATAGGTAGATCACGGATTCCTTTTGTTAAAGTGCCTGACTAAGATCCTTTTACAACCTCTGAAATTACTGCGGTATAGTTCAATAACATTCTGTATACACTTTCTACATAGCTTTCCAAAAGTATTGTCGGGACTTGTGCAATTCAATCGGGCAGTGAATTCAGTATGCACCTGTTTTCTTTGCACGGATAAGTAGAGAAACTATCAAATGTTTGTTATTTGTTACGCACTATTCAGTAGTTATGGTTATTGTCGCCAGGTGTCATAGTTTGTAACATGGGAACGAGCAATAAGGAGAAGACACTCTCGAATATAATCAATTTTAGTTCGTTACTTGGTTCAGCTCCAATTCTGCACGGAATTTGAGAAATATTCTCCCTTTGGCAATTCCACTCGCAGAAAATCGACTGCAAGGGAGTAGTAGGGAACAGTTTGGCGTGAGTTACGAAAGTGCATAATCCTTATCGCCTTGGACTGCAAGTTTCAGTACTTCATTACAAGCACCAAAGGAAGGTTACTTGCATTGCACTGCAGTTAGTGAAAAAGTGGCTTTAAGTGATGAATCATCTTTGATTTAAGTGCAAAAATTTATAAACATAGAAAATCCTCATTGTTTCATTGACCATGAACTAAATTCTCCGAAAGTGAATATCTTCTGTGCTGTTTCCAAGTGAAGGTTTTCTTTGCTGAAAGAACAGTAAAGGGGCTGGGTATGGCTACTAAATGAATGATATCACAGCTAAATAATGAGAGATGGTTTTAGGTGGCGCTCCACAACCCGGAAAGTAGGTACTTTCTAAACAAGCACTTCCCGTAGCCATGGATTCAGCTATTGATCATATGTTCTCGAACTGACCCCTTGCGATTTTTGTGGGGGTGGTTACGAGAAGGAACAAGTTTTTCTCCCTCCTCTGCCTGGGACTATTCTGGATATGAAGGTGCATATCGGAATTATCTTTCAGAATATCATCAGTGACATACTGAGGCGTAGGTTGGAAGAAATTGATTACTGCGTTAAAATCTGCAGATTAGCAAAGAAGACTACATTGAGAATTTTTAGTGCATGTAAAAAACAGTTTAATGCAATAAAACAATATTCGCATTCCTATCTCAATTGTAGTCGTACTAGCGTTACTACAACAAAATGGAGCTAAGATTATCGTTTGAACAGCGGAAAGCAATTTTGAAGTGGTACCTATTGGAAAACCGAGAACGTTGTTGAAGTTCAAAGGCAATGGAGACGTGTGTACAGAACAGAACCGCCAACGCGAGTAATAATTGCTGGCTTTCGAAACAAATTTGAGACTCATGGTACTGTATGCGATGTTCACAAGGTCAGGTCTGGGAGACCTCGCACAGCAACAAACCCCGCAAACTGGATCCAAGACATTATCCTAGGCACTATCCCAGGCACTGGATAGGACGAGAAGGTCCGATTGAGTTTCCACCGCGCTCTCCGGATCTGATTCCATCAAACTTCTACCCATGGTTTCCACTCTTAAGGATGTTGTACACCGTAGAAAATCAGCTACATTGACAGCACTTCGAGAAGAAATTGAAACGACATGCGCTGCAATCGCTGAGGACACTTTCCCAAACATTACTCAATCAGTAGTTCAATGTATTCAGAAGTGTATCGACGCCGATGGTGGGCGTTTTGAGCAACTGTTGTAATTATAAAAGTATAAGATGATTAGTGCTCATCATTTTCTGTTTGTGTGAATTCTGTTTTGTTATGTTAACACAGTTTTTTTTTCCTTTGCTTGAAGCGTGTATACATTTTTGGCACCCTCTGTATTCGTACATATATATGGACTATTACGGTGTTGGAGAATGGAGCAGTACTGACTAATGTAACAACCTAGGTATTCGTTGGCACCTATAGATATGTAACTTCCGGGGGAAAAAAACCGCCCCGGGTAATTTGTCTCGACCGAGAACGAAATTTGACCCCTCAACTGGTAATCAAACCTTAGTCCCCAAACCATGGGGTCTACAAAATGAGACATTAATAACTTTGTACACATTTTAGGTAGTATCTTAGGTCTTTATCAATATTGTCGTAGTTCACTTATTAGAGCACTCGCTTTTACTACATTTAGAACTCGCAATATAACCGGTTGGACATGGGGGCGAGCTTAACTCGCTGTATCGAAATGCGTCTTTGTTTTCATAGATTTAATATTTTTCTCACTATCTTAAACTATTCACCAGAGGAAATAGAAAAATAGAAGAATTAGAAGAAAATGATAAAAAATAGAAAATCGTTATAAAGGACAGAAGGAGGAATGAGGAGAGAAAAATTAGAAGAGTATAGAAGGCAAAGAAGGAAAGAAGAGAAGATGGAAGGAGAGGACCTACACCAACCACCAAATTTTATTTTGTCTCATTACATAATTAAATAGCCTAAATGCAGTTGCTGAGGGGGAAAAAAACTGAAACTAGCAATTATCTTATTACTTAGGAGATGCTAGGGGATTATGAACAGCTAGTATTGCGTAGCGTCACCCACGCTATACCCTATAACAAAATTAAAACTAAAAAAATGTCACAAACTACAGCCAAATAGCATGGTACAAAATCCGGTAGTCTTCACTAATATACTCGGCGCCTCATACCAATATGTCGCAGCCCACTTTGTTAGAGCATTCGCTTTTACTACATTAGAATAATTCTCAATATAACTGCCTGAATTGAACTCGCTGTATAGAAATATATTTTTTTTCTTCTTAGTTTCACTTTAATAATATGATTTCTAATGCCAACTTACTTGTATGATAAACATTGGAGCCACGCATCGAGTTGATAGTAGAAGGCGCTGGGGTAGTTAATTTTCTAGCCCCACATCTTAGGTGGACAAATGTGTACACTTTACATAACAGATGATATTAGCAGAATGAAGGGTAGAGGGAAATGGAATATTTGGAGCAAGCTGGCGGACATCATAGATTCTATAACGGGCCTGGGAAGTATCAACGCTCGGTTATTAATCGCTTCGTTTTGATACCAATCCACAACACTTTTTCTAACAGCTAAAGGGGTAAAAAGAGCTGCGTTTTTATGCTTTAACACCGGTAGTATACTTAAGCAACAGATATCAAAGTAGTGTTGAAATTAATACGTTACCTTATGTTTATTTTTAAAGATTCTTATATGTCTGCGCATTTAGAGAACGATGCTTCTTCTTTTTTTTTCTTTCTTTTTTTTTTTTTTTTGCTCAGTCTCTTTTGGTTCCATGCGTAGGTAAATAAATATTTTGTATTGTTTTGGTTTTACATGAATCAATAGCAAAGGAACAGAACTTATTTCAAGTTTATGATGACCTCGACTAAAACAAGAAGAAAAATAAAAACATTACAATATGCATTATTTGTAATTAATATATTATGATATTATGCATAGTATATAGGCTATTTGTATCATTATTTACTAAAATTAAAGAAGTAATTAGTGGAGATCCTTAACCTGTGTTGGTTCAAAAGTACGGAAATGTTATGTATATAGACGGAAAAGAACAATATACACATCTGGCGCAGTTCAACGTTGTTGTATTGCAAAATCCCCTAATTAGAGAACTCTCGTTAACTGTTAACCTAGTTTAGCGGCGACTAGCAATTGTAAACATCAATGTGGCTCTAAACCTTTGTCTTATAAGTTGTGGCCGAGGAATTGATAGGGGGAAAAACATGCAATTTGGATTGAATATCAGATTAGACATGAAAGTAATTTTTTGGAAGTCGAATGTTTAGTACAGTACTGTTAATTTTGTTTGAACTACAATAGTAATAGGTTTACAGTGGCTTGGCTGTGTTTAACGTAATAGTAATACCGGGTCATTCAATTATCTGATGGCCGACGCGATGGTGGGGGTGCACTAGAGCTGGAGAGGGAGTTGGTGGTACAAACACTAAAGTGACATTCTTATCCAATTAAAAAGTTATGTACTCCACCACGTCATGCAAGGAGAGGCTGGAATCGCATGCCTTCATTTTCGATACCTTTCTGGTATCCGCTTATGAAATTACACATTAGCCTTCTTAAATTTCTTTGAGAGATTAAGTTGATATCTTGACGGATGTTATCTCTTAGTTCGTCTAAAGTGTGTGGATATTTTATAAATTTCATTACGACTTGGAACTCAATTACCTGGGAATTTTTCTTTACAGAATCACCTGACAGCACAAGCGGACTCGGTACGGAAATACGAATCATTAATGAATAGAATAATTACACCTAGTATTTGTCATTTAGTATTCTTAGCAGATATATTTTTCTTTCACTGTTTAGATGACAGTACTGAGTGTCACGAGATTTGCCCCGACTCTTGTAACCGGCTGGCCTTAAGCTATGACTAATCGGTCAATTGCAGTCCTCCCACCCTGTCAGTCAAACAATGTTGTGTGCTACATAACAATGCTGTTTATTTACTTCATTCACACCTACTAGAAACACATGCTACGTTAAAGTCATTTGTTATTTTATTTCTGACTATTTGAAACACTTTTCACGACAACTATGTATCTATTTCACTGCTGTTTGTTAGTATTGCATCATAGTTTTGTATCTTACTTGTGTAAAGCTGTTCTGTAAAACTAATACGGTATTTATCTATTTAATAATCAATCGCTGCACAAATATCTGTTAGTTCACACTTGGTTTGGTGGACGTGTTATAACAAACAAGACACTTAAAACTCGTTTTATCTTGAGTTCATTTTATGACCACCAAATCGCTTGATTATACACCGAAATTACAGGCTTAAGAGATAAAAATAAGGTTTTTAATTATTAACCCCATTGCTTTATCTTTGTAGCTCATAGCGCTGAAAGTAATTTCAGTGCACATCTATCGGGTAATCTGTACAGCGGCGGGGAACTGTCTGCTACACGAGTCGGGGCGGGCGAAGTTTGCCGAACTACTACGTTGGCCTAGAGTTTCACGACACTCACTCAATCTCGTAACCAGGAAGTTTAAGGCTAACAAACAATCCTACAGTTTACATTTTACATTGTATCTCAGAAAATTTTAAAGCTATTATGAAAAATTTTATAGATATTAAAGTTAACTAAAGATGCTCTGTAAATATTAATACTCGAACGTACATAAACATTTTAAAAAAATAAACCGAAATAAAATCTTGTTAAAACTGAAAACATTTTGACATAATAATGCATTTTTCCTATAAACTATTGATGGCATTGGAATGGATTTTTTCTTTTACTTTTTGTTTACTTAAATTGCAGACAACATGCAATTCTTGGAAGCAGAAAATATATCTATGCTAGTTGCTTGAAAAGAAATTAATTTTCAAATTAAAAAAAATTATTGGTATTGATTTTTATCAGCTAATAGTGATATTTAAATACTTCTAGTTACCACACTTCACATTTGCATACATTATGTATGTGCATATTTTTAACAAGATTGGCGCAGCCATTCCTGAGAAAAGTGCACATTTATGTCAAATTTTAAAGTTTCAGAAATAAGATTTATTTGGGTTTAAATAGCTTTTTATGTTTATTAGAGAATTAAAATGTACAGAGCATCTTTAGTTAAGTATTGTTAATATATCATAACACTTTCATATTGTTATCTTTATAAGTTTCTGAGATACAGTTCAAAATGTTTACGCTGCATTATTTGCTAGATTTACACTTCCAGGTTACTTTAAACAGTGGAAGATCCAACGCGTTAAAATAAAGTCTGCTAAGCATACTAATTGTTCTGTTATTTTCTATTTCACAACAAGTGTTTATTTATGATTCGTGTTGCAAGTCCATTCGTGCTGACATAAGATTATGTGAAGAGAAATTTTCAGGTCGTCGAGTTGCAGCCAGTTCGTAATGAAATTCATGTGATTCGTAACATTTTAAACAAACCAATGGGTAACTTCCATTAAGAAATCAATTTAATTTCTCAAAGATAATTAAGGAAGATGATAGGTAATTTCATAAGCACATGTCGAAATGTGTAGAAAATGAAGGCAGGCAGTTTCAAGTGACAAATATTCTAGTACTGATTCTTGATATGTCCCAACCGCCCCAAACTCTAATGCAGCCCGGCTGGTTGTCAGCGATGGTTTATCGGCCGATTCAGTCCTGGGCACTGCGTCAATCATCAGTTAATTAGAAGACCCGACAGTTTCTAAAATATAGAATGGAATGTTGAAGCTTTTTTTAAATAGTGTTTAACGCCCGTTTTTACTACTCAGGCACCACAGGCGATGGTCACTGATGATACACGAGATGAAATGATAAATTGGAAAAGGATTTTTTTTAAGGAAGGAAACGTTCCAGGCTTAGTTTAGGGTACCTCCCCGGCATTTGCCATTTATGAGGACCGAGGAAAACCTGGAAAACACCTCAGTCAGGAAGGACGGTCCTGGAGGGATTCGAACCCCAGACCTCCCGATCACGATTCCGTGCCTTAACGACCTCGGCCACCCATGGCGGTATTTTCTGAAGTTGCTAGTAGAAAAAATGTATTTACAGTTCTTAATAATTAAATTTGGTGATTAAATAGTTACATTTACAATTACAAAAATATCAACCGGAGAAAGAAAATTAGATACAACAAATATAACAAGCAATTCAACAAGTAGGAAATAGAAAAGGATTGAAAACAAGCGAAATTCACTTGCTTTATTCAAATGGACATTGAGGTGAATTTAACCAGCGTGTATGCGACATCTTATACAGTTTAATGAATGCAGGAAGAAACTCTAGTATGGCCATATAGTGGCCGTGAAGTGAACGTGCTTGGCAGTGACCACACAATTAGAAGATAACGCAATTATCAACCTTGACCGCTGAAGGTAAGACATGAGAAGGTAACCAGCGTGAATACCGCGCTCTGTTCGACATTTCTACTGAAGTGAGAGTCGGAGACTAAATAGCGAAATAGAGGGCGGGGAGGGGGACAAACGATGGCTTTATGCAGGAGACAGCTTGATATCGTCATAAAAAGTATGTACAAGGCAAGGTAATATAGTTTCGAAAAAAAAATGCATAGTTTAATGTTGTACGTCATTCACAATTATAAAGAATTAAATAGCCGAAAATGCTTAAAGCAGGTAGTTAATAGATATGATCATAACCAGGACATACATTTGTATGCTTTTGTGTTTGCCTTTTGGTGAGACATATCTTCCAGAATGGTAATTAAAAAAAATAGCAATAAGAAATTAGATTGCACTTGTTTTTAAATTTTGTTCAATGTTATCGGATGCTTGTATAAAATATATAGGAATAAAATGAATACATATTTTGTTTTCGAATTAGGTATCTAACACTTTTGTACTTTTCTTAACGGCACTTTGGCGTTATTGCAGCCTAATGTGAGTATTAATGGTGGTCCAACCATGTTTGAATGACTATATTTCTTGAACCACTGCGCTTGAAACTTATACAAAGTGCTAAATATTTTTCCAGGTGACCTGTGTTATTCAAGCAAAATTTGACGATTCTAACAGACACGCAGTGCCACTGGATGTAAATCTCAACACAGATCACAACTAACCAAGAGATAGAGCAGTTAAAATGTACAATTCGAAATTATATTTATGCAGTTTGACCAGAGCTTTATCGAAAAGTAGCCTCAAAGTTTGCAGTAAGACTGGATAAGGTTCTTGAAAGAGCAGGAAGATACGTTAAAGAGAACAAGTATTAATAAAATTGCCGTAGAAATTATCTCTATAAACTCTTTCATATCTACATATTCACGCATTACTTATGGTGGGTAATTATCGAATCATCCTGTATGTGCATGATATAGGAACTGGGTTTCAAAATTCTTCAAGCTAAAGAGCCGAAGCTTGGTTCATTGTACACCATTATTAGATTTCAGAAAAACATTAATAAATAGTTATATATTAAAAATTAAATACATTTCAAAAACAAATATGTGAATTTCTAAATTGTATGCTCTGCATAGGAATGTAATACTTAATAATTACAGATAAAACAATGAACTTTATATCAGTGAATGGAAATTCACGTTCTGGTTCTAATCATTTGTTAGAAATATGCATATGTTCCATTTGGTGCATTTTATATTACAAAATTTATACACGTTCACTTGATAAAAGAGTAGGTGCATTTTATATTTGAACAGAAAGATGGAAATGCTGACTGCAGCACATGGGGAGTGTTTCATGGTTGACGGAAAGTTAAATCGTAATTCCCGACGCATGTGTTTTCATGCACACTACAGTTCTTTACTTCACCCCTACCACTATGCCCATTGTACGTACTTGTCGTAATTACTAACTGGTGTGTAATATTCCGCTGAAAAAACATCTACAGCAGAGTATTTCATGTTGAAGGAGAGGAACTTTTTATCACGAATTGATAAAGTACCGAGTTAACTTAAAACGCCATTGTAATATCATGCCATAGTAGTAGTAGTAGTAGTAGCAGTAATAGTAGTAGTAGTAGTAGTAATAGTAGTAATAGTAATAGTAATAATAATAGTAGTAGTAATTGTAGTAATAGTAGTAGTAATTGTAGTAACAGTAGTAGTAGTAGTAGTAGTAGTAGTAGTAATAGTAGCAGTAGTAGTAGTAGTAGTAATAGTAGTAGTAGTAGTAGTAGTAGTAATAGTAGTAGTAGTAATAGTAGCAGTAGTAGTAGTAATAGCAGTAGTAGTAAAAGTAGTAGCAGTAGTGGTAGTAGTAGTAGTAATAGTAGTAGTAGTAGTAATAGTAGTAGTAGTAGTAATAATAATAGTAGTAGTAATAGTAGTAGTAATAGTAGTAGTAATAGTAGTAGTAATAGTAGTAGTAATAATAATAGTAGTAGTAATATTAATAGTAATAGTAATAGTAGTAGTAGTAGTAGTAGCAGTAGTGGTAGTAGTAGTAGTAGTAGTAGTAATAGTAGTAGTAATAATAATAGTAGTAGTAATATTAATAGTAATAGTAATAGTAGTAGTAGTAGTAGTAATAGTAATAGTAGTAGTAATAATAATAGTAGTAGTAATATTAATAGTAATAGTAATAGTAGTAGTAGTAGTAATAGTAATAGTAGTAGTAATAATAATAGTAGTAGTAATATTAATAGTAATAGTAATAGTAGTAGTAGTAATAGTAGTAATAATAATAGTAGTAGTAATAGTAGTAGTAGTAATAGTAGTAGTAATAATAATAGTAGTAGTAATATTAATAGTAATAGTAGTAGTAGTAATATTAATAGTAGTAATAGTAGTAGTAGTAATAGTAGTAGTAGTAGTTTCTGTAGCGGCAGGTATTGGTGTTGGTAGTTAATTAGTAGTACTAATTGTAGCGGTTATAGTGGAAGTAGCAATAGCAGCAGTGGTTGCTGTAGTGTCGTATTAGTAGTGAAGTAGTAGTAACGGTATTAGTATTGGTGATATTAGTGGTAGCAGTGGATGTTTTTGTGCAATTGAACCTCCCTCATAATAATCCTTAGCGCTTAAAATTGTCTGGCATTCACTTTTGCAGGGTAAGAAAAAAGTACGGAATAATCCTTAGACAGGCAACAACAGACGTTACGGGATTCTAACCCAGGACCTCAATTTTTAAGGCAGATACGCTGATCACATCATGGAGCCGATCAATGGTAATAGTACGGTAATAGTAATAGTAACAGTAGTAGTGGTAACAGTTGTAGCGGTAATTAAGTATATAGTAATTTTATATGCATATATACAAACATGTATATATGTGTATATATGTGTGTGTGTATGTGTGTGTTTAAAGAAAAAACCCCGTAGTTCTAGACGATCTGCTCAGTGCTCAGTCCTCAGGCTCAAACTCTATCCATTAACCGTCTTCTAAAGACAGTTGTAGAGGACAAAGCACAGTGAAAACACCAACATTACTCTAGATCAGTTATTTACATGTCTCCATTGCCACTGGTACAACATCGAACAAGATATTCACTGTCAACGAGGCGTCAAGATGTTTTAATGCAGGTAGTATAAATAATTAATGGCACAATCATCACAGAAAACTTAAAAATATTATATCAGCTATTGATTATTCATTAAATTAAATTCACTCTGTTATTTATGCCTACAAAGAATTAAATTATGCTCTTGTGAATTAACAATTTGCTTTATCAATGCAAATAATATTAATACTGTATATAGGTACGACAAAATTTAAATAACGTGTTCTCTTTTCTTTAAACACTTTGGTGAAACTATTTATTTTGTGAACACATTTTTATGCATTAAAATAAAATAATAGATATTTCCAAGCAAATCAGTATTTCGCCATTAGCAAATATTTGTATTATTAGTAAAGTTGTTTTGCAGTATTCGGTCTTTTGTGCCTGCTGCTTAGGGCGTTACAATTGGTGAATCTCACCCACGCATTGTCTGGCCGCCCAAGCTTGCCTCAGAGTTCTACGTAAATGTAATAGTGGTGCTTGGATAACTTTATGATTATGATCCAACATGTTCCGACATTTGCAATGATCGCTTTGTTCTACCAGAGCGTAGATGTGTTTGCAAGGCTATCGGTTTATCAGTAATTCTAGTACTGTTCCTAATTATCCAACTTTACTGAAGCTTTGTAGGTATCCGGTTGAAGTTTGTGTCAGAATATTAACCTAGTGCTAGCTTTAATTAAACTCTTCCAGCTATAACAAGTTAGAAACAATGAATTTTGTAGATACGCTCGACAACACAGTGACTTCAAACACTTCCTCTAATGAGTACCTGCCTAAAAATAATGCTCTTCTCCCTATAATACTTAATAAAGAAATACGTTTCACTCGACCATCTGTGGATTCCAACAGAAAAAGTATTTCCTTGGTTCAGAGATTTACAAAGTTCCTCTTGAAATGTTACGTGCATGAATTTTAAGAAAAATCTTTCTTATGCCTAATTTTTTTTAAATTAACCTTATTATTGGCAAACTGTTGTTTCATTAAGGGGAGAAAAAAAATAAAGTTGTGTGCTAAATGTGAAACTACGAAACTTTTAAAAATTACTATACTTTTATCGCATTGTTAACGATACTTGCAGGTTTACCCGTAGTTTATAACTTCAAACATTTAGAACAGATATATATATATATTTCTAATATCGTTAATAATAACATGTAAGAACACTTATAATAATAATAATAATAATAATAATAATAATAATAATAATAATAATAATAATAATAATAATATCATTATTGTTGTTGTTATTATTGTTGGAGAAGGAGGAGGAGGGGGAGGAGGAGGAGGAGGAGGAGGAGGAGGAGGAGGAGGAGGAGGAGGAGGAGAAATCGTCCGTTATTTGAAAACGACGGTAAACAGAATGGTAGAAATTTCTAAAATGAAGCGGTTATTTGTTGTAACATGATTGTATGTTAGAGTCGGGGACGCTTGCATTAAGCAGTTGGAGACAGGCTTGCAAGCGGGAAGAACCTATCTATTGATGTCACACCTTCTCTTTTCTCTCGCTCGGAAAAACCAGTTCGAGAACTTATGAAAGCCTTTTAAATAAAGTAATACTAGTTCTTTTTAGTATACCTTGATAATGTAATATATTTATAATGTAATTTAGTGAATTACAGGCGTCCAGTTTAACAAATTTCCTCTCTTATTCCGAGCAAAGATAGTGTAATAATAAATATGTAGTTACTATTTCAATTAGTCAAGCCCTGTAGAGCTACGTTCTTATTTTTGGATGCCGTAAGACGTGACAATACGTCAGAGAAGATGCTTAAATGTCTGTCATAACAACACAACATGCTACAGTAAGACGAATATATGAATTTAAATGGTGCATGGCCTTACATGAGAATTTAAGTATCATCCGTTGTTTCAATGCCTTATTGCCAAATATTTTATCAGAATATTTATAGTAATTTCATTTCACATGTCTAAACAAAGGTACATTTCTTTTAAAAACTTGCACAGCTAAATAACTAGCTATTTATAATAGTTTTTATTTAAACAAAAACTCGTTATATGCCGAGGAAGCGTTTATAAATAATGGTGATTACATTTTAGTTTTCACCCCCTCAACCTTAGCCTAACTCACTTTGAAATTTCAAATAGTATCACTACCTTATTAGACATATATGTTAAATACTAATTTATATGTTATTTATAATTTTATAAATAAAATTATAAAATGAAATGATCTCATTTTTGGTGTTCAATCGTTGCTTGTCAACTAGATTGTTTTTGTTACTTTTGTTTGAGTTTGAACAGAATTGAACTACAGATACTCAGTCGTTTAATATGATTGTTGTGTTTTGATAATAAAATTATGTAGAGCCTATAACAGTTTTCAAACTGTGATCCACCTCTCAGAGAGTCCAGGAAGAATTGGAGAACGGTTAACAACATTTATTTTTGCATGTATATACACAATCAATGAATTATAAGAATATGAAAGGTGATATAAGCTTATGGTGTGTTGAGGTAAAGTAAATTATTCAGAAGGGAGTTTCCAAAGAGGTGAGATGCAAACATAGGCCATGCAGAACACTCAAGTATATTGGGACGTTGATCTACGGGGGCAAAGACGTCAAGGTGGGAGACAGTATTGGGTATGCGACATCGTTTGATTTATGTCTCACACTTACGGCGATTTAAGTGCGGGCCGTCGTCAATTGGGCCAGGAGTATTAGTGTCCCTGCAGTGCTGATGTTGCCTCCTGCTGCGTAATTCGTCGTCTTGATGCCACGGCTGCCAATTTTTATTTACAACTCCCGTTCCAATTAGGAAAAATAAATATTCCAGAGTACTCTGCCTATTTTATTGACACAGGTCAATGGGACAGGAGGAGCGGTTGCTGAAATAAGTGAAGACGCGTCGAAAAGTAGATTGAGTTCACAATTTATTGAGTAAAATCCTTCAAATAACTAAATGCTTTACTATGTGATCAAAGAATATGTGTAGATTACACTGATAAATTTAAATACTTAGTTACACTGAACCTATGAAAAAAATTGAGTAAAACCTTAATATGAATTTAACATGTTTTACCACTGTCGAAATTAAACTTGAAGCATTTAACACGTCTTACCACTGATGAAGACTTGGAATGAAGCTCGTGGCTTCAGATGGCATATATATATATATACAGAATTTGAATCTGTTAAGCTTGGACGCTCGTGTCCCTCTAACTTCAAAAAAGCATCGCTTTTAAAATTTTTAAGTTTGAACCCAGCTCCTTGACTGGCTACCCTCAAACTTGACATGGCTGGTCTAATTCGTTCTTTAACAAGTTTTAAAGAACGTCTTCGCTTATTTGAGGGTTTTAATTCGCTTATTCGAGGGTCCTGACTTTGGGCGCTTCACACCTAAACGTGGTTTTTAACTCCTATACATACACAACGTTCATAAAACGGTAGCTTCTAGCATAATAACAGGTCTCTTTAAAAGGTCGAACAACAGCACAGCGACCTCACCTCTACACCGCTCTTAACACCCGCTTGCTTTTGTGAAAGACTTTACTATGGGCGAACGGCGTCAGGTACTTCCCAAGTTACAAAAATCTTGTCTGTATAAAATATATACAGTAATACAAATTATTACACCGTTCATGATTGTTACACACCATACGCACAAATACGTCACCAATGAAAATAATACAATCAATAATAGTGGTGATAATATTAATATCAATAATAATTGTTATACGAATAATAATGTTAATTTCAAGAATTACAACAATAATAATGACAATACTAACATTGAATAGAATGAGGGGATGAGGCCGGCAACACCGTTATATAATTAATGGGCAATTAAGACATGGCAACACGCACAGGGGTAAGATAATGGACCAACAACAACAGAGAAGAGAGACGGAGGGAACTAGCAGCAAAGCTGCACTATACATACAGTGTAACATGCAGTTGTTGGAACTCTTTACAATAATGTGACTTAAAGTTTCTCATGTATCATCAGTGTCTACCGCCTGTGGTGCCTCAATAGTAAAAACGGGCGTCATCATTTAAAAAAAAATCATCAGTGGTGAGGTCGCCGTAATCCCCGACATCCGGTCCTAGTGATGTATTGGTAACCATACTTGTCTTCTAAACCCAAGATCGCGGGCTCAATCCCGGCCAGATCGATGGATTTTTTCGGGGATAAAAATCATAAATATGACTTCCTTCGGAAGGGGAATAAAGCCGTGGCCGGATTTACGATATGTAAAAGAACCTCAAGCCTGAAAGATGCGGCATCTTAGCAAAATTTGTCGGCCGTTTCACGACTTGATTTGAATGGGACGCTGATGACCTGAGATGTTAAATACCGTCAATAAGTGAACCAAATCAATAACAAAAGTAATCTTCCAGTAAGTCACTGCCTCGTCTCCAAGAAGAGGAACCTGATGCCCACCCCAGTATGGATAAAACGTTTGGGAAAATAAAGGGTAAAAATTTATGACCTTATAGCCCAGAAGAGGCTTGAGGTTCTATTACGTGCCGCAAATCTAACATACGAATTCCACAGGTTTTTTTAATAGTGTTTAACGCTCATTTTAACTACTGAGGCATCACAGGCGGTGGACGCTGATGAAATATGAGCTAATATGATAAACTTGGAAAGAATTTTTAAGGAAGGAAGCGTTCCAGGCCTAAAGTTTATGATACCTTCTCGACATTGGCCATTTATGAGAACTGAGGAAAACCTGAAAACAACTTCACTCCGGGAGGACGGTTCTGATGGGAATTGAACCCAGAACTCAAGAATACACGCCTTAATGACCTCGGCCACCCGTGGCGGTACCTATGGATTTACTCCCTTCTGAATGAATCCATACATAGGATTTTTACGCCCGAAAAAATCCATTGATCTGACTGGGATTGAACCAGTTATCTTGGATCTACGAGGCAAATGCGATCACCAGAACCAACTTCTCTTGTTTGGGAGTAAAATTGTCATCAGGGTTACGTCGTACGGTCCTTACTCTCTCCCTGGACTCGTGTACTGATTACGGCAGCAGAAACTGTAATGTATATTGTAAATTTTAATTCAATATATAGCTTTCGTCTTCCAATATATAAAAAATTGATCTAGCATCTTGGTAACGTGCTTAGCGTTTAAACTTTCATTTGTTAAATTGTAGGTAACCACTGGTTAAGAATTATATTCAAAGTTAAATACGTCAAGTGCTGGGACAAAAAACTTCTATATATGCAAATTGCCCTATAAACTTTCCTTAATGGATTTAGCAACGTACTTGCCAGGTAACTGCATTTTACACGAGTATTAAAGCAGTTTTCACTGATAATATTCTGCTGTTAAAAGCACCATTGTTGAGTTAATGGTTTGATGGTAATTATTATAATAAACATTAATGTCAAAGAAGTATATTCTCTCGTATCTATGTAACTGCATTTCCTAAATACTTGCGCAGGCATTAACGGGAAGGTGTAATATAAGAAATCTATAATTCTTGTAAGGAAGCCTAGTGCCATAGCAGATATTACGTAAATTAAAAAAAAGATGGCGGGATTAGATAAACGAATAAAGGGAAAATTAATTAAAATCTTTTTTCAAAGATACGACTATTTCCTTCATGCTGTACGTGTTACTACGAGGGTATGGACACGACATTATGGTAAGACGATGGTGCAGGCAGTTCACTGAAGGACGAACCAATATTCACGACGACGACCGTAGTGGCCGACCGTCCCTGGTGACGGCAGAAGTGTTGGAAAGTGTGCGGCAAGCAATTGAGCAGAACCGGCGCTTCACAATTTCAGAACTCTCTTGTCAATTCCCCAGATGTCTCGCTCCCTTGTGCACGAAATTGTCTCCCGGAAGCTTGACACAATTGGCGATGGATCTCTGCTGGACTTTGCTTTTGAGCGTGCAAACCTCGGATGACTGCACGAACCTCGCAGTTGGCGGGAGACAATATCAGAGTACCCATTTTCTCCTAGCACAGCGCGGTAACCACGGCCGTCACAAGGCTGAAATTTTACTGCATTATTACCACATACTTCCTCTCTATTCCTGCGCATGTACATTCCTATCCGACTAACGGTGCCATCTCTAGGCGCGATTGGGACTTACTTTCTGGATACCGTAATACAATGGTTTAGCTTTCAAGAAAAGATGGATGTTTGAATATACAGTTAAAGCTAACATTTTCCCCATTCGAATTTAGTTAATAATGTTAATATTCAAATTCAGTTGCCATAAATTTAAACACAAGCATCAAAAGCCAAAAGGGAACTAATGACAAAAGTTGACGGTACTGTCTGCTTCCAACTTCAAGACATGACTCATTGTTTATAATCGATACTCTTAAACGAGATACATTTCCACGGCTAGCTCAGATATCTTTAATACAGAAGTCTCTCAAGTGCAACAGGGCTTTACTTTTTTGTATTCTCCCTCTTTCAACTCTTCAACAAACAAAATTACATTAGACTTAGGCAACGAAGCGCAGTTTGACAATTGAGTATCTTTCCTCTCCTGCTTAAGCTAAAACTTCACACTGAAATCATGTGCTCTAATTAACCATAGGTAGACAGCCAGTATTAACAATGAGGTAAATTCCACAAAATTTAACTTTTTCGGTTTGATTTTCAATATTGTGTGCAATGGATTTAGTTTTGGAACATAGTGCTTAAATTACAATTAAATAAAATATTAACAAAACTGCATACAAGAGAGAGTGGCGGTCGATATACTCGTATATTTGATTATAATACTCATATACATGTGTGTAGCAAGAGTTGATTCCTATGATGCAACTCTAAATTCAGTTTAGTTCATCTAAAACGTTTATTTCACAATAATGTCTGAAATGCGTGAATAAAGCATGTGTAGCTTCAAGTTCATTAATTGTTGCGTTACATCCTAGCTGTTGAAATGATAAAAAGTGCTGACTCACTAATAAAATGGAGCGTGTCCAACACAAAAACCATGCGTTCCAGTCAACCATTTGCTGGCCACACACGCAACGACTGGAATAACGACCGTTTTTACTACGGAGGCACCACAGGTGGTGGACACTGATAGTGTATGGGATGAAATATTGGGAAAGAATTTTAAGAAAGCCTAAGTTTAGGGTACAATTTGCTATTTAATGAGGAAAACCTGGAAAAAACCTCACTAGTAAATGGTTGAATAATTGGGTGCAACTACCTTAAAAAAGAAGGTAATATCTGTTTTTGGAATTTATCAAGAAATGTCGGAAACTTAGGGGAAATGTACTGTACTTTATGATACAATTGTAGTAAACACATCGTTTCCTTATCTTGTGAAGTAGAACATGGTGGTCGTCTTTGGGAAATTGCCACAGCGGATGTAAACATAAACAAATACATGATTTAGTGTTGCAATCGACGAGTGACCACCAGAGATAGATTAGGCTTTAAGGACCTTCTTCATATCTATGGTAGTGCAAATGCTCAGGAGTCTTTTCTTTCAGCTTTGAAACTACAATAAATATACACCACATTAGAGTATATGTAATACTTAAGCTGAAGAATTAAAGATTAAAGAAGTAGCTACAAGATGGGTACCTTAAGTGTTGACACCTACTTAAGAACAAGTCGAGTCAACATTTGTAAGACACACTTAAGACCTTTTCGGACGGATCTAAAGCAGTATCTTGATTTATTTATAACTATAGATGAGCTATGGGTCCACCATTCTGCCCCTGAAACCAAAATGTTAAGCAAGGAATGCAGACAAGGTCTCTTACTGCTAAGAACTTTAATGTGCATAAGGATTATTCTGGTTGACTATTTGTGGAGTGAAGTAACAAAAATACGTCATTATAATACTACGAGAGTAAGTCTATAAGTTTCCCGCCTCGCCGATAAGAACTGTCGACTTCACAAAATCCTTATCTGGTGGCATACCAGATAGATAACTATTAAGTAAATAATTGCAGCTGTAACTACTGCTCCAATGTGTTCAGTTCAGATATAGTTGCGTAAAAAGGCTATGTGTACAAGATTGTGACATGTTCAAAATGGAGCACCGACCTGTTAAGTTCTTCACAAAAGAAGGACTTACTCCAAATGAAATTAAACAGCGATTGGACGGTGTATATGGGGAGACATCCTCCTCATATTCTATTGTAAAAGAATGGGCCAAGCTTTTTGAATCGGTCGAGAAAGCACTGAAGACGAAGAGCGTGCAGGTGGCCCTAGGAGGTGCTCACTCCTGACAACATGGCTCTTGTGGAAGGAGAAATTGTGGAAGACCGGCGGCTCAAAGTTACAGAAATAGCAGCAAGGCTGGTCCTTTTTAAACAACAATCCTTTGAATTATTCATCTATATTTAAACATGAATAAGGTTAGTGCAAGATGGGTGCCTAGACCTCTTTTCTCAGTCCAAAAGCAGCAACCAGCCATCTGTTGTCAGGTATATTTGGAACTCTGCCGTGGCAACGAGAGAGAAGTTCTACAAACCATTGTTACAGGAGATGAAACTATGGTCTATGGTCCTCTATTATGATCCCTTGTCCAAAAGAGAATCAATGGAGTGGCGAAAACCTGGCGAAGCACCTCTAAAAGCAAGATCATTCAGTCCATCAAGAAGATCATGGCCACGGCCTTATGGGACTGTAAAGGAATGCTCTTCATTGACTTCAAGGAGAGGTACACCACAGTAAATAGGGAGTTCTAAGCTGGCCTACTGCACAGATTATGTGCTTCCATCATAGAGAAAAGGCGAGGAAAGTCGATTGGTGGTGTGCGCCTTCTTCACGACAACCCGCCTGTGCACACAGCTCTGGTTGCAAAGGAAGCTGTGAAGAAATGTGACTTCATGAAGATGAATCAACCAACCCTACAGACCAGATCTTGCTCCCAGTGACTATTTCTTCTTCTCAAAACTCAAGAAGGACCTTTGAGGAAAGAAATTTAAGGGTGACGAAGAAGTGATGGATGCTGTTTATTCCCATTTTGCAGACAAGACTTTTAACTATTTTTGTAGGCGGATGAAATATTAATTCAAAGATGTGAGAAGTGCAGTGCATTAAAGGTTAACTCTATTGAAAAGTGAAATGTAGTTTTTGTCTTAATTATACCTAGAAAATAGTTAGGCCGGAAACTTATGGACCTACCTTCGTATACTAATTTCAAAATTACGAAATACAATCAAGGAAGGATAAGCTTGGCTAGAAGTTGAGGCATGGTATGCCCTTTCTTCAGGACAATGCTTCAAGCCACAAGTTCTATATTGCAATTGATATAGCAGACTTTGAACCTCTGGAACTTCCTACTTACTGGATAAGTGCAGCCGCCTCAACCGATAAAAGGAAAAATAGTCACCGCGCTTAAAGTTAGTATTTCTACTTAAAGCACAATATTATACTGTATTTAAAATGATAATAATAAGCCTAACTTGGGTAATAAGGGATGTTCAAAATGATGCCAATCGGCGGCATTACATTGCCGAAATCTGTGTAGGAAACATATACTTTTCATTTAACTTTGCTTTCGTAAGAAACGGTGGCTCGGAATATATTTCTAGAGAAATCATGATTCTCGTAACTTTTTAACAAGTTGGCAAACAGTTTCTCTGCCCATAACACAATTAGCTAAGAACATTTTCTTTCGAATCGCCTTATCTCTTCTCTGCGTGTACACCTTTTCACATAAAATCCCGCTCTTCAAGGCTATAGTTATGTAACGCCATAAATAATTACTTCAATTAGCACACAATTTACACAAAATGACAGCACCGAGTAAAACACGAACTCACAACCAACCAATGACAAAGCCTTCCTCAAACTAACTACAAGCTACTACCTGCACATATATTATACTGCCTCAAAGACTGGCTTCTCTTAGTACGCAGCCGCGCTCTCCCAACCTGTAACACAATTAATCTCACTGTAGAAGTAGGCAGCTGGAGAGTTTGAATAAGATGGAAGATACATATACATAATAAAATATTATGACCAAACATAAATCAGAGTTCAACAGTTGGATGTTATACTAATTGGGAATTTATCCTATCTCAGAAATTGGGAATAAATATGTGAAAAGAGAGGAGGTGTATATACGATTTTGTGCATTTAGAGAAGATGCAAAAATGTAGATGCATGTAGAATTTGGTCAGCTCTAAGAAGAGCTAAAATCTATATAATTATTTCAAAAATCTCGATCTTATGAGATAAGGAATATTAGAATTATTTGCTACGACTAAAGGTAATAAAATATCATAATAATACTTCAGCTTTTGACGGATAATTTGCTCATCAAATAAAACGTGTTTCTTTTGGTGTATAAAGTTAATGTATTGGAATGTTTGAATGTTACAATAATACTCATATATAGGTGAAAAGTAACCGTAGTTATGTTTTACAAATTTAAGCTTTTTGACTTGGAGTCACTGAGTTAACGAGAAAGTTGAGTGTGTTGCAATCTTATTCGTGAAAACAAAAATTACTATACGGTATATGGAAAGTTATACTGGCAACAGATCAAAAATTTAAAGTTTGTCACAAACAGTTACATCAACTAAAATTAAACTCTTGTTTTAGTAGTTCTGTTTGCCTAACCTAAGAAACATAGAAAGAAACCGTTGAACATGCTTTTTCCTTTTAGTTGTTCCCTGCTTTGAGTTTCCTTCTATTCGAATTCAGTTTGTAATGTTATCTGTTATCGGTTTATTGTGTGTTACATTTCTTTAGCCAAATTTATTCTAAAGTTTATAAGTTTTTGTTGAATACTTCTTGCAATTTTTGTGCAATTCTTCTTGTAAAGTCTAATTGCATTTTTATACTTTTCATACCGTAATAAACGGGTAGAATCCGAAAAAAATTACATAGAACTATCAGAGAAAAATTTTCTTTCTGTGACTTCCTTTCTTTCTTTTCTATTATCCTCTTTTCTACCTCAGGTAATACTGGCGAGTCATATCCGCTTTTGAGATTCCTTCTAGAAGCTTTGAGGACAAGGCGAAAAGCTGCACATAGCAAAGTGCAGAAAAAGGAAAGAAGAGTGACAGGGTAAGACGTGTTTGAGGCTTAAAGGGATTCGAAGGATATGAGATTTTTAAAGCTCCGTCACACTGAAAACGGAAATGGAGGAAGTGGAAAATTGAAACAGGAACTTGACATAAAGCTGGGTTTTCAATAAGGGAACTGAACAGACAGAAACAATGGGAAGATATTGCTACAAAATAAGTTCCTATAAGACCATGTCTCTTTAAATATCTGAAAACTCGTTAAAATAGAAATTAATAGCCGGAATATTCCTTACTTTTATACAGGATGTTCAAAAAGTTACCCATCCTAGGCGAGTTTACACAAATGTTAAAATTTCTAGCTAATATTAGTATTAATGGTCTTTATGGCACGATAGACTCCAGAAGGCATAGCCAAATAAATTTGGTCGAACTATCCCAGTAGTCTTTGGATCCTCTACGGCTGGGAAACTTCTCATAATGCGATACTCTTTTAATATCTTCATTTGATTTTGCGTTAGGCTACTGTAAAACGATTCGTTCTCACGAGAGAAAAGTTTTCGAATTCGTACCACAAACTATGCATATTTTTTCTAAAAAAAAGTTCAATCAATTGTTTCTAATTATGCAGATTGCCAGATTTTGTCATATGAAGAATATTATGGCACTTAAGAGCTAGGCATTTTTACTAGTCAATATTTAATTAAAGTTTTATTTTACGAATTTTACAACTAAAAAGACACTACTATTTAAAAATGACGTCTTTCAAAAAATAGAATTACTACATACGAAGTTTTAGGCAGGACTTGTAGACAAACTCGTTAAATTTTCATTATCGGAAAAAGCTCATTAATGTCAGTAGTACTAACTAGTGTAATGTTATCAAAACATTGAAGTTCCCTAAATAGATTTAAAGCATCCAAGAAAATATAATTATAAAAACTGATGTTTAGAAATATTAAATCTACAATACAAGTGGAACATGTGAACAAATATACTGTAATCTGTGCAAGAAACCAAAAAGTACTGGTGTTCCGCTTAGAAGTATCGAGAAATAAGTGATAATTTAAAGTGTAAATATTGCATACATGATGTAGAAACTCTGCTAGTTTAGGACAATGGTTAATGCAATTCTAGGGATGTGCCGCTTCAACGTCTAGAGTTCATTCCCCTCCGGCGAATATGACGTACATGCAAAAACAGACATCTGGTCTGCTAACCTTTGAACGAACTGAACTATTTGTTTTGGCTTTTATTTGTCCCCCATAACAGGTCTGTTGCTTTATTAAACACATAGTGCCAGGCTTGTCCTCGCATTAAAAAGTATGCATTTATATACGAGCACACATACGCACACATCCTTTGAACTATTGTTGTGAATAAACTTGGAGAGGTTCTGTATGTTGTAAAATACAAATCATAACAATATATTCCTTTGTTTTTAAATGGTGGGCCTTTATTTCTTGATACCTCTAAGTGTACCATTATGTATACATTGCTAAGTAGTAAGTATAGAGAATAATATTGATCTTGTAGTGAGATAAATAGTTGAGTAATTTATTTGACTTTGAAATAGTTTTAAAATATTTTAATAAGAATTTCATTTTTATGATCTTTTAAAAACATTGTTAAATCAATTAATTACTTTGTAACAATTTATCTTATTGCAAGATGAATTTTATTCTTTGAACTTATTACCTTAGCAATGTGTACATGATGCTTAGAGGTATCAAGAAATAAATTCTTACTGTTTAAAAACAGAGAAATATCATTAAAATTAAATTTACTGGAATTTTTTTGAGTCTGCCTATGAAAGACTATTGCGCATGAACGGTATGTAATTTGTTTTATATATACAGAGTGTTAATAAACTACACGGAAAGAACATCAGTGTGTGGAGATTTATATAAAGCAATTTGGGATAGAAAACATATCACATTTCGAAGCTATAAGTTTCTAAAGCTCTCTAGTATGCCACTGGCTAATAAAGATGTCCCTCGAAAGCTAAGGGAGTTTTCTAACGTATCACTCTGGCATCATGGTTCTGACATTAACTTTCGAGTAAGAGGTTGTCATTTGTTTTCGAGTTCGATTCTCGCATATAAATTTTTCCCCCGTTTCCTGACTAGGGCCTAAGATGTTTCATTTTATACACTTAAATCTTAACATATCAATTCATATAATTGAAACCCTTGCTTACAAAAGTTACGATTGTGGGTACTCTTAATGAGTTGGGTGTCGTATATTCAAAAGTTATCTAAATTTCATTCATAATTCTTTAGTGTGCGTTTCGCACCACCTCATGTTAAATAAAAAAAATGACAAGACGAGGTCTGAATCCACGGCCTGTGGAACACCCGCTTTTGCGTTATGCATTACACCACACAAGCAGTTAAAGAGCTCCCTCAAGAGTAGGCTAAATAATGCAGGAAGGCAGTTTATAGATTTTCAGTGTCGCACTGTCACATGATTAGTTCGAGGTTTGAGGGATTTTTATGGCACTAAATGTTGAAAACGCTGATAGCAAGCTGCAAAAAAACAACATTTCTATGCTCGCAAGGAGTTTTAAAGACATTCTAAACCAATTTTTCACCCGGCTTGGCTTTAACACCGACTTAGCAGTATCTGATGCAAACATGTTTAGCATCATAAAAACTCTGCGTTATGTGGACCATGCATTACCTATCTCAAATTGCTTAAATCTGTCTTGTGTACACTCCCTGAAATTATTTCGGTGTAGTTCATAACTTCCTATATATCTATGCAGCAATTACAGAGCTATCTGAAAATGTGTAGGCTTATTGTATGCAGCAACATTACCCAATAAAAGACTGAATAATACATTCTTAGTATATCTTGAACTGTAAATGATAATATCACCTTGAAACGGTATTAAATTAAAATTTGTTTTAAAGTCAACAGGTTTAGGCCCCATTCACAATGAAAACTTAACATAAACATAATAAAATAATAAAAATATATAGTCATTTACATGAAAGACGCAAACACAAGATTTAACCAAACAAAATTTAATAATAAAAAAGCGAAGATCAACTAACAACTGATTGAAAATGGCTGCTTCTGATCAGAGAGTGATATTGTTTTATTTTCTTACCTCCATAGGTTTAATTCACTTAAGAATGAAGACCACACGATTGCTTTCAAAACTGCATGTTTATACGATCTATTTTTCTTGTCGTACAAGCAAGGTTGGTTGATATAAGGCAATTAATTTTTCGTCTATGAACGGTTTCATTACAATATATAGCATCTAGTTTTTACGTTTACGTTATGCTTTCGCTTATTTATCATTGTGAATGGCTTCTTATAAGCTATTTTTAAAAAGGAGAAGAAAAAATAATGCATATCTATTTTAGCGTGATGCATACATTAGAAGTGCTGATGTAATATCTGCCTTACAACGCCTTAAATGTACGAGGTCTGTTCAAAAAGTATCGCGAATTTTTTTTTTTTTTTCAAAAAGTATTTATTTATTCATGAATATCTATTTTGTCCCCTTCAAAGTAATCCCCACCAGATATTATACACTTGTGCCAACGTTTTTTCCAATCCTCGAAGCACTTTAAAAAATCGTTTTTTGTGATCTTGTTCAAGTCCTCCTTCGATGCCGTCTTTATCTCTTCAACCGTGGCGTAGCGTCGTCCTTTCATTGGCCTCTTCAGTTTTGGGAACAAAAAAAAAAAAAAACGTCACAGGGGGCCAGGTCTGGGGAGTACGGTGGCTGCGGCATCATAAGTGTGTTGTTCGCGCACAACAACAATGTGTGAGCAGGGGCGTTATCATGGTGCCAAAGCCAATTTTTGTTCTTCCACAAATCCGGGCGTTTCTGGCGGATTGCTTCGCGCAAATTGGGCATAACTTGCAGGTAATATTCCTTATTGACATGCTACCCTATGGCAAGAACTCATGATGCACCACGCCCCTGCAATCGAAGAAAATTGTAAGCAAAACCTTCACATTCGACCGAACTTGGCACGCTTTTTTCGATCTTGGCTCGTGTGGCAACATCCATTGGGATGAATGAGCTTTAGTTTGCACGTCTTAACCATAAACTCATGATTCGTCACCAGTTATGACCCTCTGGAGCAAATTTGGATCGTCGCGGACAGAGTTCAACAGCACCTTAGCAACGTTAATGCGATGGTGTTTTTGGTCGAAATTGAGCAACTTTGGTACGAATTTTGCGGCGACCCGTCTCATGCCCATATCATTGGTAAAATTCGAATGGCACGAGCCAATCGATATGTTTAGGTCCTCAGAAGCTTCTCTAATGGTGATTCGACGATTGGCCAACACTATTTTCTTCACTTCTTCAATGTTTTCGTCTGTTGTTGACGAGCTCGGGCGTCTGGGACGTTCTTCGTCGTTCACATCTTCTCGACCCTCTGAGAACATTTTGTACCACCGATAAACGTTGCTTTGGTCCACCATATGCCACAGTCAACATTCGGAATGCATCCGCGCACTTAATTTTGTTTTTCACACAAAATTTGATACACATTCTTTGTTCCAAAAATCGAAGACGAGCCAAAACACGTCCAAGCAAAATAGCTGTCAACAATTAACTGAACATTCAAAATGGCCGAGCTTGTCAACATAAGTGAGGGACATGAGTACCAACATAACGCCACAAAACAATCGAAAATCGAATATACGTAGCCCGCGGAAATTCAAAATTCGCGATACTTTTTGAAGAGACCTTGTATGTGAACAAATTTTACGCAATTCCAATTGTACCTAAAATGAAAAGAAAGACAAAGTTGGAAATAGGCTTTAAAAATAAGGGTAAGCTTTATAATGACAGCAGACGAGTAAAAATTTTAATTGAAAAAATAATAACTGAAAACAAAGACAACTCAATATGCTACTTACTGTTAATAGCAATGCACAATACCAGGTGATACTTGAACAGTTACAGTAAGTAATTTATCGACCTTTTAAATACATCATATTGATAGTGTTTATCTATATACGTTTTGGGCGATGTGGCAATAAAAATAAATTGGGCTACCTAGAAAGTAAAATGTAGAAACATAGCATTGGATTGTCTGTACAATGGATTGAAAGAAAGAAATGGAACGATCAAGTACAGTAAGGTGAAATGGAAACTTTCTCACTTCTTCCTCCATTTTCTATGATAATTGTTAGTCTATCAACCGTTATAATAGTTATACTTTCTCAACGAGTATATGCTTTGAGCAAAAATAAAGACAGCTATTGTGCTAAAAAACCATATTACCTTCTCTCTGACTGGAACCTGCAGTAGATTTTGTAGCACATTTGTTGAGTTCGGCTTAAAAGAATAAATGTTGATAAATGAACCATATTAGAACGTACATTTTTTGCTCTGGCTGTTTAATGAGAGTTTTCAGAATTATTCATAAACAGTACATTCAGAGGAAGAAAATCAACAATTGAAGACACTATCTGAAATTAAACTGAAATGTTTTTCAGACCCTTTTCGTAAGGAGTGTTGTAAGTAAAAAGATTGATTCCCACGAGGAATAGAGTCGGGATTAAACAACTGTAGTCCTTTTATCTGGCATGTAATTAATTATTTCATAATTTCTGGAAAATATAATCAGAAATTCTCCAGCCGGAAGGAACACTGAAAGGGGTTGTGTCATTCCATCAAGAAATGCTTTAGAACATTACAAAAATACCAACAGTTGATAAGTTCTACTTAAAAAGATTAAAAAATTAGCCAAGAACAAAGCCAACTTTAGATTTTTATAAGGTAATGACTCTATCAAAGCTTATTTATAGCTCAGAAATCTGGACCACTGTCTTAAAGCAAATGCAAAAGATAAATTATCTTGAAATTAGATTATTGATAAACTTTGAGATATACGTTATTGGATCAAAGGGAAGTGAAGACATTGGAAATGAATTAAATATCGAACAAATCTGGGTTATACTTTCAAACTCTAGAGACAATCTAAATAACCACATTAGAAAAATAGAAGATAACAGCTTTGAACTACAAACCTTCTGACTGAAGAAGCTTTGAAAAGAATATTTGTAATAAATCTAAGTTCAAAAAATGCTATACGATCGGAATTATGGAGATTATGGTTATCATTTGTTAACTGCAACCATAAAGTTTGATTTGTTGGTTAACTGAATGGCAGTATGTTGAATTGCGAAAAAAGGACTTTTTGAATAGAAAGAGCGCTTGACGCTAATTAAGTGGGAACAGATATCACAGACGATTTAATGTGGAACGAAATCATAGCTACGTTGCGAGGTGACATGTATCCATAACCAGTCAAATGTAAACCACTGTTTACATTTGACGCTGTTATTAGCATGCGGCACAACTCATGTACTCTCACTTTGAGGGAGTGGTAGCTTTTTGAGAACTACAAAGGTACGTTTTATGAATGATTACTCTTCTTGAACTTCAATTAAAGTGATCCACTGAAGTAATGCTCTATATCCAACAGAAAAAAAAATTAAGGAAGTTATTACGTTTTCTGTACTCTTTAATAGTTGTAACAATGGAGTTCAGACTGCAGCACAAAGTCGATTCTGGTGGTCTAGTGGTAGTCATACTTGCCTGGTAGACCCAAGGTCTTAGGTTCAAACCGGGCCAATCGATGGATTTTTAGGGCGTAAAAATCATGTGTGGCTTCCTTAGGAAGAGAAGCAAATTCGCGGGTCCCATACCATAGATTTACAGGACGTATAAAAAAATACTCAAGCCTGAAAAAAGAGACCTCTGAGCAAAATGTCTCTGCCATTCCACATCCTGAATTGAATGGGACGCTAATGACTAGAGAATTAATGAACGTCCTTAAATAAAATAAACTTAAAATAAACTGCAGCAACGCAGTGCTCCTATTTTAGAAGTGACTATTTTACTCCCTTTGTACTCATAACTTTTTGTAACAATTCGAAGTCATTTGGCTAACCAAGCTTACAGCTAACAGCCACAGTTAACTAAGCAAATGGCTGGGCACTAGGAACGCACTCCGATCTTAATCCCTACAAATCTTTTACATCACGGGTTCTAACCACAGATAATCAAATGATACAATAAACTGATACTTCCATCGCTACTAGTGCTCCTTTTTAATGGTATTACAATGAGAATGTGTTACCTATAGCAACCTATTGCGACAGCCAGGGAGAGGAGTTGGGCATCTTTACTCGTACATGTCTCTCGATAGACTGACGCTTCTTCCTTACCAAAACCTCCAAATATTGCTGTTATACGCATGCGCAGAGCTTTTCCTAAGTTTCACACACGCCAGAAGAGCGTGCAAATAGCTGGCGATTCTTGACTTCAATATACTTTACTATTACAATAATGACGAGTCTCACTATTAATATTTTAATTATTAAGCCCCATTATTAACGCCTACTTTCCATTATTAATCACACTATATGCCACAATATGACATATTAGAAATAGGCTACCACACTTTGAAGCAAAAGTCAGGCCTAGAAGGCGAAGGTTCACATAATGGAATTTTTGCTTAGGTTATTGACAAAGGTTATCAGAGTTTAATTAGATATTACTTCATTATTAATTTAAAAAAAGCATAGATCGTTCCAATCGAGGTCAGAATTTAATAAATTAATTAAATAACTATCGTATCTTACGGTATCTACCATAAGATACATGTTCACAATAGCTTCAAAAGTAATAGGTCAAATATTTGCTAATTGTACGTCATAAAGCTAATCTGCAAACAAAGAGAGGATGGGGATGTGGTTACACAAAGGTTTCCTGCTTGCTAACGGAAAAAACGATAAAAGGGAGAAAAACGTGGCATATCATCCCAGGATCACTGAGAGTAATGGATGTTCCTGACACACCTTTGACTAGTCCTCTAAAAAAGGCGCTAGAGTTTCTAACATTGGCGGCACACTTTTAAGACAAATGCTCAGCTCTTAGCCAGAAGTAAATCCTCAGTATTCGATGTTAAAATCCTCATTTTTATTGTCAACACAACTCTCCAAAGAGTTGAGTGAGGGAATCCCGAAGCTCATGACAGTGTCAGTGCAAATTGAGAAGGGTTGTGCATTTCCATGGCTAATATTCGTAAGGTAATAGCTTCAAAATAGAGTGGATTTACTGTCTACAATCAGTTTTCAGTGTTTAGACAACCGTTATAGAGTATGTTAAACAAATATATAAAACTTGGTTTGAAAATGTGAACTAGGGAGCTCACATCAAAACACTATAGCACTAATGTGCTTCATGTAGGGTTAGGACTCAGTGATGAGAAGAGATTATTTGGCATATTTATGGTGTTTCTACACATAAAGACTACTGTGCATACGTTGCAGCATATTTTCAAGATTTCGTTGTATAAACGACCAAATTTACATTTATTCTATGTTTTTAGATGTAAATACATTAAAATTTAACGAAATACTAGTACGTTTCGGCGCTGGTACCACAGATACTTGTAATAAATTTGTCTCAAGAAACACGTTCCACTCACAAGGGACAAGTTTTTTCCTCAATAGTACAAAACCGGCATCATTTCTTTGATTTCCCCCGGCCTGTTAACTGAGGCGTCTCTGTGTATGGTTTCAAACAATTCTTTCGAACTATGTACAAATTCGAGTGCATTTAAATTCCGATATTTTGGTACGTGCCTTTCTACAGTTTTAATTTCGTTGTTAAAACAAATTTTGGAAAACCACGTCTTCAAGAATCTAAAAACTAAAGCATCCAAATTGAAAAACTGTTAACAACATACTTTTCTCAAATACAAGGGCCCAGATTAAGATAAAATTAGACATGGGGCTATCCAGTATCGTGTTTAAAGAGAATAAAATGTTATGTCAAGAAAATTTGGATAGCCTATACTTGAGCCTAGTAAACTCAAATATGTATGCATTAGCGTTTTACTCAAAAACAAAATGTGATGTAAAACAATTATTCTACCTTAAAAATATCCTCGAGATAAGAGAAACTATGATATTGAATACTTTGAGAAACCATTGATAATTATGTAAACAGGAAAAATGTTAGTATATAAATCGCATTTGCTTCTTGTTTTTTGTAAAATTGTCATAAATCTAAAATAAATTAAAGAGAATGAATTGTTTATTAAATAGTTGATTACATGATTTGATCAAAATTGGGTGTTGCATGTTTTTTTTTTTTTTTTTTTTTTTTTTTTTTTTTGCATATTTCAGACTTTTTGTGTACATAAATCCCTAGCTATAGGTATAACTGAAAATTTGAGTCGTTTCAGCTCTTGAATGCTTTTATTTTTATCTTAGGATAACTATATTAAAGCTCCTCTTAAGTGTTCATGTTGTCTCTGAACTATTGTTTTGTGTATGTTCATAACGAGTCTTCGACAAATTTCTTCGTAGTCGGATTATGTGCACCGCACAGGAGAATGTTGGTGCTTCCACATTTTTGACATTCCTTCGAAACCGGTTTTTACCAGGTAGTCCGCTCACCGTTGCTAGGTTTGAACTTTGGAGTGTACTTGCCTTGGTGGTTAAGTGAACACAATAACTATACGCCCGAAGCGCGGTTAGTGTTGCCATTCGAATTCGCTTCCCTAGTGAAATCACGGCTACATAATGACTGCGGAGCGACTTCTCGATGACTTTTTATATTAAAAGTATTTTGGTAATTCATTACTACTCGTTAAGGTTTTCGATTTTTTTTAAACTTTTAAATCCTTTTACTTTAATTTAAGGGATGTAAAGAAACAAAGAAATATTTTCAATCTGTTTAAAGGCGTAGTGAGAAAACAGGAAGTCTGGAGAGAAGGGGCGAAGCTTCTATCAAGGCTGTAACCTAAAATTAATCAGATATTTGTATGTGAATTTTTATTGACGAATTAAAATATTTTTAATTTGAATTTCATGGAGTTTAGGCTTGCTTTGGTCTCAACCTACTTGATTATAGAACCTGAACCCCAAAAGAAGTACCAGAATGCAAACGATATTAATTTAAAATATAGTATTACGTTATTTTTAGTACTGTGGTAATTGTGTTATTTAAACAATACAAGCATTTAATAGACTGATATTTTTAAACTTCCTTCTTAAATGCCTTCAATTATATTTTAGTTTACGATAGACCGTATTATAGGTTAGCAATTTTTAAGGCTCGCCATTTATTTCTGTTTCACTCTATTTCTGCCCAATTGTCAGTTGCAGTAAAATGGCTCAGTGTCTAACTAGGATTATGAAGACAAAGTGTTCAGTGGAATGTCAAGAATTAATTTCAAGAGTGAGTGATACATATGCCCAGAAAAAGCATTGAGTATACATATAAACACACAGATTTAAGGGTGAGTCCAGGACATGAAATTTTTAAATATTGCATGTAATTTTTAGTTTCATTGTCACTGAAGTCACAATGTCACGTGTTTGGACACGAAAACATTTTTGAATCGAAGCAGTATTTGATCACCACCTAGCTCTTAATAAATAGTAATTATTTACTTTTCATGTTTATCTGGTAATATTTTATTCAATCTAAATTTTCGTTCATTATAATAACCTAGCTATAATTATTTCATCTATTCAGGTTATACTGTTTGTTTAATAGTGTTGACACCATATCAATGTAACGTTCAAGTGTGATCTTAGAATTTCATTACAATTTTAAATTTTAACGGGAAGAAAATGTTAAGTCACCAAACAAAGAGAGCAAAGCTTTATGTTTATAGAGCGAGGGGCAATTATGACGTGGACTCTGATCGCATAGGAACGCTGATATTTCTCACAATGTGATGCACATGCACTAGACGGGGTCTAGTTACTTCCTCAAATTTCGAAGTTTTAAGTAGTCGCAATTGTTTTGCGCGTGTATTTGATAGCATCTAGAAACCATATGGGTGTTATATTCTTCCCGGAACCGCTTCGCGTCTAACGGCCGGCCGGTCGGTTGAAGCTGATACTGCGGTGAACGGGAGTCAGAAAGGCCACAGATTGTCGCGCAAGTTATTATTAGTAACATTTAAAAACTTAAAAGATACATTTACTCAGCATTATCAAGCAAGAAGATGCTGAAACTACCTCCTTTCATGTTTCATACATTTCTGACATCGGCTTATAAAATTAACCATTACCCTCTGCAGTTTCCATAAGAAATAGAAGAATTTTCTTCACATTATTATTTTTGAGTTGTCTAATGTGGTGATTTGTCTTGTACACCGTTTCCTTTAATGCTCTCCAGAGATAAAGATCGCAGGGCAGGGAACCGAGAGACCGAGGGGGCCTATATTACTCTATCGTCAAATATTTCGTGAGTTGCATGCAAGGAGATATGGGCTGTACGTGCCGTTACAGGGCCTTGCTGGAAAGTTGCGAACATATCTTTCCTCACAGCTAATTAATGGAAAAAGAGTTGCAAAATTTCTGTACATACCTATCACTATTAATTGTTTCTTTAAAAAAAACTGGGCTTATCAATTATTCTCTCCTCACAAGAGAGAGTTGTTTAGTGAATTAACACATCCACTTAGGTTGAACCAAAGTGCATCCGCAAAGAAAATTAGATAGGGTCAATTTCTCCGTCATGCACACTATTCAAAATTCATTCACAAAGTCTACTCCTCGATGCAGGCTAACCCGGCATAAATTAATGCATTACATAATTTTATAGGGTTTTAACTTCAGTAGTCTTATATCCTTCCGAACACAGGAATAGTAAATTCCTATTTGCTGAGAAAGACATCGAAATGAATTTTAGGAGAACGTCTAATGTTATCTAACGTTTCTTCTGTGAGTACTTTATATGGCTGTGTACGCTTTTTATCAAGAATACTTCCCTTTTACATTTATTTACCAATCTGTGGATCGAAATTCGACTTGGACGTTGAATATCAGGGAATCTCTCTTGAAACAATCTGTACGTACGTACGAATCGTTATTAATTCTCTTTTGGTAATAGAATATCTGAATTGAGTTATATTAACTCCTAATTAATACTTAATATACTGCCATACAATGCATAAAGAGCAGGCCCGAAAATTCCTAGAGTCAAACTCGTACTGACCTCCCCTTCGGTTCCCCGGCCGGCATCAAGCGTGACAACGAGATGATAACTGTAGATCTTGGTCAACACGTGGCGGGTCCCGCTAATGAAAAATCAACCAGTACATAAGCCAGACCAAGGAGCTTATTCCGCCACTCACCAGAGCAGTCTCTAAATTAACTCTTCCGCACTTCTACGACGAATAAGCCCAGCAGTGGATTTCGAAGTGATCATTAGTTATGTCTTACACGCTATCATCAACGTCTTTGTAGTCCAGAGACAAGGTAGGATGTGAAGTCAGGTATCGCGGAGGTTCAAGATCAGGTTCATGTGATCTTTTGTCTCCCGATTGCGGCAGGGAAACAAGAAGAAACTAATGTAGGTCAAGATCGTATATTATTGCCCTCCTGGTCGGTATTGATCTGTAAGACGAGTGTAAGGTAGTTCTTAATTCTCAAACATTAAACCCCGCAGTGCAACATAATACATGTGTTATTTTGTCGTTTAAAACCTCAGCCTTAGTCCTATTGAGCTAAACTAAAGCGAAATTACTCTGAGATCATTTTTAAGAAGCATTTAAAAGCTGGCCAAACATAAGACCGTATATCAAGCTGGCACGCAGAGATTTGAAGGCCAATAAGTACTTACATCATCGCTTCAAATTGGCCACCAGTTTGGGGCCAACTATACCAAACGGATTCACATTAAACAGCAATTTTCTATGTATATTTAGCATAAAACAGATTTTTCGTTATTTTTTCGTTCCAGCCTCCGCCTATCCTATACATAATACTACACTTTGCCTTGCTGGGGAGGTATCAGGCAATGAATTAATCACAATTTGATACAAAAAATTTAAAGTAAAACTAAACACCTTGTTAATGATCGAAAGAATCTGTTAATACCCTAAAAAAATCATAATTTGCATCATTACAATCTGCAACATTTGCAGACTAATTGCACAACAATGCATTTATGCAGCAATGGGAACTCAAACATTAAAACAAATTTGCGATTACACTTTTTATTTCTGCCTAGCGCTAATATTTTATTTGATAGTTGTAAAAATTAGCTATTTAAGGGCTCTAAATTAATTTTTCTTTTATTGTATCTGTGTGTTCCATCTAGTTTCTGCCTTTAAAACGCAACAGCATACTGTTATACATTACGAAATGTTTTAAATTATTTTAATCATGAATTATTGCAACACAAAAGATACATTCAGTAACATAACAGAAACAAGATATGAGGTGTATATTTCTGTTTCATCTTACGTTAATAGTATGCCTTTACAGAAATATAGTTACAGAAGTGAACTAAAAACTTTTTAATGAACGCACGTTATGGTAACAGACATCGCCATTTCAAATGAAACTTGACAAAATATTTTAATGTCATGCCCTAACATGCAATTTTAAAATGTGGATTCTCTGTCTCAAGTTATTTGTCTAAGATCCATCTGCCCAGACTGGAATTCTTTCGGCATTGTTCACTCTGTTCGTACTCGGTTTGTGTAAGAAATGGAGAAGATGTCAAGTTTTGGTTATTCCAAGGTGTATTTCATACTATTTCCGATTTAATTTACCGTATAAATTAAGATCACAGGGAATATAAGGGGGGGGGGGTCACACGTTGTTATTAGTAAGTTTTGCGCATGATCACTGATTATTTTCATAGAAATATTGACTATATGAGTTAATGCTGAGTCCTGTTGCGAATTACAGGTGGATTTCTATGGAGCTAAAAAAAAATTGTGAACAACGAAAGCAGGTAGTGTCAGCATCTGATTTCTCAAAATGATGCAATGACTTTATTTCATACATTAAGACATCTTTTATGTTAAATACATTACCGCCACTAAAGGATGACTATAGTTGGTAACTAACGGCGTACTGGCCCATAACAATTGTATGAGAGTGAATGAAATATAAAACCGTAGTTTTTGTAATTTATTCACACCAAATTAAATTAAAATGGAGAATAATTCATTTTTCTATATACTTTCTAGATGTATAAAATATTTTTCTCGACGAATAGGAAGCTTCATAATTTCATTATCGTAAAAAGACTCGGTCTGGGTTTCCAGCCAGATGCATGTGCATGCTTCCATGTCTTAGTTGCTGTTAAATCGCTTCTTTTAACGATACAAACTATAGTAATCATTAGGTAATAAGTCTGGGCTATAGAGAGGGTGTCCCAATGTTCTCCAGTATATTTCCCTGAGTTTTTCTCTTGTTAAAGGGACTGTATGCGGACGAGCGTTGTCTTGGAGGAGGAGAACTCAAAATGGTTGATGATGTCGCCAATGTGCACGTTTTGTCTCAACCTGAGGCTGAAATTTATAAACTGCATTAACCGTTCAGCACTCTTAAAGAAAACCGATGAACAAAATTCCTTAGAAATTCACAGATGACAGGCCTGTCTATTGCTTTTACTTACCTGCTTTTCCTCCACTCATGCTCGCTTGCTGCTACTCAGGAGTGTAGTGCCGCACTCGTGTTTTATCTCAGGTTACGATTCGACGCAGAAACCTTTCTTTTTTATCCCAACATTAAGCCAAAATCCTCTGACACACTCCCTTCTTTGATGCTCATTGAGAAATCAAGGAAGCCACCTTCCCGATTCTTTTCGATAATTGAGCTATCTGACGTGATGGTTTGAACACTTCCATAACCGATCCTAACCTCAAAAGTAATTTCAGAAATAGTCAAACGTTGTTCACACTCGATAAGTTCCTAATGCCAAATATTTGTCTTCGTTACTTACGTCTGCGATAGACATTGGTGACTATAATTTTCCACAGTTTTTCGTCCTTCTGTGCCACTTGTCATACACTTTCGTCTTAGACAGGGTCTTATGGCCAAACTGTGCACTTAACTTTGCAAAACTTCGACCGATTATTAGACCCTTCCGCAATAAAAAAAATAAGTCTTAATAATAAATAATAATTCGATGGGCAATCGAGAATGTACATTTGCTCGAACATTATGCTTCCGACAAACGAAACGTTGTACGAGGCGAATCGTTTGCCTCTCTACTTCTGAAACCCGTACGCCCTAGCATCTCAAAGGCTCGTCTCCCTCCGCGCTTCTCACTGGCGGTAAAATACAATTTCTAGTTTATATTTTTCTTCTTCGTATGAGCCGGAAAGATTAATTACAAACCTTATTTTCTTATTAAATAAGCATATCTATTAGACACTTACATCTTTTGAAATATAATTTCATCTATAAAATCTCTAATTTAATAATTTATAACAACGAAATTATTTGAATATTAAATCATCGAATATTTACACGTGACTTCCTCACCTTTAATTTCTCAACTTTTCTTTCATTATATGTTTTCACGAATAATTTTGGACTATGTCTTGCCATGAGGACAAATATTTTTTTGTAGACATCACGGATTACTTGAAAATAATTGTGCAATACATATATGATATGCAGAAAGTCAATTTTGATTTACAAATACACTTTTATACATGTTTAAATTTTTAAATGATTTGACTATAAGTGCTGATAATAGCATTAAGTGCTGATTCCTATGCAGCTATCAGCAACAGTATTCATTTGCGTCGGAATGAAAGAACAGATAACCAATACATTTAAGGAGATCGCATATAAAAGCTACATCTTTTGTTTCAGGTCAGCCATTAAATAAGTGAAGGGGTTTGGATTCCCTCTTGAAATGGGTTGTAAACAAAACACTGCACTTAATCGATCCTTCAACCTAGGATGAATAAATGAAGTAATTTAGGTAGGAACATTTCTTTTCACTACTTACTTGGAATTGCAAACAAAAATGAATTGAATAAGAAAATGTAAATCCTCCGCTATAAATCAATTAATAAACTATTCTAGATGTATGTAAATGTATATAAATATTTATTCTTATTCAGAAGCTGTGTAATGAAATTGATTCTAGGTATGAAAACAAGGTTATTCCAAGTTCCCTTGCTTTACTCAAATGGCCTCTAAAATGATTCTGGAAATTAATATATTTCAAAAGCAAATGGTCAGGCAGTGAACTTTCTACTAAGTCGCAACAAACCGCCACGGGTGTCCAAGGTCGTTAAGGCGCAGACTCGTGAGAGGGAAGTCTGGGGTTCGAATCCCGCCAGGACCGTCCTCCCTAACTGAGGTTTATTCCAGGTTTTCCTCAGTCCTCATTAATGACAAATGCCGGGGAGGTACCCTAAATATAGGCCTGGAACGTTTCCTTCCTTAAAATAATTCTTTCCCAATATATAATTTCATCTCACGTATCATCAGTGTCCACCGCCTTTTTTTTTAATGGACGCTCTTAAATATCTCAGGTCATCAGGTCATCAGCGTCCCATTCAACTCAGGGCGTGAAACGGCCGACAAATTTTGCTCAGAGGCCTCTCTTTCAGGCTTGAGGTTCTTTTTCGTGCCGTAAATGTACGACACGGGACCCACGCCTTTACTTCCCTCCCGAAGGAAGCCATACTTAGGATTTTTACGCCCGAAAAAATCCATCGGTCCTGGCCGGGTCCGAACCCGCGATCTTGGTTTTAGGAGGCAATTATGGGTAACCACTACACCACCAGGATCGATCCCACCGCCTGTGGTGCCTCAGTAGTAAAAACGGGCATTTAAAAAAAAAAAAAAAAAAAAAAAAGATTGCAACAAAAGCAATCGTCTGTAGGAAAATAGTACGTGAACATTTTAAACAAATAGAAGGAAAATTAATCTGCACTCAATTAGTGTCTGTAAAAAGGATTCAGCAGCGTTCTTGTGAAGGAAATGAAGCAAAGAGTGGGCGAGATACAACACAAAGTCATATCGCCATTGCCACATCACTAAACCCGCTTTACAAAGAATCAACGGTAGCGGAAAATGCAATAGCAAAACCCATTAAAGAAGACAAATAACCAAGCGTTAGCAGTGAACCTGAACAGGATTCTGCTGAAATACAATATAATTTCTGGAAACACTCAAAAAAGTTGCCATATGTGTAGAAAAAGAATGAATGATTACTGTCAGTTTGTTTTCTTTTTAAAGCAACCAATTTGGAAGAGAAAAAGTTATTTAAAAACACAATTTATAATTTCATTGATCAATTTTTCTATCAATACGTGAACTGTTTTCTGGAGCTGCTTTGACAGTGACATATTATATTTAGAAAAGCTGTTTGGACACGTAAATGATTTGTAAAATAATAATAAAAACAATATGTTTTATAAATTGACAATGATTATTGTTAATTATTAATTAATTATTAATTTTGTGAATCCAGAGAAAATCCTGAGAACAAAATATAAAATGCTAAGCTTTACTATAAATTCCTAAGTATCAAATTGGGATTACTTCAATGCCCCACATTTTCCCAGCAGAGGGAAAGTGCATTTTTGTATAGGGTAGACTGCGGCATGGGACGTCAAAATATATGGGAAAATCTAATATCTGCCAAATATACCATAAAAATGGATTTAAGGATGTTTGTGAAATAGTAGTGGGTGGGGAAGGCAAGTAATGGAAAAAGAGAAATTCTTGGTTTTGTTCAACTTAAATTTTATGACGGTCGCCAAGCACTACTTCTGTTCACTAGGGTGGACGGTTGTCAGCAAGTTTAAGAGTATTCGTGTGTGTGTATATATATGTATATATATGTATATATATATAGAGAGAGAGAGAGAGAGAGAGAGAGACAGAGACAGAGAGAGAGAGAGAGAGACAGAGAGACAGAGAGAGGATGCCAAATAATGTATACACACTTCAAGCAAAGAAAAAACTGTGTTAACATAATAAAACTATATTCACAGAAACAGAAAATGATGAGCACTAATCATCTTAGATTTTTACAGTTACAACAGTTGCTCAAAATGCCCACCATCGACGTCGTTATACTTCTGAGTACGTTGAACTACTGATTGAGAAACGTTTGCGAAAATGTCCTCAGCGATTGCAGCACATGCCGTTTCAGGGTCATCTTCATTTAATGCATGCAAAAGTCTTGGGATGAAAACTTTCAACTTTGCTGTTTTAATAATGCGACATACGCTGGTTCTGCTAATCCCAGTATCACGTGCACATTGCTTTAGATATCTGCGGCGGGTGCTCAAAAAGTTCCAAAACCATACCCGAGGACGCGGGGCTTGTTGCTGTGCGAGGTCTCCCAGATCTACCCTTGTGAACATCGCATACGGTACCATGAATCTCAAATTTGTTTCGAACGCGTGCAATTGTTATTCGCGATGGCGGTTCTGTTCTGTACACACGTCTCCATTGCTTCTGAACTTCAACAACATTCTCGGTTTTCCATTACCACGTCAAAATTCCTTTCCGCTGTTCAAATGATAATCTTGGCTCCAATTTTTTTGTAGCAACGCTAGCACAACGTAATGTGAATCACATCTATTTATAGAACATCATACTACACATTCCTGTTGTTTTTCGGTCCAACTTTGAAATATATTAAATAAATATCTACTGTAAAAGGGTGTTTATATTTTAGCACCCTCGGTATATATTGCATAGGAGTACGTCGGTACCAGATTATCTGAATCCCAGAAAAATGAATTTAATGCGCACAGTAGCCAGAACGTATGTATTATATTTAAAATATTTGCCTCTCCGAGAACAACCTTTAAAAACGTTAACGATTTCCCAAGAATTTGTTCACACAGCAAAGTATGAGCTTTATTTTTAAGTTAATCAATAAAAGTTTATTTTTCGTAAGATTTGTCGTCAAAGCGGAAATTTTTAAATAATATTTTCACGAATTTCTGTGAAGGAGCAGAAAATTTTCTTATACGAGACAGATGGACAGCAAAATGAGAGGATACCCTTAGTCTTTAAGCTGAGCTGTCGTCTTGAACTGTGATGTAATATTTCCGTTATTGAAGTAGTTTAATTTCTAATATCAAGCACAGCGGAAATGAGTTGACAACTCCGTTACCTATTTCATCAACACAAAGTTTTAAAAACGAAGGGATATGTTTTCAAGATATCTGGAAGACAGGATTCCTGTTGGTGAATAATAGCGAAAATATTGTAGGAATATCCGCATCTTTAACAAGTTTCAGAAGACTTTCTACGTACAGCTTCCTTTAAAATATTGCAACGAAATTCATTAACCTGTTTTTATTTATTATTTAAATATTATGAATTTGTTTTATTCATTATTATAACACATTTTAATGATACTCCCGCACTTAACTAGCATTATGAAATGTTTATTTCAGTGTTAGTTTATGGTTTTTTTGTATTGTTTATAGTCCCTTTATGTTTTATAAAAAATAGGATTTAATTCAAAATATATTATTTTTTATTTTATTTATGTTTATTATGAATATTGATTTTTTTGAATGAAGTCATGCCTAAAATGATTGTTAATAGTAATCCTCGTGTGGCTTAGTTGAAATTGTGTCCATAGCCTTAAAAAGGCCGATTATTCCTACAATATGACATATTTTTTGTGATTGATTTTAATATCCATGGAAATAGTAATTCTAAAAGTGGTTTTTAAATTCTGCAAGATAATTTTGTTGTTTAACTGTTAAAGACTTTGTAAAGTAACGTGACAATGCACAAAATTGCAATGCACCTTATCCATACGGGTGCCTATCAATAATGTCATTTCAAGGCATTCAAAATATATTCCTCTAACACATTGATTATCCTCATTTTTATTAACTGATGAGATTTGATTTTTAGGGACCGAGGAGGGCATTTTAGTACTTCAGACTTGCTCAAGTGCTCGCCGTTTGTGCACCATCAAGAGGAAATTAAAGACAGGGAATCAGAAATCAGGGGTGGTGAGGAGATATAAATGTTTCTATATGTCGGAAGAGCCCCAGCCGTCCTTCAAAAAGTTCTAAGCCCCTTAGAAGGGCCACTTCCTTGCCAGAGCAGAAACCTTTCCAAAGTACAAGGCACTATCACGTCGCACATAGCACCAGCCCACTTCGCCTGACATTTTCGATCCTTTAACAGAGCTAACGGAACGAAATAAAATGAGATGAAATTGGAGAACAGAAAATTCATGAAAAGTGAAAATGCAAATCAGCATTCGCCTGTAAGACAGGAAAAACAACGAAAAAAACCAAAGCCAAAACAGACTGTCTCAGATTTTGAATCTGAAACCTCTGGCTTACTGATGACAATTGTGTCTTTTGTAAGTTTCTTTTTAGAAATAACTAAATATATAAACACTTGTTCTTTCTTCTATAGTTTTCTGTATCTCTCCCGATTCCAAATAATGCCAATATCAAATTCCTTAAATCGATTATTACAAAACATTTAGAGTTAACTATTAAACTATAAATTAACAATGACTTACTTAGAAAAGGTGCTTTAAAGATATTGCGTCTCTTACAGGCCTTGTCTTCTTTATGCATAACACTACTCACGGCGAGTTATGCAGCACTACCGTCACCTATTAACACGTTCTGGAATCACGTTGTAACTAGCCCGCCAGCTCGCTCGTTCTCTGCTCTGTGGAAAACGAAAGGTAAAAGCTAAATGACCCCTTTTAACAGTTTAGGAAAACGAAAAAGGTTTAAATACATTTTATGTCCCTATACTCTACTGCAAACATAAAACCGAAAGAGGTGGCCGAGGCCAATAAGGCATATGGACTCATGAACGGGAGAACTGCATTTCGATTACCGCCAGGATCGTCTCCCTGACAGATTTCTCCAGGTTTTTCCACGCCGAAGAAATAAATTAGGCCTACTCCGATCATTCTTAGAATGGGTTCTAATGTAAACATGCACTGACCGTATGGCATTCTACATAGTGCACAGCCTACATGCTCAAACAAACTGTAATTATACATATGATATTTTATATTCATAAAAATTCATAGCCTACTAACTGCTATTATTTACGTATCAGAATAAAAACAAAGTTATTTAGTTAAGTAAAGAAAAATGGCACATCATGGTAAAAACTCAATGCCAATAGTTATTAAACACAAAAGAGGCAAGCCTTTAAATAGTGGTGAGAAAAAAAAATAAATATAAATGTATTTAATAAATTTTCCGAGAAGTAATCTACACTCGCAATAAAAAAGTGCATAGCTGTTGTGAAAGTAGAAGAAAATAAATTTATTAAATGAACGGACTTTGCAATACTATTGTCAATCGGTCAATTGACAAGTAAACATATCAGATGAATCTTCATATTATTATTATTATTATTATTATTATTATTATTATTATTATTATTATTATTATTATTATTATTATTATTATTATTATTAACCTGAAATGTTAAAGAGCGCCCGTAAATAAACCAACTCAACAACAATATTATAAACAAACCGAAAATGAAGTCAAGTTATTTAGTATAGAATAATAAGTAAATAGTCTTTTGTTTCATAAGGGAAGATAAGGCCAGTTGGTTTCAACATTTTATACATAGATTTCATACGGCAATGTTAAATCCCTAGGTACTAATTCTCAAATCAAACTTGTTTATATACTTTTTTCTGACAGTTGCTCAGATGATGTAAATATACCTCAAAACTCAGTGGTTTGAATTATGTGTTTCATATACTAGATTTTTGTATCTATTTGGTAGCAATAATATATAGGTATATTTTTGCAAACTGTACTGTTGAATTTGTTTTTTATTGAATACGGATTTAAAATGTTGATTCTATTAAAAACTATCACGTTTAAGTAGAAGTCCATTTTCTCTTTTTGTTCTTCTTATTCTTGTTATATGAAGGATTTAAGAGGTTCGATGAATGAGAGAACGTTTTAGCATTTGTAACCGATAAAATTTAGAATTTGTTCCACATCCACTCAAAGTGTTTAATGGCATTTAACACTCAGTTTTACTACTGAGGCATCACAGGCGCTGAACACTGATGATACATGAGGTGAAATGATAAATGCGAAAAGAAACTTTCTGTTGGAAGTGTTCTAAGCTGTATTCATTCTTAGAATGGGCTCTAAAGTAAACAAAATAAATGGTATCCATCCGCCAAAAACAATTTAGTTCTAAACTAATAGTATTATTCACTAATAATAATAATAATAATAATAATAATAATAATAATAATAACAGCGTCCCATTCAATTCAGAACATGAAACGGCCGATAAATTTTGCTCAGAGGCCTCTTCTTTCAGGCTTGAGGTTCTTTTTCGTGCCGTAAATGTACGATACGGGACCCACGGCTTTACTTCCCTTCCGAAGGAAGCCATACTTAGGATTTTTACGCCCGAAAAAATCCATCGACCCTGGCCGGGTTTGAAACCGCGATCTTGGGTTTAGGAGGCAGGAATGGTTACCATTATACCACCAGTACCGACATTTATAATATTAAGAATGTAATTCATAATTATAACAGTGAAAGTAACTAATTGAAAAAAAGAACTCTTTAGAAAGTAAAATACTAAAATTAATTTGAATGAAATAAAATAATAAATAGAAATTAACACAATAATTATTTTCATATTTATTATTGAAAGTGATACTTTAGCGTATATAAGAACTTTCTTTGTAATTTCAAAATTTCAAAAATAGTACGCGAAACATACAATTTGTATGAAGCGCGAACTGTATAGTTTAATGTAACTATACTGAAGCTGTATGCAATTAGTGAATTTAGTTTATTTAATGCTGCACTCATACTGATTTATTAACTTTGGAGTCAAGGTATGCTTGTTCCATTGTTATACTGTTTTTGTAGATAGTCATGTGTTGATAAAAGTAAACTACGTCGTCATATTATTGGTGTTGCTAGGGGAACTTTCTCGTATTTGTGCCGGAAAATAAACCTTAATAAAGTTTTTTTTTTTTCAGTAAGCGTCCTGTTAAGTTCAAAAAACAAAATTCTTAAAAGTGTGCATCAGGTTTTTATATATAAATTTTTTATGCCAATATTAAATCCGTAAGTATGTAGTGAATTTTCAAATACACTCATAGTTTTCGTATTTTTATTTAATAATAAAAGCCGCGAACGCGGCGCAGTTGTCAGAAACTTCCAGAACTATCGAGAGTTTGTTTTGAGAACTTTGTAGAGAGTGTAGTGCACTATAGTCTCATGACTAGAAAGTTCCTGAGGATTCCTCTTGATTACGTATTGAAAACAGTGTGATATTCAGGGCCGCCATATTAATGATCCGGGCATCATCGAAACTACAACCGGTTCCCAATAATATATTTTAAGTGAAAGATTTCAAGAAGAAATTATTCATTTCTAATCTTAAATGTTCTTCTAGTCACATTATAGATAATAAAGTGTTTAGTGATATTATTATAAATTGTAGTCAATTTGAAGTTGGCGTATTTTTATGTTTTTAAATCGATGTATTTTACAGGTTATTTATAAAGGTATTAGTGAGCCCATGCCTTTTGAATACTCCAGTGGGAAACTGCTGATAGCAGAAATTGCAGAAGACAAGGGTTCAGTTGTTACTTAAACAAAGAAAGAAAAAGTATTAAATTGTTTATGTAAAGAAGTTAGTGTTCAATAAATTCATTCTTTTGTCACAGTGCAGTGGATTAAACTTAAAATCAGTGATCTGCTGTTACAAATATTATTTTCGGAAAATAAAGTCGAAATCTACTGTGTAATTGAAGGGAAATTGAAAAAGAGTTAAATAAAACTTCGCCTCTCTCTGATATTTATAAATGTAAGGGTTGCCAACTCCAGAATAATGACACGAAAGTACCATCTAAGGTTTTGATTACCTGAATATTTAAATTTTATCTTATTGTTACTATGTTTACTACTATTGCCTTTTATTTTATTTAGCATAAAGAGACAGTATAAAAAAAGCTAAGCTTTTTTCAAAGCGAAATATATCTGATTGAACCTGATTGATCTATATTAGATTGAATTATTTGTGATGGAGGAGGATAATTTTGTACTTCAGTCTAGCTCTTGGTTGGCCATTTATGTGCTCGTTCCCAATGGGGACACCTCCGGGAGGAAGGAATGAAATGAAGGAGACACCGGACGAGGTCCGCAAATGCCAAAGGATCTCCTCTTTAAGGCGTTCGAGCCCTTCGAAGGGCCACTTCCTTACCTTACACTGGGGCAGAAGCCTTTTCAAAGCGCAAACCACCGTCACGCTGCACCAACTCACCTCGGCCTGGCATTTTCGACCCTGTAACAGAACCAATGGAATGAAATGATAAGAAACTGGAGAAGGAAATTCTTGGAAAGGAAAGATCCATCCCAGCATTCGCCTAAGCATCCAAAGAAAATCACGAAGAAAGAAAAGGGAGGGAAAAAAAAAGAGATTTGAACCAGGGTCCTATTAAAAGCGAGTCCCAGGTGTTATCACCCGAGTCATTCTTGGATTGTCTGAAAGTAAGAAGGAATTTAAATTTAAAAGTTAGTATAAAGTAACTTCATTTATTTCACCGATAGATGAAAAACCACTTTTTATGCCAAGTGTGTTGCTAGAAAAGTAGAGGTATATTTCATAAAATACATAACGAATAAATCTCACTGCTAAACCTGCATATACTTATTCACAGTCAGCACGTTTTCAAAGCTCATTTGTAAAGTGTCTGTCTACAAAATCTAATTTTAGAACTTTATGTCTTCGCCCGAACAGCAATATCAAAGCAAAGAAAAAAAGTAGCTCACGTAAGACGCGGCGACACATTGTAATATCAAAGAGGAAGGAAATAACTTAATTCGCTCCTGGATTTGCTTCGTTCTCTCCTCCTTCGTCTCAAGTTGTCAATTACATGCAACAACGATCTATTCTCAGGGAGAAAAGATGTCAGTCATATGGGTATATGACTCGAAACATGACAAACAATATGTGCCAGTATTGCACCAAGCTTACCGAAGCTGTTCGTTGCGGCAAACACGTTTAATACGTCATAGTATCTCAACTCAATATTGCAATAGATATAAACAGTTCGGTTAATTCATGAACAACCGTATAAAATGGCTGATAAATGCATTTGTTTAATATTATGAATGGCACATTGTTGCTTTTGTATTTTTGAAGTGGACAGTCAAATAAAAGCTTTTCAATAATAAGAAATAAAAGAACAAACAACAAAAAATCATAATAAATTAAAATAAATCCTGCAAACCAATTGATGTACTTTAAGCAGTACAAAATAGTACTTTTAAGACTAGAAGAGTGCAGATATAAGAGTTTAACCAATAAAATAGCGAAACAGCACCACAAATGTTACAGTGTTCCCACTTCCTTTAACCTGATCTATAAGATATACATAACAAAGATTTCCACATTCCACCTAAAACATGCAAAGTTTTCGTCATGTCTGTAAATTATGTTCCAATAAAAAGACAGGTCACCTCCATTACTAGAGATTACGGTGTTTTATAACAAGCTAAAAAGCTAATTACACAGCTATCATCATATTTCTCACCGCATGAATCTAAATTTTCGAATAAATAGTGTTTACTTGTTAGAGCCATTCCCTTTCAATTCAAACGTTCTAGTTTTACTTTACATCTGTTTTAAAAAAAATATATCGATCAGCCAATTATCTGAAAACCTACTTCATCGGCCTATAAGCCATTGCTCGCGGACAGCTGGGCTATACTTATTGGGGCTGACGGGTGGATGGGATAACACAGCCGGTGGCAGAAATATTAGAATGACGGTTAAATAATTTCTGATGTACTTGTTTTGTTTTATTTATGAACAGTCTTAACATCTCAGATCAACATCCCATTCTACACAGATGTCAAACGAACGATAAATTTTGCTCAGATGCCTCGTTTAAGGTTCTTTTACATGCCGTAAATCTATGAAACGGGACTTATTTCACTTCCGAAGAAAGCCATACTGAGGATTTTTACGCGCGAAAAAAAATCGACCCTGACCCGCGATCTTGGGCCTACGAGAAGTATAGCTACCACTAAACCACCAAGACTGACTTTAGTACACTTAAAAAGTTATGTGTACTCACCCATGTCACGCAAGGAGATGCTGAAACTGTCTGACTCCATTTTACAAAATTTTCTGGCATCTACTTATGAAATTACCCACCACTCTCTTAATTATTCTTTGAGAAATGAACTTAATTTCTTGAGTTCGCATAAAGCTTGTAGACACTACTAATTTATAAATCCACCTGGAACTCAAGTTATCTGGGGATGCTCTTCTGACAATATGAGCGGACTTGCTACGTAAGCATCATAAATAAATACTCGTTAAGGAATAGAATAATTAGGCCTTCATAAAACACTGACTGAGTGCCTTGAGATGCAAGGCCAACGTAGCAGTTCGTAAACCACACTCGCCTGCTTGACCCTACTGTTGGCCTTTACCGATGGCTTATCGGCCAATGAAGTGCATCCCATAAGAGTATAAAATAACTTTATGGAAGTATCCATATTGGGTAGAATTTAAATAAACCACCATACCCAAGGATAGTAAAAGGAGAATGGTAAATGTTCCAGGAAGTGTTTTCTTCTTTCTCCCATGTTGAGGCAGAAGACCTTTCATTTAGCTTTTATGAAGATAAGTAAGTTTTTGTCGCACTAATTACTCTTTCCTACTAAGCTACTGTCCTTTCAACATGCAGGCACAGAAAGAGAAGGGAAAAAGGACGTGCTTCATACAAGAAATACGCGAGTTATACAACATCCACACTGACACGTTAAAATATTAACAGGCTGAAATATGACTAACGAAGAAATTCTGTAGTGAGAGCTAAACAAACAAAACATAATGATATGTAAACATGGGAACAGTTTAATTTCCAGTTACGAGTGCATGAAAATTACATTCAACTTAAACAAACTACCCTCGTACAGCTCGTCTTGGCTTCCAAACTCAAGAGATCAAGGGTGTGGAACTACCAAGTAGAAAATACAAACGCTTTAAATTTCTTAACTCAGTTTAATTAATGATAGAAGTGCATGTTAGTATGTAAAGTGCGCACTTACATCTCATCTTAAAATTCTGTTAATATCTTTGGGAATTTTCATTTAGTATATAATAGAAATATTACCAAATTAAAAGATATCCATATAATTGCTAAAATGTCCCATGTATCTCATGATCCCAAAGATTGAAAGTGAAACACAACCACCCAGTCTCGTGAACACTGTAAATGCATGGCATGTGCGGCGGTATTATGGGGGGGGGGTAGTGGTCGACTACAGTACTACCACCACAATATGCACAGCTATCGTAGTTTATTACTATGGCTGAATTTTTCAAATTGGTACTTCTGGGGTGAAAGATATGTGAATTTAAGTGTATCAAAATCACATTGGATAGTAATCTGCCAAGTTTTTTAATGTCTTTGTCATTAACACTCAACTGCACACTTTTCTAATAAATGAGCTGTGAGAATATGATTAGATGTAGAGAATATATATTTCTCTTCCAACAAATGTGCTTTAGTAACAATGTTCCTATCGTGGTTTGTAATACCGACAATAATCTGTTTGATTTTATTCGATACTCCATGCAAATTTTCTTTTTATTGCTAATAGATGTTTCACAGGCCTTGTTTTTATCTTTGTTCTGGTATAAATCATGTAATATTTTCCTATACGGATACTAATTCGAACTCGCGATTCTTTTATTCACCACGACTGTAATTTGTAACTTCTCTCTACTTAATATTAAATGCAGTTTCTTTTTGTGGAGTTGGAACCACGGAATATAAAGCACATCCTCTCCCCACGGTATACAGAGCGCAACTAAATAAGTATTTTGAAATATAAACCATTAGTGAATTGTAATAATACTATTTATTACAATAGTATTTTCAACATAAGTATAACTAAACGAACAAAATTCGTTAATTTCTAATTAGTCGCAATAAAGTCGTCTGTCTCGTGTTTCGTTCTTGGTGCACATTATTAATATTGTTACGTTTACCATTGGTTGATTTTATTACACTTTTTTTATTTGTAGTTAATCAATTCACATTCTTGGCTAGATGAGTGGTCCTTTGAACCGTTACATTTATATCATTGAGTATTGTCATTAAGGCCAACAAACAAACAAACAATAAGACATACATTGTAATAGCCCTAATCTGATAACACGAAATCTATACAATGAGCTTACTAGATTTATGCGATTTAAAATATACTAGCAACGAATGTGTGTTATTTGAATTGAAAAGCAAAGCCTTTACCTAGCATAAACACATGAACTTGTTAAATTTATATGATTAAAACATATTATCAATGAATGTTTGGAGACTTAAATCGAATAACCTTTATCAAACGTATTAACACACACAAACAAATTTCTTAAATTTACATAGCTAAATAACTGTTATCATTAAATGTTTGAGGCTTTATATTGAACATTATCCTAATATAAAAACATGTGCAAATGAACTTATTAAATTAACATACTTAAACAACTGTTACCAATGAATGTTTAGGGCCTTAAATCGGATATTTTCCATTTTACATGCTATGACACAGCATGGCCTTGGCTAGAATTTTCTTATTTCCTCTCTCCACAATATGTGGGCTATTGTTGATGAATATGCTGATTTGGCCAATGCTGATCTAAGGCCTAAGCCAATGCCCAACAGCGCCCCTGGGCTCTTTTCTCTAGCCCTTGAAGGGAGTAATTTGTTACATTCCTTAAAAACTTAAAAGGATGTAATTAAATATACTACCTACGTATTAAGAACTGAGCGAGGAACAGAAAGGCTGAAAATGAGGTCAAATCCTTTTATTCGTCCCTTCCGGCTGGTTGTTTCCGATTCTAAGAAACCGCCACGGGTGCCGAGATCCTTAAGGCGCGGACTCGTGAGCGGAAGGTCTGGGGTTCGAATCTCTCCGGGACCATCCTTCCTGACTGAAGTTTTTTCCAGGATTTCTTCGGTCTTCATAAATGGCAAATGTCGGAGAGGAACCCTAAACTTAGGGGTGTAACGTTTTCCTTCCTTAAAAAAAATCCTTTCCCAATATATCATCTCATCTCATGTATAATCAGTGTTTGTAGTACCTCAGTAGTAAAACGGGCGTTAAACACCACTAAAATGTTTAAGAAAACTGTGCATCTTTACATATTATGAATAACAAAGTACCCGAGCGTAAGATCGCTTTACTAACAAGGTGAATGTCTGAAGAAGGCGCATTATTGTTGTTGTTGTTGTTATTATTATTATTATTATTATTATTATTATTATTATTATTATTGCTATCATCGTTGTTATTTAAACTCTTTAATATCTCTAGTCATTAGTTATCTCTTCATTGAGAGCATGAAACGCCCGATAATTTTTGCCCATAGGCCTCTTCTTTCAGCAATTTAGTAGGTTTCGGCTAAGTACCCCAGGTTGAGCACAAATTTTGAAGCAATTTGTTGTCGATGTTCGAGTGGCCTCACATTGTGATGTCAATTTTGAAGTGGTTTTATAAATTGATTATTGGTCACTTCAGTATTGTTGCTTACGCTTAAATGACAACAGTTTCTCAGGGTGAATTCGGCTATTTTGTTGATTCGCGTTCAAGGACTGGGAGAGGAGTTCAATAGCATACATAAGGACGCAATGTGGCATTATATATTATATATAATGCCATATATATTGATACTCTTTATGTTCAAAATCTTTCGCGCCCTCTGGTGTTTTGTGCACGATAGACTTTCTACGTCGAATACTAACTTAGCTGCCGCGCGTGAAAATTACAGATGAGTGCCGCGGCGTGTGAAACTAAAAACTGCCTAACTGATGTGTACCCGCGTCCGAAGTAGGACTTAACTGCGTCTGAGCTGATTATGCGAACTGCGTGTCTCAGCAATGTCGAACTTATAATGAGTCGGAACTTGTATCTTGCCGCGTGCAGATCTTATAACTGCGGACTGCGTCTGCGAATTGTACGTAACTTACCGCGTGTTGATCTTAGTATTGCGTAACTGAGAACTGAGTGCCCGGCTGAGCAAATGCTTCCATATATACTAAATTGACTGGTTCAAGTTCACCTGCTACATGTGCCATTCACTATTTTTTGAAATGTTATTGGCATTGGATAGTTTAAAAGCTAACAGTATAGCGCCTATCGGGGTCAAAGCCCCAAACAGATGTAAAAGTCCTTCAGTTTCTTAACCCTCCAACGGCAATCTTTCGAAAAGGTAGCACAGCACTGTCCTTTTTTCCCCTTTGTATCAGGTTTATGGCTCTCTTGCCTTTCCAAGCCACCGTAACAAAAACACCAGAGACTTTCCCTTCTTATGACATAGAAGTTATACATTGAAATTACAGCTTATGATACACATATATACATAATATTTATATTATTAATTACATTGACAAAATATGACAATTGAGCTTACATAAAATTTACACATTTCAGTGGGGGTGAATCGGAGGAACTGCTACAACACGTGGTAAAGCTGACATGGAATGGCTTAAAAAAGTATAGGTTTTAACATCTACAAGCAAGTATGGCTCTCCTGGGTCTAAGGGCCAGATACATTTGTGGAAACATTTGCGGGAGTAAAACATGCATTGTTTCAGAGATAAGTAAGATCTACTGTCACTTTGAGTTATGCGAAAGCTAGAGATTCCTCAAGAGCTTTGAAACATTCATAACACATATGGCTTTTAGATTGCGGAGTAAAACTCACATATTGAATTTGTTAATTATTCAAGTACACTGTTTGAAAATATGCAATGGCACAATCTTGAAAGAATAGTTTAATACCTGAGCTAATGCTCTGGAAGCAAAAAATCTATTGGTGATCATTGGAATTTTGGCTAATATGTGTAGAATTAACTACGAAAAAAATATAAAGCACTATTATAAAATTATACAATATGCGAAGATTTTTTTGAATTTTCCTAGATGCTCGATTCAACTTTTGTATGCCCAAATGTCACATTAACTATCAGCTCGTACATTATCCACTTTAACCAAATGAAATTATACCTTCGTAGCTGTAACAACGCTGCAGTTGAGTTAGACATTTCTGCAGCAGCAACCTGTAGTGTTGGGTATAATTTACAAAGTAGCTTGTGGATGTTGTACTAGTGGAACAAATTTCTTGGGTACGGAGTCGACAGAGAGTACATGTCTTTTTCCTTCTCCCTTATTCTTCCCCCCCCCCCCTTACAACTCCTGAACATGTACCAGAGGTGTGAGAGGATGCCAAAGAAAAAAGTGGAAAACATAGCTACGGAAGGAAGTCGTTTTTCACTTTTCTGATTGGAAATTGGATTTCGATACTCTTTTTTTTTTCTAACCAACGTGTGGTACTTTCACGTACCGGATACTGGCCGTCTGCTTCCTGAGTAACTACAATAGTGTAAGAAGTTATGTAAATACTAAAATTTGGAACTACAATTAGAATATTTTTAATATTAAATTATTCTTAGAGATGTTTAATATACAGTTGCATTACAACAATGTAACTGCTCATCAGAAAAATATGTGCAAATGGCCATGTTACTGAAACCGATAAAGAGTTGCTCAAAAGGAGGTAAGTCGTTTTCTTTCTCTCAGATGTAACTACCGGAAGTATTACTTCATGTGTAAATTTATGCACCAATATTCTGATACCTTAACCTAGCTTCTGAAGACTGACATAGAAGCCCTCATAATATAAACCCCGAGGTTAGGTTGACAAATATCACGTTTCTTTCCAATTTTATTGAAATAAAAAAACGATAGATTAAACAGTGAGAGAGCGTAGATTTAGTAAGGTTACTACATTTTCATTTATTTGGTTTATTTACCAATGCTCTTTAACATCTCAGGTCATCAGCGTCCCATTCAATTCCGGGGATGAAACGGACGATAAATTTTACTCAGGGCCTTTTCTTTCAGGTTTGAAGTTCTTTTACATGCCGTATATCTACACAGGACCCATTGCTTTACTTCCTTTCCGAAGGAAGCCATACTTAGGAATTTTATCCCAGAAAAAATCCATTGACCCTGGTCGGTACTGAACCCACGATATTGGTTTACGAGTTAAGTATGGTTAACACTACACCACCAGGACCGGCAAAACATCTGAAGGATAAAAACAGACGTCATAAATACTTTACTTACTAAACAAATGCTATACAATAATTTGCCTTCAGTGCCTAAAACCGCCACGGGTGATCGATGTTCTTAAGGCACGTAGTCGTAAGCGAATAGGTCTGTTCGATCCCCACCAGATTGAATGAATGATTGAATGAATAGTGTTTAACGCCCGTTTTTTCTACAGAGGCACCACAGGCGATGGACACTGATGACACATGAGATGAAATGATACATTGGGGAAGAATTTATTTTTAAGGAAGGAATCGTTCCAGGCCTAAGTTTAGGATACCTCCCCGGCATTTGCCATTTATGAGAACTGAGGAAAACCTGAAAAAACCCCAGTCAGGGAGGACGGTCCTGGCGGGATTCGAACCCAGACCTCCCGCTCACAAGTCCGCGACTTAACGACCTCGGTCCCTTGTGGCGGTGATTCCCATCAGGACCGTCCTCCCTGACTGAGCCTTTTTCCAGGTTTTCCTCAGTCCTCATAAATGACAAATTCCCGAATTTAGGTCTCGAACAAAAAAAAAAAAAAAAATCAACAGAAGTATAAACATTTTATTTATTTAAGTCTATTATTCTAATTTTTGAGAAACTATATCATAAATAACGTTTCAGTGATGCCCCTGTACAACTTAATTTGACCATTTTATATTTTGGTATTTGTCATAATTCTGTACTCCTAAATGTATTGCTACAATTAAATCCTCAGCAAAAACAGTCAAAACTTTAAAGCATTATGCCCAACAAACAACGGCAAATATTGCACATAATGCGTCAAAAGAAAGAAGTACATTTTATATACATAGATTTTAAAAACTCCTCAAAACCAAAGATAGACATATTAAGATTCTAACACCTGTTTAAGGTATTTCTGGATTAGATTATTGATGTGTTTTCCTGCATTTTTGTGGAATAAATCATGCATTAAATTCTCAACAATTTCAAGAACAAAAATTATTGCAATCTCCATATGAAGAGCCACTTTTTACCAAAAAGTTTGATAAATTTTTAATTACACAAGTAGTATTTATAAACAAGGAAAACTAATTTTGTTCAATAATATGCATTTTTATGCAACAAAAGATGAAATATAAAAGGCCCAGAATGCTTAACCCTCAATAAACATGCGATTAAAAACATTCGTCATTAGTATTCAGCAGAAAGGGCACAGTGAGGTAATGAGCAGGTTGCATGCTACACCATGTGCACTTTATTGCATTAGGAAGACGTACTGTGGCCATCTAGTGGCCATGAAATGAATGAACGTGCATGGCCACGAGTACTCAACAGGCACATATCCCTACTAACCTTGACCGCTGTCTGCGACCTAGGTAACTTAGGTTAGACCGAAACAAAAACACGGCGCTTCTGTTGCTTGGATACCACAATGTTACGCCCGAGCTGTGTGCGATACAGAGTTACCAGATGTTGGGAACACGTGCAATCAAATTTCAACAATTAAGCAACACTTTTTCCCTCTCTCTTTCAAGATTTGTATTCTTTCACTTTTAAATACACTGAATTGTTTCTTAATTGACTATTTTTATACATTGCAAATTTTAAATATAATCTACTTGCAAATTTATAGCTTTCCGTCACCTAGATTTTCACTGTCTATATGCTGCAGGTTCACGCGGCGGCTATGACTTCCTTGTCCTCGTCAAACCTCGACCTCCTTCCAATTATGACATCCTTTTGGTCCAAAGACTTGACAGTGCTTTTATCCATCGCCATCTCTATATAGGCATTTCTTAAACGCGTCTGATTGCTGGTGGTCAAATATATCAGTACCCATATATTAGTGCCGCGCATCGTTAGTTCTTTTCTTTAAGGAAGACATATATTGATATAAAACGCCCACGATTTGTTCCTAGAAAAATACGTATACCTCACCTGACGAGAGGGTAGAATAAAACAATGATCTTCAAATAACTAAAGCATTCGTCAAGACATTAAACTTCAACCATTGCATTCCTTATATAAATTAATTACCAGATAAACTGTAACACAAAGGGAATGCATAATTACAGTGAGCGAATACGAGCACCGAGACGTTTCTGTTAATGCCTTTTCAATTACACAAATTAAAACAAAGATAAAATACCCCATAACACATGATACAGAATAATTAAGACAAATATGTGTCAGCCTTAAGAAGTATACCAAAGAATACCACGATTTATCTATAATAAAAACAATTGCTCATTTACTTTCTTAAAAAACAATACTTGCATTTAAGAATGGCTCAACATAGGAATTTCTTAATTTTACCCATTTTTAAGAAATAATTCCTTAAAACCACGTTAATAAAGAAACACAGGAATCGTGATACAATAAAAGAAATTGGCAGCTTTTCACAAAAGAAATTTTGAGGTAAGAAGACTGGAGAGACACCCAGAAATTACGGTGGCTCGTAGGTTTCCGAGCCGAAAGCTGAAAATGCTTCTTACCCTAACCCCAGAAATCTAACAATAAACTCCGCGTGTTAAAGAACGTAACATAGAAAACAATCAAAAATAGAGAAGACGCCATGTATGATGACCAATCACTTATAATCATTGCTACATGTTCCAACCATAGACACTGTTTTCGATAAAGTTCCAGAAGAGTGGACATCATAACAAGGGAGAGGACAAAAACCCATTATGTAGCTTGACATAGTGGTGATCTCGTTTACCCCAGAGCTTGCTTGTGCTATGTGTTGGCACGGTCATACTGCGGGTGCAGAAACGAGGGAATGCGGGTTTGTACTATAGCCAGGTATAGCCGAAATATGGGTGGAGCGGTTAGGGAACAGGGGCTATCTCAGGGAGTTTGTGTAAACTTACTAGTTGGACAATTTTTTAAAAACAAAACAAAAATAACTGACAAAGAAGAAAATTTACTCGATTAGAAGCTCAATGCCCTCCATCAAAGTTCAGAGCGGATCTGTCTATTTCTCCCTCAAGGTACACGTCCTCCGATACTATAGCAGGCGAGAACTTGCCTTGTGATTGACGTTTTTGCTGCCAAGTACCCGCGCCAGCACGTTACACATCTCGTTAATCGCTATCCATCTCCAACGGTTGCACTCCAAGAGAATCATCGTTTTTTTCTTCCTGCCCTTCTTTACTGTCGACTTCCATTTCCATTTCATTATATTCACTATTACTGTCAATGAAATCACTGAAGTCACCCAAGTTTATTATAAAACGTTGCACTACTTCTACAGTTTCTTTTTCTTTCCACGCATTCTCTTGAAAACGCGTTGTTACTGCATAATTTCCGTTAACTGTTGCAACGCCGATGATGTCATACCTCTGATAATGTATTTTTGTTACCTAATTGGTTAGCGACAAGAAGAGCTTCTCGCCAGTCGAACCGCCAGCATAAACACGCCCGAAGTGTCAATTACAAAGTAATTTCTTGCCTACTGTAATACAACTAAGCTCCATGGTAAGGTGACATAACTTAGCATCAACCTCCAGCGGTAGATAACTCGAGCGTATGAAGGAGCCTATCACCCTATCAAAGCGCAGTAATACACCAGCACACCTTAGCAACCTCAAGCCTCCTGCCTTAATTCTTTCCACTCTTAACAATGTTCCATGGGGTAGATTTATGTCTTCACGAGACGTAACTACATCTCGAGAAATATTTGGTATTGAAGACCGTATAAATGGATTATGAAACTCATTAACATAAATATGGTTTTCACCTTTCCGCTCTTGAGAGCTCTTTGTTGTTGATTCTAATCCCTAAAGATCTTCCCGGCACCAACCACCTCTCTCACAAATACTATTGAATAAATACACTGTGCCCGAAAATGTACGAGATACTGTTATTTTTTCCCATAATTCGCACTAGGATTCATTTTGATTTTCCATAGCAACGGTTGGATTGTGTCGAAATTTTTTTTCTTCATTCTTTTATGGCAAAGGTACCGAAGTTCCTGCATTGTTTTACAATTACATTAATAATTGCTACATCAGCCCACCACTTTTAACAATGTCTCTGTCATATACTTATATAATGGGACATTTTTAGAACCACATATTAGAATGACATAGAAATATCATCTCTTTCAGCTAACTTTACTGCTGAAGCCTGCCGCTAGTGCAGGCGAGACGAACGGCGGAATTAAAAGCAAATCACATCGCAAAGTTATAAACAATGTAACCCAAATTCTATTTTAGAAATAAGACGTAATTAGTACAATACAATATGCTGTATAACAATTACAATGCATGAGAAATTATATGTATTCTGTGCTTGCTTCAATATACTGATCTTTCCGCAGAAATTGTACAAAGTGTAAGTAGGAAGTTAGTTACTGAGTTCGTTACTAGTAAAATGAACTGAAACGAGTATTTCATGGCTTTGTTGAAGCGTACAAAGTCACTGTTTTCCACGAATTGCAGACATGTGGTCCTGATATTCATGCTTGTAAATTCCTACAATAATTGGTGTTACGGAACGTTACGGACAGAGTAATTGATCTCTCTGATAGCATGGTTTCGTTTACGTGGTCAAGTTTTGACTCAAGATAATACCCAAATTTATTAAAAGCAATCCCCTTGCAGAACGAGAAAATCAATGTATGAAAACATGCTTCATCGCAAAGAATATTACAGCAATTTATCCGAATATAAGAATCAATTACTTGCAATTCATGGATAAAAATGATCTTGCGTCCTTGGAAGCTAAAATTGGCTCAATTTCGGAAGCTGAAGATGCCTTGTAAGTAACAATTTTCTAAAAAGATATAGCAAGACGGATTTCAAACATATCTTGTCATAACATACATGTTTATTTTCATTCTTGTAATTGTAATTCGAATATAGTTCAATTTTGCTTTGACTGCCTATCCGCCAACTGCCTTGAACAGGGCATGAAATACCCAGTACAAACTATAAGAAAGAACACAATATTCACAAATGACAGAAGTATATGGGTGCATTAACGAACTGTGATGTACTATAGAGAACAGTCTATTTCCAAATACTGATAGAGTACGGCTAAACACCAGATAACGCAAAAAAGTTCATTTATTAGAACTTACTTTGAGGTTATTACATTATCTAATTAGTAGTTACTCTTTACAATATAACATAAACACAGTTTAGTCAATGCGTGTAAATTTAAGGGAGAATATTAGAATTATAATGGAAATATATTAAAGCGTGCGAATTAATTCTCTCTTATGTACTTAACAGACACATTTAAATATATTTCCAATTTCCTCCCTTGCCTTTCCCATTAGTTCTTTCTGAAAAACTTAAAAAATATTTTCCTCTTATTATTGCATACAGTGATTCAAATTTTCAAAAACTGCATATCTTTCTTTCCTCTGCAGAATAGATGGTTTGCCATAGTATGGGGAAATTAATAAAATTAAATAAAATATAAAAAAATTTAAGTCAGCGGTGCCTGCAATCACAAGTGGTGGTGGTGGTAGTAGTAGTCTTTATTGTTATAAAAGTCTATATACATATTACAAACATATTTTATGTATGGATAGTCGACCATACATGCTGGAGTATATACACAATTAGAAAGAGAAACACATAATAAAATAAAAATATAAAACAATAATTAAAAATAAATTTAATGAGGAGAAGGGTATTTACAGATATATGAATGGGAACATATTACTTATATACTAGTTACCGAGTTCTAACCAGAAAACAAATTGCTTCCAGTTTTGCGCACTTTGACTAGGAAAATGCTCATATTGAACCAATTAGTGTGATCCGCAAACAGGTCCCAGCATGCCAAGCGACCTCTAATTGCCTTTTTTTTTTTTTTTTTTTTTTTTTATCATGGAAACAGCGCTTTTCTCAGGTCTTCCCAGTAGGTGCATTCGGCCAGAATGACACAGAAGTCCTACAAGCGCTCTAGCACGGCGAATGCAGAAAGAGCAATTGGGCCTATAACTACAGTTTGTAATTGAAAATTCCGAACAATTCCCTGGTAATTATGCTGGTAGCGAATATGTAAAGCACTTAAACTTCCCAAAGAAGAAAGTAGACGCAAAAGGGGTATATATGCAATTCACAGGGAGAAATTCACTCCTACATTAATTCAGTGGTAAGCTGAATTCAATTTGTAAGAGAAGGTTATGAATATGCTGCTTTCAGACAGCTAAAATATTATTTTTATTTAATAAGATTAAAACGGTAATGGACCTAATGCAATCTCAACATTTTTCTTATCATAAATATAAGAATATAAGTTCTATACCTATGTACAACAGTTCATTATAACAAATCTACAGACTCCTACTGCATCTGTATCTTGATGTGTGACAGTGTACTCTTTAATAACGTATTGTATTACAATAGAAATGCTACAGGGTTCTATAAACACATATTTATATGTTGATGTTATATTAATAAAATATATGAATAAAGTGGTTCAAAGATTATCGTATACATACATCTATCTTATTAAATGAATGCAAACCTAACCTTACTAAAAGTATAAAAACATAGGCTATACTGCTCCTGTATATAGTGATGTGATAGGTTCCGTTTAACAAAGTATTACATTATAAACTAGATGCTACCTGTGTGTTTAGGTTATGTTGACTTATATTTATAAAGTAAATAACTAGTCAACATTCAAAAGTTGCCGTATAAGTATTATACGTAATTAACTGAATGAAGTTAACCTAACCTTACTAAAGTATAAAAACAAGCTAATTATACCATTCTTACTTATAGGTTTGCAAAAAGCACTTAAAAAAAGCGATATAGTGTCAACACCCTCTTCTATAGATTGAAAATCTGACAATACTATAACTGTACCTTTGAATTGATAACACTTACACGAAGATGCTGTTCCAGAACTACTCCTAATTACCCATCATGCCTTTCTGTTCACTCCACCAGAGAGATGGGAAATATTGAAGACGTAACTTGTTAAAAGTAGTATGCTAGAAAATGACAAAAGCTTACGTGAGTATAACAGGAAGCACCCTTTTCAAAATTACCTTGTGTTTATCGAGGAATATTTGTCTGTGTGAAAGATGGGCGTATTGTGCCTAAGAAAACAGGTTTGTTATTTATATACTTAGGTTCAAGAGAAGCTGTCCACAATGTTGTATACTTAATTGTTTTTAAGAGGTGTTGGAAATTACCATGAAAGAGGTCCCAGAAATTACAATTTCAACACATGCCATTGAATGTATAATGAAAAATGCAGAAATCTTGATAATTGGACCTAAAGGCAATGGAATTATGTCAATATTATTATAGATTTATTGATAACATTGAATATAGGGGAAAAAAGCAAAATGTGCACCAACCCCCTTAAGTCATAGATATTATTGATAAATCAGGCAAAGGAACGATACAGATTTAATTTGGAAAAAATGATTTTTTCCTTTATATTATATTTGATTTATAAGCAAAAATTTAAATTTTGCTTCATACAAATACTGTAATGAATACAGTATCTGTTAGGAATGTAAATCCAGAAAATTAAATTTTCTTAGTGATAATCAAGAGATAAAAGTACTTAATTCTTGTGATCTAATTGTAAATTTATTACTTGATGAAATACATATTAAGCCTTATTTGGGCTATAAAGGTGGTAACATAGTTAGTATGGCTTTTGGCAGCCTGATACTATAAATATGATAAAGAGCAAAATATCTCCTTTCAAAGATGTGCATATTCTGCCAGTCAATAAAATTAAATCTGTAATACATAAAGTGTTATCGGCATTAGAGGATGGGATTAAAAGTCGACCATAATTGTAGATGACAGAATTAATACGAAATTTCCTGTTTAAGATGTTCAGAAATTATCAGAAAATGAATAACGCGTTTATTCAGTTTTGAGAAAATATAAATTTTCTAAATCCAACCATTTTAGAGAAGATTTTGAATTTTTATGTTGCAACTTATCGCTTTACAAAAATATTCCTTGCATGAAAGGGGAAACTATACTGAAACTTTAAAATTAAACGTGTAATAGAAGTTTTATATAAAACTTTATTTTATAAGGAATAATATTTCTCCTTTAACGGGCAATATTTAAAATATATTACAGGAAATTCAGAAGTTCAAGCATTTATAGCTTCATCTATTAAATTAATAATAAAATTCGTTATATGCTTTGCTTGTAGGCTTCTAATTTAGGTTTGTTGAGGATTTGAAAACTTCCTCATACAAATTAATTTACATCTGAAAGGTGAACCCTTTTAAAAAAAGAATAAACCAACATTTTTTGTAACATATTTCCAAATTGTATCGGTCATTTGTTTAAAAATTATGCAGTCATATGGGATGGAATTTCAACTTTAAATGTAATGACATGGTGGCAGAGGTCATTAAGGCGCGGATTCATGAGCGGGGGGTCTGGGCTTCGAATCCCACCATAACCGTCCTCCCAGACTGAATTTTTTTCCCCAGGTTTTCCTCAGTCATCATAAATGGCAAATGCCGGGGGTACCCTAAATTTAGGCCCGAAACGCTTTCTTACTTTAAAAAAAAAAAAAAAACAATCCTTTCCCAATTTGCCATTTGATTTCATTTCATGCATCATCAGTGTCCACCTCCTGTGGTGTCTCATTAGTAAAAACACTATTAAAAAAAAACTTTACATGTGGTTCCTTCAATAGGAGCATTTTTCGTTTATAGTCTCTTCCAAAATTCTGCACATTTTTTCTTTTGATACTCTACGGCACATAACACATATTCTTCTATCCTCAATATAGAACATTCCGCTAATTTGTAGCATTAATATTTTAAAACCAATACAAATAATTTCACAAACAGGATCGTTTTGACGAATTAAGAGTTAAAAATGGATAATTCCATACCACACATGGTCAGTTAAAATTTTACCTGGAGCAATATAAAATGCCCAGAGGCAAAAATGAGCCAGAGATTATGCAAATGGGAGTTCAAAAGCTGTAAAAATAATCATTTAAATTATAATATGTTTATAATTTTAGAGAGGTCTTTACTTTAAATTAAGAAACCTTTTATAGCACCATATAATTCAAAAAGTGAACAAATAAATAAAACTTTTTTTTTTCATATTTTCCAATTAAAACGTTATTTCGCTATTAATGTGATAAAAGTGGACTTTAACAATAAAACAATTTATTTCCAACATGTAGTAAAATTAGGAAACATATGGAAGTATAATGGAATAAAGAGTAAGAGAGAAACCTGCACTTAAAAGTACCTGAGCGATCCTTCCATTTCCTGTATATAGTCTTAATATCTTCATTCCCCTCCATTTTGGTTTTAGTACTTAGAAATTCCGATGCCTAATAATAAATTTATTAAAATATCTGTGTTGTTTGTGTGGTTTCTTTTCAATTAGGAAAGTATATTTTTAATTTTCTTTCATAAGTTCAAATACTCTTTCTAATACCAAAAGAAAGTCATAAGAGTGCCTTTGTTGTGGAAGAAAGGAAAAATAGAAATTAAAACACTTAAATTTAAAATGTAATAACTTTATTTATATTTGCAACATATATCACAACTTCTGGAGATGGAATCTAGCTCATACTATGCAATGGTGATGACTGGATGATTAATTGATCTCTCACACTCTGACAATCATTGACTTTGGTCCCTATAACTTAAATGTTCCATACAGAGGCTAGATGTGCTCCAAGAACAACACACATTTATCAACAATACTCACGCAATCGAAAATAATGCATAAAGCTGGAGTTCAAAGTAAAACTTTATTTGTGCTTCTAGTTATATCAAGTAAGGAAGCATGGATTCGTAAATAGCGTTGTTTTCGGATAGACTCAGAAACAAGTTTTAAGTGACACTTTTAATACCCTTCTCTCACATAATGTTTGATAAAAAATTCGTTATAATCAGCCAGTAGTGTAATATACAGTGAGCAAGTTATTAACTAAAAATAATTTACTGCTGAATGCATTTCACAATCTTAACTTTTAACAGTATGTTTGCTTTGAATTGTAAAATTTGTTTGTTTTAGCTCACATTATCCAAACGTTCAGTCAACATTCTAAATATCAGCAATACAAGAAATACCAGGACTATATCTCCAATAGAAATAAAAAATATCATGAAAATCAAATCTTTACTGGCCTTATAAAACGATTAGCTGCTCCAAATGAGAGAAAACGCTGACATTTGTCATAGCTGCCAAGTAAATAAACTTCGATACAAATGTATCGATTTGCATTGCTGTTTTGTTTCGATATAACTCAGATGGTCTATATAAGCACAAAGGTAGAACTAAGAAGTTAGCCTTCTGTAATACGTACCTTTACAAACCCAGTCGGTACATGAACAAAAAATCTAATGTTTAAAATTTAAAACCATATCCCTTGGTTCAAACTATACCCAGACCTCTGAAACTTTGCACTTGACAAACTTTCAACACCCAGAGGTCTAATGTGTATAGATATTTGCTCATGATTTTAAATAGGAAAAAGCTTCCAGCCGTTACGATATATGCCATCTCTAACAGCATTTTGCGGTATAACACCTTAACGCATAGGATTAGACACCATTCCGTGAAATCACTCTATAAATGACCTCTTTGGGGCATTTTCTAACTACTACAAATTAACTATTTCAAGTAATCACAATAATACAATTCAAACATGGGATATAAATAGCAGCACACAGTAAGAAAAGTCGGCAATACAGCAGCTGACTGACCGATAATGCAACTTTGTAATTGGTTCAGAAGGTGCAACGGATAGCATTCCTCATATGTTAATCAGTATGATTGCCAACTGTAAAGGTAGTTGCCAAGTGCAAAGTTTCAGCAATCCGGGTATATGTGAATAATTTATTTCTTCTAATGTTGTTCATCTATATACAAGGAAGAGTATCCAAAAACAACACTATCTGAAGTTCCAAAATGTTGCTATAGACTTTTCCATGACAATTCACGTTCTGCGAAATATTGTACGATATTTTGTTCTGCAGTAAATTATATTTCCCATCGGATAATATTCGACTATTCGTTTCAGAGATGTGCTGTCACATTCGTTAGTAGCGAAATACGAGTGAGCAGCGCTAATTCAGTTTGTTTGCCTACTACATATAAATTTGTAACCAGTTGAGGGAAATACTATGATCATATCTATAATTTAGTTTTGACTTTACTCTGAATGGAACATTTTGTCAACACCTGAGACATTTAAATAAAAAAATAAAACTAACTAAACACAAACACGACAAAGTCATGGTAGTTATTTGGTATGTCATTTGGTAATGAACAGCGTTGCTCAAGGCAGCCATTCGGCATCGTTAGTGGGGTTGCTGAGCTCCTCCCGATCTCGCCGCCTGGTGGTTTCCTTGTCGTCGCTGCCACCCCCAAGGCGGTGGTACAGGTTGGTAGCATGGTCAGCAACCACCTCGATGCCATCACCGATCTTGTCTCCCGCTTTACGAACGACTCCAGCCACACTGCCTGCAGTGAACGTCGACGGGTTGATGTCAATGTTAAGAGTGCCATCATCGGGAGCGTGACAGTCGTCCTGCTTAATGATGCTCAGGTCAAAGGGATCAATGCCGAAGGTGCTCAACCGGGATCGAACCTGTAAACGTTGAGACGTTTTCAATGCAGATTATCCTTTTGTAAAGACAAACGCCTTAAGATGAGATTGTTGGTTGACAAGTTTTATACTTGTTTGTTCCATTATGTTAGAAATTATTTAAAATTGCACGTAAAACATTTTATATTGTTAATATAAACAGTATTACTTTACAATTATATATTTTTAATATTTATGCTAATACCGAGGGTGGCAAAATGTATACACACGTTCAAAGTAGATATCTATTTAATATATTTCAAAATTGGACAGAATTTTTTTTTTGAATGATTTATTTATGGACGCTCTTTAACAGCTCAGGTCATCAGCGTCCCATTCTACTCAGGGCGTGAAACGGCCGACAAATTTTGCTCAGAGGCCTCTCTTTCAGGCTTGAGGTTCCTTTTCGTGCCGTAAATGTACGACACGGGACCCACGGCTTTACTTCCCTTCCGAAGGAAGCCATACTTAGGATTTTTACGCCCCGAAAAAATCCATCGGTCCTGGCCGGGTTCGAACCCGCGATCTTGGGTTTAGGAAAAATTGGACAGAGAAACAACAGTAATGTGTAGTATGATGTTCGGTAAACAGATGTGGCTGACATAAATTATGATAGCCTTGTTACGCGACAGGTAAATCAACAATGAACAAATGAAGTCAAGATCATCGTATGATGATCTGTAAACAGATGTGACTCACATTATGTTATGCTAGCGTTGCTACCACAAGAGTATCGTTTGAACAACGGAAAGAAAATTTGAAGTGTATTGGAAAACCGAGAATATTGTCGAAGTTCAAAGGCAATGGAGACGTGTGTACAGAACAGAACCGCCAACGCGAGTAACAATTGCACGCATCCGAGACAAGTTTGAGACTCATGGTACCGTATGCGATGTTCACAAGGGCAGATCGGGGAAACCTCACACAGCAACAAGCCCCGCGCACTGGATGCAAGGCATTGTATAGGACGAAGAGGTCCGATATAGTTTCCACCGCGTTATCCGGATCTAACTCCGTTGGACTTCTACCTATGGGGAACTCTTAAGGATGTTGTATACCGTAGAAAACCAGCTACACTGGCAGCACTTCGGGAAGAAACTGAAACGGCATGTGCTGTAATCGCTGAGGACACTTTTGCAAACGTTACTCAATCAGAAGTTTAACGTACTCAGAAGTGTATCGACGCCGATGGTGGGGATTTTGAGCAACGGTTTGTAACTGTAAAAGTTCAAGATGATTAGTGTTTATCTTTTCCTGTTTGTATGAATTCAGTTTTGTTATGTTAACAGTTTTTTCTTTGCTTGAAGTGTGTATACCATTTTGGCACCCTCTGTATTTCATGTGAAGTACTTATGTGATAATTAAAATTAATTAATAGAATTTTTGGGCCATTCTTCACAAATCCTGAAACGTGCATCCATAACAATTTAACAGTTGGCGCTGTTGATTTCTATTGACTCGGTGGTTTTGATAAAATATAGAGATGGGGTAGTAAATAGTATAATTGGTAGTATTCCAGGAAAATAAATTACTTTAGAAGTAATCTAACAATTATTCCTGGTCTCTGCAAGATATTCTGGAGTCACGCGTGTGATAGATAAGGAGCATTTTGGTCACTTAAGTAGGTTAAGTACTTGGTATGTGGCTTCTATTTTGGCGTCGATCGTTTTTGTATCTTATATTTCTTACACTTATGAACGACGATATATGCTAAAGAATTCATTTTAACTATATGTTTCGCAGGCTATGCAATTCTTTATATACACCCACCCAGCTTCTAGAATGTTGCAGTTTCCTTATTAGAAACTTGTGAGCACGATTAATTTGAAACATTCACAGAGCGCTCAATAGAGGGGGTCGCTTAATGTAACACGCTGAACGTACCGATAACAGGGTTGTTTATTACTGTACCAATTCTAATGGGTCATCGACAAGTTCTTCCGCACTCGGGTGACGTGCACCGCACAGGAGAAAGTTAGTACTCCTACATTTCATACTTTCCTTCTTTCGAAACTGGTTTTTAACAGGTAATTTTCCTACTACTGCTAATGTTTGGACTTTGGAATGTGTGCTTGCGCCTTGGTGATTTAAGTGAACACAATAAATAAACGCTGGGCGCGCGGTCAGTGCTACCATCCGAATTTACCTCCCTAGTGAAATCTCTGCCACAGAGGAGCGACTTCTCGATGACCCTTAATTAGAAAAAATGCCAAATTGTACGCTTTCATATATTCTATTATTTTAAAATTGTACTTAAATTTTCAAACTTAAAAACTGTGTATTAAAGTGATACACCTGAACGCGCCAAAATATTTTATGATATATTTCCTAACTAGTATACTTTTTTTAGGATAATTGAAATTCTTTCCTTTTTTGCACTCTCTAAAAGCTATTCAAAGAGCTCTTTACATTTTATACTTTAAAAATGAAATTCCAATAATTGCTAAAATATAACTCTAAAAAGCGCAAGTGATTTTCTAAACTTTATATAAAGTTGTTTAGAATAGCATTATTTCTGAAAAGCAAGAAGTATGATATAATAAATAAGGTACAGTCTCATAATTTCATAAACTAAGTTATGTGAATAAGTTCGGGTAATAAGAATATTGTAACAGAAACAAAATATGTGCACCAGAAATATATTAGAAACGTAATAAATATATATAAGGCAGCTTATAAGAACGTTTGAAAAACATTTTATAAATGAAATTAAGAAAATTATGTACCACAAACTGAACAAGAGAAAGTTATTCGCTAAATATGAAAATATGTTTCATATTCACAGGAATTTCAAGGCTGCTTTATCAGGGATGTGAAATTATCTGTTATGTAATCGATAATCCACGTTTAACCTTACTTGATTTATAGTTTTTGTATATCCCTACTCTTGTTACGTTTTCTTATATTTTTCATTTGTTTCATATTACACGATATAGGAAGGTCACTTTCCAAAATCATGTTTTACTCACCTTGTCGATATAAATTTTGTCCAGCGTAGGTCTTCTGGACAGAATAGTGGCAGACTGTCTGTGAGCAAAAGCAAGCTTTTGGCACGAGAAAACCCCTGCATAGTTTTCGTAGTCTGTCATGAAGACTATATACGATGCACTTCCAATAATATCTGCAACAATATATCAGACAAAATAAAATTACTTTCATCTCTCTTGGAATTTGCAAAGCAAGCATTTTTTTCCCCTAGTGTTATGACATAAAAATAGCCCGTTTAATGGAAATGTTTTCCCCTTTAAACAAGTCCTTCCATATATACAATCTGTAAATCTATAATAGAGTAACCGCATTCAGAATTCAAAGTAACGATTTTGATATCGTATTTATTGTACGCTTATACATCAGATTAGAATTCCCCCTATAAAGTTAAGAAACTAATTTCATTTCCAGAGCTGTTAATCCTAAATATCAAGAACGGATAACAAACAGTTTTTGCCGTCGGAATCCTTCTTAGTAATCACAATGGTGTTGAAATTTGACATAAGATGCTAATTGCGATTAAGGATGATAAACTATTAGAAAGCTTATTACAACTTGCCATTTTCGAATAATGAAATACAAGGAAGTTTTGAGTTTCAATACTTGATATCCACTGAAATTGTTAAAAGTTTTATAACATTTTCTCGTCTTTAGCGAGAAACAAGAAACAGTCTAGGTGCACTACAAATAAAGTACAAAATGGTGGCAATTGTTTGTACATAAAGAAACAGCACGAAATAAATTTTTGATAACTAGTTTTCACAAACTCAAATTTTAAAAAATAAAAATAAATCAAATAAACCAAACAAAAGACACTTTATGTATTTTGTTTTGTTTGTGTGCTTCCTTATTTTCCCTTATTTCAATGTATTATAGCTTAGTAATGGTTATGTATACATAATGTATATAGAATGTAAAATTGTCTTTAGTACTTTCATGCTCTGAGACTTTGTCTTTGTCAGTCGAATGTTGGGACCTAATTATCTCTGTACCTTACGAGCACAAACAGAGCATATGAATGGGTGGCCTGCCTATTGTCAAAGCTGCCTGCAATACATTATAAACACTGATAGACGCAGACGCAGATACACACACACACACACAGATGCAATTAAGTTGAATTCGTGGCAAAGAACCAGGCATTTATCCTTTCTCAAAATGGATTGAGGTCAATCAGGTTATACGGAGGCAGGATTTGAACCAGGGACCTCTCGAACACGAACCCCAATTATTACTGCTTGAACCAGTCCTCTCGATCAATATCCTTTCATTAGTTGTTAATGCTAGAAAACGATTAATATATTTTTCTTCTCCTATATAATCTTTTCTATATAAAATAAGCCCCTTCACAGACAGAAAAAGTTATAAAAAACATCGTTAAAAATTCTGTTGTTATTAATATACATATAAAGAGCTATTCTTCCGCTGGAGTCCAAAACTATTGTCTATAATATATATATATATATATAATTTAGATAATGGCTTGCATGGCTAGAACGATGCATAACATGAATAATTCACTGCGATACAATTGAGTTATCCAATGAACATTTTTCCGCGTCACCGCATTTCGGCAGTTGTGACGCGAATGTCCCGTGAGTAACTGTATACGATTGCGTGTTCCTAGTTTGTAAATATTGATGAATATGTTCATTTATAGTATGTCAGAAGGCTTTACGTACTGAATTTGGCGAAAAACGTGTGTCATCAAAGTGTTATATCCAGAAATTAATTGAAAAGTTAAGAGAGCAGGAAGCCTTCTCGCTCAACATTCAGGAGATTGCAAATTTTATGAAGTGAAAGAAGTGAGCCATTGGCGTAATCATCAAAAGCATTACTAACATTTTCCCCAAGAGACCGTTTCCATGTTCTGTAAGTCTAAGCGCACAAGAAAAGAAAATTACGTGCTTACGTGTATCATGTGTTCAAGAACTGAATGTCCACCCAGAACTCCCAATCTAACAACTCCAGTTTTCTTTTGGGTCTATTAAGGTAAAGGTGTACAAAAATTAACCCTGTACACGAACAATTCAAAGAAGTTATGCGCCAAGGGATTGAATCTGTTGACGTCGCCACTTTGGGAGAAGTATTCCTGAAATTGGAAAAACGCATACAAATTTGCCTGGGGTGTGAGAAGAGATTATAAGCAGATTCTGTTTTGCTTCGCGCATATAACTTTGCAAGCCATTACCTAAATAACATACATTTTTATGGACAATAGTTTGGGACCTCTAGTGAGAGAATCTCTCTGTACCTAGAAGTAAAACGAATACAGAAAACGGATTAAATAAGGAAGTAACAAAAAAGCAACTGATACAAGATGGGATAGAAAATAAAAATGAAAATAATGAGACACAGAGGAAGTTTGTGAAAAGTGCATGGATTTAAAAGGTTGATGAAGAAAGAAGAATAGTGAAAGAAACAGAAAAAAGTAAGTAAATGGAGCAGGGGAAGAAAATGCTGCAGAGGGGAAAATGAAAATAGCTGTGAAGGGTGATTAGATAGACGATAAAGGGGAGAGGTGAGAAAGGAAGGACGGTGGAAAAGAAAGAAAAGAGGGTGAACAACATGGAGAGCTACATGAAGTGGAATAGATAAATGCAAAAAGGAACGAGAGAAATATCAGGCGAGATTCGCTTGCAGAACTCCCTCTGGAAGCAAGTAGGACTACTAAGTGATACTTTGATGTCTCTTGGGAACGGCATGTCCCAGTGCTACTTACTGAGAGGGAAGCGAACTTGCATCCTGGCGGGCTGGCTATCGTCGGGTATAGAGATGATACCCTCGTAACGATACTCGTGGTTCACGTTGCCCACACCCAGCAGGAAGTGCTCGCTCAGCTGTTCTATCACGTACTTGCCGGTCTCATTGGAGCGGGTGTACTTGTTCACCAGACACGTGCTGCCGGTCGAGGTCTTCTGGATCACATACCACTTGCCTAGGAACTGCACGTACACCATAGTACATTAGCACTTTCACATCAGGTACAAATAATGTAACATTTAATTAGTTATTGTTGGCGGCTTTTATTGAAAAGGAAAATAGATATGCATTAAGTGGGTTGTTTAATGTAACTCATTAAGTGTCATGGGTACTGACTTCTACAATTTGGTCGTCTATGAGGTAACTGCAAGGTGTAGATAAATTAGTCTACTAGTGAAATTGTAATGTGTGTTTTCTTTGGTTTCCGCTATTCTGTTTGCATTAGATACACAACCAATAATGAAAACATCTTTTTTGGGATGTCACTATAGGAACAAAGAAAAACGAGTGGTTTTGACCAGAACAAAGATTTTTGTTCATCAGTGATTTAGTGAATGTTTTATAGAACCAGATAAAACCCAAAGCATGCCTTTTAGTTCAAGGGATCTAATATTAATCTTAAAAATTTAGATTTTGAACCTGATTCAACCCTTCTAAAAATGTCGCATTAAAGTATGTAGTAAGTTGTCTAGAGTTATTTTTATTTGTAACTTAGATCTTGTATTCCATACAAAACGTTCAGAAATATTTATTACACACCATTTCATAGTTATACAGGGATGTGATTAATTTATGGAGTAGTAGGCCACAGGTTACGGACGTGCTAAAATAGGATTTATTTTTAAATTTAGCGGTTTGCAGCAGTTCTAAGAAATATAAATTTGCTGTTGGAAGCACTGAAAAATAAAGTGTGCGTTATTAGTTACCATAGGGTAAGCTAGCGAGCAGCAAATATTAATTGTAGTTCAGACTGCTGACATGTTCTAAGATGGAGGTGTCTCGAGAACATTTTTATGCTTTGATTTTTCACAATTCGGACGAGCCAATAAAAAAGCCTAGAAAAATTACAGAGAGCTTTTCATGGACTCTGCTCCTTCGCGTACTACAGCCTATAACTGGTTTGTAGAGTTTAGACGAATAAGATCAGCCTTGAAAGACGAGGAGAACACAGTAGTCTCAAATGAAAACAGAGATCGTATAGAAGCCATAGTGAAGAACATCCATGATCGACTTAAAGGGATAGAGAGGAGTTTCTAAACTTTCATTCGTCATAGGTGTCTGAAATTCTGCACAAATATCTTTGTATGAGCAAAGCTTTTGTTGTCTTTGAGTAACAAAAGAGTTCAAGGCACCAAGAGTAAAATGGTGCCAGAAATTGGTTCGTCGTTTTGACATTGGCGGATCTCTTGAAGTGTTCACTATTATCTTCTGATCTGAAGTTAAAAAGGTTATTAGCGATTTGAGCCTTCCCAAATGGCTATCCTCCAGCGAAAGGTAAGGGATTTCGAAGGCCGGAAAATGATTGTCAATTTAACCTCCGCAAGTGATCATATTGCAATCTTTCACTCCAGGAACTAAAATATCGTTACTTCCAACTAGTGCACCACAATATGTATCCGTAGGTCTTCAGAACACTGACAGAAAGAAGACTAATGTTTGGTTTGTGTGGATTCTTATTTCAACAATACAATGCTTCTGTGCACACAGTTTATGGGGGAATGGAATTTCTACAAGAATCGGAAGTGACACTGGTGGACTACCCACCGCACAGTCCACATCTGGTTCTCCGAGGCCTTTTCCTGCTTGCAAATATCAACAAAATCTGAGAAGCCATCAGTTTAGAAGTCCGGAAAAATCTGTTGCGTCCTATGAATAGAAGGTTTGTGTCATATTTTAAATAAGTATGACGTTAGTAGAATGCAGAAAATTAAATAGCTACTCTGTCCAAATTTATAATAAGAAGTATGTTGAAAGACACAAATAGTTGCATTCCAGTATCACATGGGGAAAGAACTCGACAAAAGAATTTCCTTAGCATGGAGAGCATTCTGGTCATTGAAATTTATACCGATGGACTTGAGTCTAACAGAAGGGGAAAATAATATTGGCATCTACCAACGTAACATGGAGTGTAAAGTACTAGGGATATTCCTCGCGGAAAAATACAATCTGTGAAATTAAGAAAGATGTCGGGACTAAACGACGTGGCCTAACGTGCAAACAGTCTGAAGTGGAAATGAGATGGACCTGTAGCAAGACTACCACATGGAATTATCAGTAAGAGAGGAAAAGGGAGATCGAGAACAAGTAGGCGGACTCCTTCAGGAAAGCAGCCGGGACACACTGGACCAGCGTAGCATGGAACAGCCTGGTAACAGAGCCGCAGAAAGAAGAGAACCGAAGCCTATAGTGAAAATGATACCAAACTTAAAATATAAAAACGTAATAGACTCAACACTTGAACCTTCTCTTTAAATTGTGTTAAACTTGTAAAATAAGAAACATTATAGACTGAACAAACTCATAGGGACAATAGCTCATATGGACTAGCTCACCATATGAGAAATCAATGGCCTCCCGCTTGCGGAGGCCCTAGCCCTGAGTAGAATACGAGCGACTTAATTCATTCATGTTGGAAAAAAATCTGATGAATATTGCCACCATTATTCATACTATTTCCGACATGGCTTAAGATTAGATGTTCATAATGTGAATAAAAGAAATAATAACTTAAATTTACATAATAGTCGACTTAGCTTTAACAAAAAAATACATTTATATGCAGGAATAGAATTTTGTAATAGAATACCCTTACATGTTGAAGTCGGAAATAAGGCTGCCTTTATTATTTTAATAACTTGAGGCTGCAGAGTTATATTCATAAAAGCATTAGATTTGATAAGGATAATTATTATGTATATGTATAATGAAATCATTTAGAGATAGGTATAATAGGAATTGAAATAATTTGTAACTTGTACTTATGTGTATGTCATTTGACAGGTGATTGTATCTTACAAAAGGGTTTTGTATACATTTTGTGCTAAAAGATGTGAGAAAGAGACGGCGATGTATACCTGACGCCTCGTCCGCTGACCGCTCTTTAGACAATGCTGAGGAAAGGGTAAACTATCTTTTGTTAGGTCACGAAACTTCTTCCCAAGGAATACTTAGAAGTTCACAGTAAGAAAACATGTGGCCGTAACGGGACAGTATTTGAACAAATTCAGACATAGCAATAATTTAAGAGAAAATGGAAATGTCAGAATGAAGACGAAAATGTTTTATTATAGGAAAGTGCCGAAATTTATGACAGACTGTTCTTAGAAAATTCAGGCCTGTGGGAAGACATTGTAGATCAGAAGGGAGAGAATAACTCTAGCCAATGGGCATCGGATAAAAGTCAACCAATAAGGAGAACTTAGATACAAATAAATAGTTTTAGGATAGCCAATGATGAACATATAACACCAAAATAGGATAATGTAGGAGGGAATTTAATTTAGCGAGAGGCGTGGCGATGTTGTAGAAAACTGAAGTACAGAAGTCGAGAGAAGCAGGAGACTAGAGATACGGGGCAGTCGCTGAGGAGACACACGAGAGGATTCATTCAATAGATATACGAAAGAGGGTAGCCTAAGTCATTCGAAAGCAATCAGGCTAAGTCATTTCTAAAGTCAGTCTAAATCATTCTAAAGCGGTCGAAGACATTTTAAGTCCTTCTAAGGTAATTCTAAAGCCAGTCTAAATGAGCAGTGAAGTCAGCGACGAGCAATCAGAAAGTAGCCTGCCAATTTGTAAAATATAGTAAATATTCAACTAGTGCCGGACTTTATTAATACAGTGAAAAATCTCCTTCCCCCCCATAAATAGCAGTTTCAATGTCAAGTCTCTAAATACTTGTGCTTTTAAGAATAAATGTATAAATTGTTAATAAATCAAGCATTTTATTCATTTAAGAACTTACATGTACTTACATAGCTCAACCAATGAGATGGGTTTTATATTCTCGATATTTTGATTCTAAAGAGATATCGATATCAAATGTACTCTGCATATGACGTCGATACTTCGTTAACAAATGAATTTTATTAACATTTCAACAAGTAGAGCGTGTCTCATTCATAGCAGATGGCAGGTACCAAGAAATTGGGTGCGCTCCTAAGCTCGATCGCCGCCCCCCTTCCCTTCATTATATTTCTGCTGATGGTCACGACATTATGTCTGAACTACAAACTTATTTAAAAACCACATACTAGGACAATAAAAGTGCGGAATTGCAGTTTCAAGTAGATATTTTGGAATGCTCTATTGCAGTTATTTCTAATCTTCTTTTCACTTTTCGGGGATATGGAAAAATCAAGTTCAGACAACAAAGTAACCCCAGTTTTGAGTGTGATCACTAACATAAGAGACTTTTGATAAACATATACCATTTGTTAAACTCTCTAATCATAGGCAACTTTTGTAACAATATCATACCTTGGCATATTTATCATTAAATGATTTTACATTACTACTTAATTACTATTTTTAAGTGAAATATTTTGAAGCAACTGAAACTGCACATTTCATGGCCTGTCTTTTTAGAATAATTGTGAGGGAATTTTCAAATTATTTTTAATTTGATCCGATGAGTGATAGATAACTGGACCATTTGCGGCATTTGTTAGTTTTTGGAATATGAAAAGTTCAACAATATAATAAAAACATTACACCTTAGTTCATGAAGTTGTTTTACTGAACACACTAACTAAATAAATAACATATTATAGATATATTTTATATATATTTTATTCTGAAACTAATAAAATAAAAAAATTAATATGTTTGGTAAAAATACTAATAAAAATAAAAATAATAAACTCTTATCAAAACCAAAGTATCAAGCTTCAGTACTAAAACTTGTATAGGTATCGTGTATCAAAACGAGAATATTTTGTATTTTCCATCTCTAATTAATAAAATAACTGTATTAACAATGTGCTATTTAAAGTGTACCTATTTCATTGTGAAAAAATAAAGTTTGATTGATTTCTAAGGTTTCAACAGTATTAACACAACATTGGTCAATATCAATTCTGGTTCGTGCATTAATATGACCATCGCTGAGGAGATTCAGACTACAAAGGAATTTAAATAAGTAGAAGGGTAACAAAATGTAGACATACCAAAAAAAATTCAGAAAGAATAGCCAGGTCACTGTTAGATTTGCTGGAATTGATATGAATGCTTATGTAAGAAGTAGCAACGGTTCTACAATTAGTTTTGTCCAGATTGAGATAATAATAATAATAATAATAATAATAACAATAACAACAACAACAACAACAATAATAATAATAATAATAATAATAATAATAATAAATGTCACAGAAAATGGAAAGAACAGAAAGTTTAATACATTTAAACCTAACTCGTTTGTTATTTATGTGTTGCTGTTTATTTGTTAAGCAATCTTTTATCTTCCTGCAGCAATCATTCTTTTGCTTAAGCTTTCCTTAAGTGAATATGAATTTAAAATGTCAAAATAATTCATATATTATTTTCAATTGATTCCAATAGGTTTTTGCAATATTTAAAAAAAAAAACTAGTTTTGATTTAGTGTAAGCCTTCAATTATTCCATTTCAAGCGTTCAAAAGAAGCAAAATCTCAAAATATTTGAAGGAAGTAAAACTTGTATTTTGGATCATTGCAACGAACTTACCTGTGACATGTCGAAGCTTGGCATGGGATCGACCATAGGACAAGAACCAAGATGGTAGGTATGGGCGTGCACAGAAGCCAAGGCGGCCGCCAAAAGTAGCACAGCACCTCCAACCATTTTCTGCAACATACATTACCGTTATGAGTTAGTTGAAGACCATGAAAGAGTTCTGAATTCATAATGCAACTTGTATTGGAATCGTAAACATGGGTAAAATGTTATGAATGTTTGGGTAGTGCCAAAGCACAAATGCAGAAAATGCCTTGCTAATGGAAAAGCTTCACGTTCAAATGTCTGGGTTATATATGCGCAGATGCATTCGTTGTCAGGATTAAATCGTATAAGCATCAGTTTCGCCGAGCTTTCTCTTCCCCTCCTTTTTTTCTAAAGAAGGGCATATGTGGAAACTTTCACAGAGATGATTGAAAACTAAAGAGTATATAAACGTTTTTAAACGCATTTATAAAAAGTAGTTCGGATTGTAATGACTATAGTATACAGTAGGAACGACTTTGGTATTTCGCGGGATTGAATTTTGAGTACGCATGTCACGAAATTGATTGACGTTAATTGTGGGTTGGCGGTGGTGGGCGATCTTTTTGGCACTACCAACTCTTGTAAACTAAAGTCTGCGATATTTTCATAGTTTGACACTTTAACAGTTTATGGCAATAACATAAATTTTGATGTTGAATCGAGTTCTTGTGAATAATTGTGACCAACTGACCCTGGAAGTTCCAAGCTTATGTCTCTCAGTCTGTGACGAACAGTATGTACTGCAATGCCTTTGTGTGCTACATTCAGCGTTTCCTTTACTATATCTGAAAATATTTCTATCATCTAATTACATTCAATTTATCATATACATTTATTTGTTGTTAAATATGTGAAACAAAACAAAAAACGTGCAAGAGCGCGCACAAAGAACTGTACACGTGTCCTATAATTAAAACAATAAAATATACTATTAATGTAAAAATGGCACATGTATCATTGAATTCAACAGCTGTGTAACTTTAATTCAAGTTAATAGTTGAATAGTTGCAGCGAAATATAAACAAAGGAATCTGTTCTTTGGTTGAATATCCCAAAACGACTCCTTCGATTTCCTTATTGAACGTCATGGTCGCATTTCACGACAAGTTACTGGGTCAACGACTTCTCCTACCTCCTTTCCTTACATGACACGACTTTAAGAACCCCTTGCATCCTTCAGATTCCTCTAAACCCCAATACCGTGTCTTATCCTCCCACTCTTCTTTGCTCTTTACTGTATGTACTTCGCGATATGCAGCTTTTCTCCCCGCGTGGGAAAAAACCCGAAAGGCTGGTGTTATTTGACGTGAAAAAGAAGCCGTAGAAAGATATTGTCTAACGCTTCTTCGATTTTGAAAATGCCATTCTCAGGGCTTGTTGCGTTTACTGCGAAAACCAATTTGTAGTTTCGCTAAGCAGAGCTGAATGCCAGAAATTACGTTTAGCCTTGGAGCATAGATGGCATAGCATGCAAAAATAATTAATAATAAAACACTGAAGGAATATAAAGATGTTATTATAGGGAGTTTAAAAATATTACAGTTCATGGAAAAATATTTATAATCCTGATATGTTTGTCACATCAAATGAGTAGATGTGAGAAAAGTATTGTTATATATTTATAAATACTTGCATCCCGGGTAAACATTACAGGAAGTAGTTTCTTTTACTTTCTTGAACAAGTTTCTTAGTATTTCGATTTTAAATGTTGCATTACTAGTCGAATTCTTTGCTACAACCTACGAAATGAGCACGCAATGTTAAGGTTAAAGGTTTGGAGGTAGTCGATTGTGCTATAGCTCTGGGATGTTGCGCTATTCTTTTTTTTTATACTGGCATAGATAGCAAGATACACATGTTTCACACAACTCCAATCAAAATGCATTTATACACTTGACATACAATGAAGAATGCCTAATAAAAACGAACGGCGCAACTCAGAGAGCTAAACAAACTAACAGCAGTCAGAAAATTTTACAAAAATATAACACAGCCACAGTATAAAATATGATGGAAAACCAAATAAATTATGAGATTTAAATACAACTTAAGTAAAGGAAAATAATAAATACTAGATATGAAGATACCAACTGAAGAGCGCATTGCTAGCGCAAAAATCATAATGCAGAAAAATATGCTGTTCAATAAACAGATAAACTTTAAATAACAACTGAAAATATTTCTGCCAAATAGAAAGTCAGCCAATATAAGGTCAGTTTATCATATTTTCCCAATTATGAGAAAACCAACACGCAGATCATGACAGACTTAAAAAGTATATATGTATTTTTATACGTTAAAACACAGAAATCAAAGTCAATTGCTTGGCACACTCTAAAACATCAATGCAGCTGATTTATATTATATTCTGAGTGATGAAGAACCAGGAAGTGAATAACCTACATGAAAGATACAGCACATAAATCAATGAACAACAAGAGTAGAAGAAAAGAGACAAATGACCGCAGTTTGCTAAGGTCAAAGGCCAACTTCTTATTTTCTGCTTTGTTTTTTTTCTGACTTACTATATCCTTGAGGCGAAAAGCGAGGATATCTTTGGTACAAAAAAATGATAATTGCTTCTTCATTTAATATAGTTACCGCGAACTACGCATTTAACAAAGGAACTGAGCATGCAAAACATCTGGAAAGTTTTGTAGATTGTTTCAAAACTAGTTACTGATTGCATTATAAAACTAATATTGCGTTGGGATATCTATTAATTAGGTGAAAAATTTAATATAAGAAAATAACAACAAAAGCAAAAATATGTATAACAGCTAACAAGTTTTAAGAAAGAAACAAAAACAGTTTTCTTCGTCTTTTGTGAATCATGCTTTTATTTATAAACACGTAATTAGTAGAAGAAAAAAAAAACATTCCCATCTGATACCAGAAAGCGTGCAAAAAACATGTTGCGATGGAAACCAATCCTTTCCATTTACACACATCTGTTGCAAGTTTTGAAATCATTACGTCAGACTTTGCATGCCAGAGCAAGTTCCTGGAATTAATGAAACCTAGATGCGTTTAAGATAGTTTCATGACCATATGTTAATCATGGACCATTTCCTGGCGTCCCCTTTATCATATATAAGGCCAAGCGATAACAAATGTCGTAAACACAACCTACACCACAAAGAAATAATATTTCCGCTTTTTATAAGTTACATAATTCATTCAATATACTCTAAACAATTCTAAACAGCTACAATTATTTACACCTTATAATTACGATTAATACATTTTAGGAAACTTGAAACAGCATTTCTCTATTAAGTAATTCAGAATTTGTTCTCATCGCTTCATAGACACAGAACTCAAGTAGTTCCCTAAAACTCCACACATTATAAACTGTGGGAAAAAACAGCTTAGTTTCACAGAACTTTAATTCTGTTCCAAAATTTTGAAATAGTGAGCACTTTGCATATGAAAATTCTAGAGTCGAAATGTTTAGCCATTTGATTAAATAAAGAAAGACATTAAAAACATTTCGAAACTGAAATTAAGTTGGTCATCGTCTTCTTCCTCAAACTTTAGAAAAGTGACAAGTTATGTACAGATTCTAAAATCTCCACGAGACATCCAAAAAGATGCTACTTTACCCATTGCTGGTTCCATTGCCAACTTTCTGTGCAGAAGCAACAGAGATTCCGTTTTTACTTTGTGCTTTGAAGTTTATTTTTGACTGTATATCGAGATATACTTGAAATAACTCGAGGGAGGGCAGATAGCTTTGGTGATAACATCAGGACAATTATAAAACATGTAAACGTAGAGGTTGTAAATCAGAAATTAAATATCAAAGCGCCAAAAATGTATCAGGGTTTTATGTGCTATGCAAACTGTATGTATATAAATTTAATATAAGCGGCGAGTTACAAGTAAACAGTGTTAAAGCTAAGATATAAAAAGAGGACATGCCGGAACCAGAGCACACTAAATTTCTAGTTTCGCCACTGACAAACTCATATCATTGAAATAAGTTAAATTAAATAGAAACATTTATGTAATAATTAGACAAGTGCAACAAATTATGGATCTGAAATCTGCAAAACAAATGTATTATGCACTATGAAACACACATTATTAAAATGGAGAAATAAGAATAGTTGAAAAATAAAAATATCAGACTCGGGCAGAAAGATCTTTACAGAATCACAAATCTTGACGTTACCATTCATGTGACAATGTGTACTTGCAACAAAGGAGGTAGAACATACCCACACAACGCTAGAAGGAAATAAAACTGACTCTAAATTGGTCATCCTACAAGACAGTAATGAAGAATGGAGCACATTTCACAATTATTTATTGCCAATGATTTAAAAACAAAGGGATGTTTAATTAAAATCAAAAAGGCATTAAATATTTAATAAAGAAAACCTTTCCTTTTTATGTATATAAGACGGAGAGATGTGTATATTGTATAAATAATTGAATTTAAATGCAAAATAAAGAATTTTTTTAAACGTTATCCTTTTCCAGAGCTAGTCAACTTGGTGTAACGTGCTACAGTCGATAAAGCTGGATTCAAAGTAGGACGACTTTGTTTTTGTTCGCTACTTTCCGGTGAATATTGTGCGTGCCACACATTTCTTACATGGTGCCCCTTTATAATATATCTAATTTAATCATAATAGACAAAATGCCACAAAACACATCAACTACAACCTTTCTATCCAATAATTGGGTTATACGTAGTAAAATGTACCGATCGGAAATAAAATTGCAACAAAAGTATATATTGGTAGTCTGTCTCGGTATAAACTTTTGGAAGATAGTATTGAATTGGTTTAATTCATTTTGAGAAATTGTGTCTTTGTTAAACAAAGGGGTAAAGTAGAATAGATTGATTTTAAACTCTATTCATGCTCCTATCCATGAATTAGAGGATAGAGAAATAAAAAACTCTTAATAGTGTTGTAGAAGTGTACATATTCATAAAAAAGAGAAGTTTAAATAAAACGTAGATCAAGCCTACGACCTTGTGCACTTCCGTGCGAGACTTTGCGCATGCAAAATGCTTTCTGATGATACAAGGCAACTCTAGCTTACAGAACGTGAAACATTTCGCATTTTTCCACATGTGAACTAGGCGTTGAGCTGTACTGTAGATGACTTTAGAAGTTCAAACTTTAACAGTTGAATCTTTCTGTCTTACGTTGTGCATTTAACGATGTTAACCTGAATTTGTATACAATTGACTTTGAAATTTGCTTACAAGTTCAATTTTTTTGACTAATTTGCCTTGAATTTTATACTTTGTTATTCACAAAAGCGCCTGCATTAAGAACCGTTTGTAATTCAAGAAATTAAATGGAAACAGTTATTAAATTCCTTTGTACGGCTTTATTTTCGTTATTTATTGCCAGTTTTTCTGTAAAATAAAATAAAATGCTTACATTTATTAAATTTGGGTTTAAACTAGTCATATCAAACAAAAGAAAGAAGACACTTTTAATAATGCACGGAGTGGCAGAGTTTATCACACTAAATAGAAGAATTTAATCTCAAATTTAAGCAATCAAAATATTTATCGTTTATAAGTTGGAAAGTTTCATCGTCTTTCAGTGATATTTTGCCACCATTCACAATTCAGAAAATGCTGCTCTCATGTCTGTTAAATTGAAAATATTCTGCTTATAATTTGTCATAATTTTGCTTCGGTACTCATTTAGTTTTTTCTGCATTATGACTCCGAAAGAATGACATTCGCATTAGCACCCTCTGTCGATGGCCTAGGTTAAACATTTGACATACAAGAGGAGTAATCAACTTAGGATATTTTTGAATCCTTCCCAGTAATAAAGGGAGCACATTAGAGCTGCATATTTAAACCTCAATTTCCGAAACTTCCATTATACCTCGGACGACAGACGATATCATGTTGTTTGTTCCTAAACCCTAATTTCCCTACCGTTCACGCACAGCCTATCATGCAGAAAGCTGTAGTTTCTGTCCTGTAATGCTAGTGTTGTTTCAGTTTTCATTGCAGGCATCCTATCCTCTAATTTTCCATGTTCATTTCTGGGAGTACAAATACCTGTTATTATCCCTGTTAATAGGCCCCAGTGCATGACGGATTTACAAAAGCTTGTTTAGCCTTGGCAATGAAGCACAAGAGTTTATCAAATATATACAAGCTTGCAGTAATTAGGCCTCGATACATAACCGTGCGTTTGAAGTATTTGCGACCAATCTCGTCCAATAATTAAGCGTACTTTTTGCTGATGCTTTACTTAAAATACTTGCCTTAATCTTGACTTTTCTTTGCACTTAACCTTCGTCTTCTCTTTCTTGTCTATCTTATACAGTGAGGTTATTTAATTTACGGGCCGCCTGAACATTGGTACTTACTGAGAAAGCATACAGCCGCCGCAACCGGAAAGAGAGAGAGAGAGTCACGGCGTGAAGTGAATATTTAATTTTTATTAATATTTTTGCTGAAAATATAAAATGACACTGCATTTAAAACTGGTAGTAATAAGCTCCAAACTGTGTTATAAGAAATATATGATGCCCCCCAACGGCAATACATTGCTGGCATCTGCATGGGAAATTCATGTATTTCATTTAACTTTTTCAGTTAAGAAAATGGCGTTTGTAACAGCGTTGTTGTCATTGAACGATTCTATCCTTCGTAATTTTTTAACAAATTGACGAACAGTTTATCTAACTGGAACACATTGCCAGAATATTTTCTTTTGAATCGGCTTACCTCTTACAAAGTCTAATTCCTGTAGTGAAACCATTACTTAAAATTCTTTTATATAAATTGTTACAAACAAACTCCATTTTTAGTACTTTATATATGTGTGCGTGCGGGTATAGGCACATTTATAAAACGTATAAGTTTCTAATAAGAAACAGGTCGCCAATAATGATATAAAGCGAATATAAGTAATATGTTTACAGAAATACGCTAAAATATCGGTAAGACTAAGGTTTTTATGAACTGCTTCAATTACAAACAATATAAAACTATGTAAAACATTTTTAAACAACAAATATGTCATCCCTGTCCTTAAGACACTGTAAAACAGCTATCTATTCCCTGCAAGGCAAAACAAATAGCCTGTGCTGTTTCGAAAGAATGTTTTGGTAAAGAATGTTAGGAAGTGTCAATATGTTCAAGGACAGCCGTTCCTTTCGTCAAGTTCCATTGCCTTCCGCAATTGACGCAGTACGGAAGCAATCACAAAAAAGGAATGTTCAAATATGTGGGCATACGGCAATTAGTTTAACGTTCTCAGTAAAGCTACAGGTGCATACACTTGCAAAAGAAAAATGGGAGCCGTATAATGAGACAAGGCGAAACTGAGTTATGTTTTGGATATGCAGTGCTTTGTTCAGAATATTTATTTACACATAGGATTTACAAGAGAGCAAATTATTAGCATAGGCTTGTAATTAACGAAGAGAGAATGAATTTCACTTTTGGTCAGTTTTATTCAGCTCGGTAATTAAATTTTCTTTACATACTCCAAATATCATAACTTGGCAGAATTTCAACATCTGATATATGAATTTATGAAATATCGTCGCCATATTGTAAAAAGAATACAATTTAACATTTTATTATCATTAGTGTTCGTAGTATTATTTATTGGACTCTATTTGAGAAATATTTTCCTGTCAAACGTAAGGAAATGGTACCATTCCTCTAGTATGACTCATTATAAATTAAAATCAGTCTTACAAAAGCAAAATGTTTCTTTTGTTATAACAAAACGTTTAAAATTTAAAACATATTTCTTGTTATTTATGCATTTTATTAACGTTTGGCGTTAGGTTGTATTAAATGAACAATGCTTTAAATTATAACGTATGTTCTATTAATGTACAACTCAGAATGTTTATCAAATGAAACAAATTCTTCATATATCAAAAAGTTAAATACGTATGGATATTCAGCATATTTGTCGTGCGTCTTTAAATATATTTTAAATTATTTGGAATTAAGCTACAGTCTTGCAAGTTATCTCACAAGTAACGCTTTCCTTATATGACTCTGTTGTTTCTTTCATTTAGTTTTAAAATTATGAATAAATAAAAGGATAGTTTTGTTATCAGGATTTTAATAAACTTTTTTAAGATTAAACTGATAATAATGCTTGAAGATACGACTGAAAGAATAAACAACATAATATAAACAATATCTACCTTGCTTGCCTACTGCTGGTTACTCCAGTTAATCTTTGGCCATGTTCATTTTCAATAATTACTAAGTTTATGCTTAAAATGTTTATCATAGTTAATTGAATATACAAGATGCAATAAAAAACGAAACTGATAGACGCAAAAAATTGAAAGAATAATAGATTACATTCTTTTAAATAGTGTTTAACGCCCGTTTTATTATTATATTACAATAAAACACACAAGAATAACTAGCATTTTCCTGCTATCAAATAAGAAAAGAATGCTAATAAATGTTGAACTACTCTCCAATTAAGAAAACAATAAAGATATCATAAAAAACTATAGGCTTCATCTGCTTCTTCTAAGCATTAACTTTTAAAATATCAGCCCTATTATTTGTACCTCTTAAACATATTCTACTTGGTAAATAGGAAGTATTAAATTAAAAAGTTTTAAAATAGATAAGCAAGAATGGGTAGGTCCCATTAAGCACGAAAAACTTAAAATATTCAATCTTTCGCTAAATTTCATAGCTATATGGGCTAAAAAAATCTTACTTTGCGAAGAAAAGTTTTTCTTGTTTGCTGAAAAATGATAAGTACGCTAGACATTTTTGTTAAATGAATCTACGAGACAGAGCTGCAGTAATTTTCTTAGACTCACCGATACTGAACTCTCAGTAATCTCCAAACTCAGCTGTTCAGTTGCCCCGTGTTCCCAACACTGAATGCACACAAGTTGTTGGGCTGAATTTCATTATAAAGACTGGCAAAGAGCTGAGCTGGCACATATACTCCACTCCCACTACACCTACCATGTGCATGAGTCATGCCAGGAAGTGGACCCTTGATCTCGTGGGTCTTTCCTAGTATCACAAAGCGATCTTTTCTTTTCCACAATTCTTCCTTCGAAGTCGTTAATTTAATGAAAAATTACATTGAAATTTCAGTAAAAAGTTTATATTTTGGTTATGTGGATGACGTTTAAGAATTACATTAAAATAAGATATAAAGCACTTTATTGACTGCAATTTCCTTTCTTTTTAAGTTAAAATTGAAACCATTTAGAATTATTATTGTTAATTAATTGCAGCCAAGGGAAAATGAGCGCAGGCTAAAATTCTGTAATTGTATTTTGCGGAGAGTTAATGATACTGTACTTATCTATATTCATTATATTCTTCACCAAGTTTATAGCCTTCTGTACAAATTTACTAAAAAATTCAAGTAACATGGTAAAAACTACACCACTTTGGGCTCTTCAGGTGCTGAAAAAATGCAAAAAAAAAAATAGTTTTTTTTATCTCGTCACGGAGTTATTGAAATTAGAGGGTACAGAAACCCGCGTATCTCTACTTCAGAATAGAATTTAAGCAAAAATATAAATTATATTATTATTATTATTATTATTAATTCTGTTGAAAGAGCAAAAATATCACGAATGTAGCTCCCAATTCTTTTATCAAGCTGGTGTCTACAAAGCGTTTGCACGTGAGTTTGGCCAGTAGCAGCTGCAAACATAGCGACTCGCGACTGCGTTGAGATTCGGCGATATTTTACTAGTGCAACTGAGGCTTGGTTTTCTCATAGGTTACATTAATTACAATTAAAGTAACAATAGATACCTACTTTACCAAAGACGCACTATATACCATGCAAGGGAGTTTCATGTATAAACTTGGGTTTCTCTGTACTCCAACACTGTTGTTCTGCTGCGCAATATGACCATTCTGCTCGGTGGAGAATATAAAGAATATAAATCTTTTCTCGTTGAAGGTATAAATCAAGTACAATATCCTTAACTCTCCACAAAATTCAATTACAGATTATTGAACCGGTGTTCACCCTTGCGCGGCTGCATTTGCTGGATTATAATGATTCCATATGGTTTTGTAGCTTTGTAGCTTTTCAAGCTGCGTTTCCTGTGCAAGACACCAGGGAGATGCACTTAGAACTACGCTCTAATTTTTCTCCTGCTCGCCTCAATTGGCACTCGTCATTTCTTATTGAGAATAAATCCCGTTTGCTAACATTTGTTTACATGTTTCAAATGCGACAAAGACGTACCAGAATGAACGCTAGTGAAATAATGCCAGAAGAGGTGAGAAACAACAGCACCTTGGCCGACAGTAGTACAGCGCAGCGAGCGGACAAGTTCGCTCACCAATGCTCTATACGTTCATGCGTTACATAATAAAAATCGTTTGCTTTATATATTTAATTGATATTTAATTTGTTTTATATATAGACAAATATTTTACTGAATCTATTGATTTATTTATTTTGTACATGTATCTACGTACATTAAAGACAAGTCTTCCTGCTCTTATTGATCTATTTATTGTGCTTCTTTTTATTCTTATATTTCTTCTGTAGTAATTTTTGCAGTATTTGCTGCTTTAGAATTACCAAGAGTATCCATCCATCCATCCATCCATCCATCCATCCATCCATCCATCCATCCATCCATCCATCCATCCATCTATCTATCCATCTATCCATCCATCCATCCATCCATCCATCCATCCATCCATCCATCCATCCATCCATCCATCCATCCATCCATCCATCCATCTATCTATCCATCTATCCATCTATCCATCCATCCATCATCCTACTATTCGCCTACTTATTATTATTATCAGTATTATTATTATTATTATTATTATTATTATTACATTAAAAGTGCCCCGGTGACTTTGTATTGCACAAAAGAAAGTATACATAAACAAATGGTTTCTTATGTAGAATCACAATCTAGAATGCAAATTTTTCTGCACTTATTACTAAGATTTCAGCTGTTACTTACGTGTCCAATACAAACTTAAATATCGAAATTATTCGGTGCACATATTATCGTATTATATTTATTTTATATTTTTAACAAACATTTAAAAGATTGTTTCAGCAAGTGGAGAGTTAGAAATGCGTATTTTTACATTAACAATGTCTAACAAATATCCGCAATGCAGAAGACTATGCAGAAGAAATAGGTTTGTACAAGATATCCGCAAACAATTGATACACATTCGGGGATTAAAAATAACACAAGTAAGCCACAAAGCATGCGCAGCTACAACCTGTATCAGCCGAACTCAAACTTTCGGGGATTTCAACATTTTAATTTTCTTCCCCATCACACGCTGCTCCAGGTGATGATTTTCTGAATATGCCACGAGATTTATTAATTTTAGAACGTGAAAACATATTCGTCTATCACCAAGATGGAGTGACTTCTCATTTTCATCACACTGTTCCCCAATTTCTGAACGCAATGTTACGAATACACTGCATTGGAGAAACGGAGGTGAACAATGTGCAAAGTGGCTTTGTTACACTATCTTATTCCACATGATAGCGCTGTAATAGTTTTGTAAAACGTCCTCTCTACACTTGGTGCTTATGAATTTAAATTTAAAAATACCGCAATTAAGAGAAACATGTTATGAAGAATGGATTGAATTAAAGAATGGGCAATTCTATGGTCACAAATGATGCCTACTTTCTGCATCTTTCAGTGAGGTTATGTTTCTCCATATAAAGGGAATTTATAAAAAAATGATCGTATATAGCACTAATATTTGTGCATAAGAAGTTTCTATCATAGTTATGCAAAGACTATGCCACAAGTAAACGTTTCAGATGAAGTCTGTATAAATCAGCTGTGCATTTGCTACATGCCTTTGCAATCTTAAGGAGAATTAGCCACTTTTTCCATAAAAACTTCTGTGCAAACAAACAGAAAGGGGATGTGGTTACACAAAGGCTTTCCACTTACTGATAACAAAAGAGTGTCGGATATGTCAATTATCATATCAGTGCTACTGAAACCAATGGATTTTCCCCTACACACATTCACCTTGTTTTCTTTAAACTTTACATCAGGATTTTTAACACAAATGGCAAATTTTATTACCAAAGATTCCTCTAAGGTACTTTAGAGCTAGAGGCAACGCTCAGTTTTGAATTTTTGTAGTCAAGTGCACATATTGCTCTTAAACTCCTGTAAGCAGCAAGTAACTCTCGAAGTAAGATTTTGTTTTACGTCTCTTAAGCCGAATTCGAGTTCTCCAAATGAAAAGCGATGCACATATGTTCTAATATGTTGGAATCCATATTACATTTATTAATATATCGTCAAAAGCATCGGAGCGTTATTGAGAAATTCATTACAAACATACCTAAGATATACTGTCAATACATTTGCATGCCTGCTCTTTAATCTGTGTTTTAAATGACTGTTCGTGAGAACGAAGTATTAGGTGAGCTAGGGAATGTTTAATATGTATTAAAGATACTCCGAACATTTCTTGCATTTATCAGTTTTGTGTAGAAAAGATCTTTGTAAGGCACTATCACCATATCGATGTATGCGCATATTGTACGGTTTGTTTTTGTTTTAAAAACTCTAAATATACACTGCTGACTTTTAAAATTGCAGTGCCCATAAGAGATGTGGTAAACTTACTACACAGAAGCAATCCTCAAAAATACGGCAGAAATATAAGCAGGAGTTTGAATTTGATCAAAGGAGAATTGTGATATACCGAGAGTGCAGGATTTCATTCCGAGAAATTGGTCTCATGTTGGACGAAATGCGTTCACAGCGAAACGAATATGAGTCGATCAAAGTAGGACGAACACACAGACGTGAAGGATCCCAACAACCGAACGAGATCCACATAACTATTACGAACACATCACAATGTATTGCAATTTTATTGGCCAGAAGTGTACATGAAGCCCATATACAAAAACATCATAAGTAAATTAAAAAAAAAGAAAAAGAAATAGAAAAAAGATATACATCTAGTGGCATTTCTATTAAAGCTCATTTTACAGTTATACATTTTGAGATATAAAATAGGATTATGACAGAAAGACCATACTATCTTTATGATTACAGAACGAACACTTTCCAACAGTGAAACAACCATATTTCCCTTATCAATATTTGTCTTTGCGGGAATAACTGTGGATGATGAGTGAAGAACTTAGTGCTAATGAACCAAGTAAAAAACCCTGTAAGGCTAAGCAAATTGACGGGTGAAAGTTCTAAAGTGCGATCAATCAATGTTCAACATCTGGCAGGAATATTTTCCAAGATTGGCTACAGTTTAGAGGTTTAAAACATGGCCTATTATGGAGATGAAGACGATTACTTCTCAACATGCTCGAAAGTTCCAACTTGCGTACCTCCCTCCTTACCGAACTCAAGAATGACAGGACTTCAGGAGAAAGATCTGAAGAGTTTTTATCCATAAAGTTTGCTTATTGCTTTTGCTAAATATAACGATTAGTATGTTTTCGGCCCTAAATCTCAAATGTTCTTTGAAAAAAATTATTGAATTGCTTTTATCTTAATTAGAAATAAAATGTTTTGCACTATTTTTATTTTAATTAATATAAACAACATGAACATGAACTCATGAACTCACAATACTCTTTATATCCTTGCAAATGGTTCATTTGTAACTTAAAATGAGTTTTAGTTTTAAAAGCATAGATAACAAAAAGAAAATTAATAAAACATTATGTTAGAATATATTTACTACTATGTTTCTTTCCTTTTAAAGCCCCTCTTTTCATCTATATTTTTTAAATATGACTTTATATTCATGCTTAATGAGCTTCAAGTAATTTGGTTTGAACGTTAAAAATGTTAATTTATTGTGCCTCTTTTTGTGCTATCTTCAGAATACTTTAGTATTGTTAATGAAATTATTTATTTTCAATTTGACCTTCACCGTTTTACCCAATATCTTAATTAATTAGCATTATAGTTTTTTTTATTTGATTGGATGTTTTTGAAGTATTTTATCTTTTTTATGGTGCGCACTCGCCATTATGTTTATATACTATACATTTTAAGGTTACGAATAAATAATTTTTCAGTTTTTAACATGTAGTGAAGTTGCTAAACACCTAATAATTGGGTGTTTATTGTTTCAGGGAATTACTCTTTAGTAATACACTTCTTTATCTAAGTATGAATAAGATTCGTAATTGGAAAATTCTGGAACATATTAATTCTGTTGATTTCTGGGTCTATTAGCGAATTCCAAAGTAATACTGAAAATGACAATGAAAATTTTGTGTGTGTGTGTGTGTTTGTGTGCGTGTGTGTCGGTTAACACTGCTCTAGCAGTCGCAATTTTTGTTTTTTATCAAAGAAACTTGGTATATAACCATAAATTAATAAACGATTCATCGAGTTCATTAACTAGCAAAAATTGGATTATTGGGGATGGGGATTAATCTAAAGAAAATGTAAAAGAAAATTTAAAAATCGCTCTAGCGGCTGCAATTTTTGTTTTTCTTAATTGAAACTTGGTACATGCCATTAAAATAAATTTATACAATTACTTTCTGAAAATCATTACGGATGAGGGTATACTTGAAAACCGAAATTTAAAGAGCGGGGGGGTTAAAGCGTAATTTAAAAAAAAAATCATTCTGGCGGCCACAAAGTTAAAAAGTTTAAAGGAAAATCGGTATATGCTATTAAAATAAGAAGAAAAAAAATAGTTTCTGGAAATGAGTGAAATCAGGTTATTAGGAGTCATATGCCTTTTAAACAAAATAAGAAAAATAATTTTTGAAATTGAGGGAAATCAGATGATTAGGAGTAGGGATATACTTGAAAACAGAAATTTAAAAAGTGCTCTAGCGTTTAATTTTCTCTCTGTTGTTTCAAAATAAAAGGACAAATTAACTCAGCACATAAACTGTATATATAAAGATGCATATGTTTTATATTTAACAAAAGCATTGTCATGAAGATAACAAATGTGAAACATTTATCTAATATATGTGTGTGAGAATTATATTTGTATGTAAGAGCGCTCTGTAATAACATTCGGAAAATGTTTGCATTACGTACTTTTACTACAATAAAATTTAAATTAATTCCAAGTCACTGAAAAAGGATAGAATTTTGGTTTGTTTGTTGTTGATTGTGTATATTTGCTTGGTACGTTGTATTTGTTTTTAAACAGCAACTTGCTTATGTTTTACTGAACATGTAAACATCATATTAAATACACAAGATAAGTCGAAACTTTCTGTTATTTCTCTCTATTTTAGTGAATGTAAAGATGATATCAAGGGCTCGGTTCGTAAATATGGTCACATTTAAAAATACCCACCAGAAAAGGCTTTATTTATCGGCGATAATATATTTCACTTAATTAATATAATACGATTAATTTTTGTGGTTAATCTCAACACGAACAACAAGAACAATAATAATAATAATAATAATAATAATAATAATAATAATAATAATAATAATAATAATAATAATAATAATAATAATAATAATAATAATAATAATAATTCTAAAAATATGGTTTCTCTTTTGTAATACTTGTAGATTGCAAGAATTGTGACTTTGTTCCTCCAACAGAGTAATGCTATATCTTATTTCATTTCAATAATTAATAAGGCCTAATTTTGATTTTATGTTCACGTTTAAAGTTATTCAACTTGGTGAGTAATTCCCTTAGTTTACGCAGTTCCTACATGACGGACATTTTGTTTTTTTCCTTTAAAATTCCTAAAATTTTCTTAGTGTATTTATGTATAACTTAAAGAAAGCTGTAATAGTATGAATAAAGCATAAATATTTAGAATTTCGTTACATTTCTTAGAGCTACCTGTCAAGGAAGTCTCAGAAATACTATTTCGTGTTTCAGTAAACGTTAGTCGTTTGTTTGAGATGCGGCATACTATAAATGTTTCGAAGTTAAGTATACCATGAAAAGCAACCATTAACAGTCATTACTGGTGTACATATTGAGAAAATGAGGGGGGTACCAAACTGAATAGTTTCTCACTTTTTCTTCATACTGATAAAGGAAATATTTAATAGCTTTAGATGCAACAGATTCCTAAATTAATTCGGTTCAGTCTTTTTCTCATCTTTCAGTTGTTAACGCACAATCATCATCATCGCTGTCACAGAGCTAGTGTTTGGTGCGTTGGTGCTTCTTTCGTGGTAGATTACGGTTGGAAAGGGTGGGAGTTAATTAGTCATTAATTCATAAGGTAAGTGTTTCACTTAAATTGACATACTCTCTAATGCTTTCGTAAAGCTAACTTTAATGTCCATATAAAAACTTATTTTTCTTTCACATATAAATAGGATAAAATTTGCTACAATACAGTGACGTTATCACCAGCCAGGGCGTTGATCATACTCTTTCTGGCGAAAGGTTAGCGACCTAAGGGTTGCGAGTTCGGTATGTGTGTGTTAATAGGTTTGTCCAATCTTGTGCTTTCAAACAAGTGGTTTTCATGAATTTTGTCAATTTATTCTCATCTAGTGTGTTTCATGAACGTATAGGGACCGGTATAAGCCATAGGCTGCGGTAGATACAAAGATATTAATACAAAGGAAATTTATGAAAGAGGATACCACATTTTAAAACGCTTCCGCAGAACACTTAGTTAACTCTTTATCAAACAAGCTCATGTCGGGTTTTTTATGCTGCTTAATGCTAATTTTTACTACTGTGGCATTACAGGCGTGAACACCGGTGATACAAAGGATGACATGATAAATTTGGAAAGGATTCTTTTTTGAAGAAAGGAAGCGTTCCAGGCCCAAGTTTACCTTTTCCGTCATTTACCTTTTATGAGAACTAAGGAAAACCTGGAAAAACTTCAATCAAGGAGAACGGTCCTGGTGGGAATCTAACCCTAGGGCTGTGCTCACGAATCGAATGTGTAAGTTAAAATAATCCAAAGTCGAGTTGTTTACTAGTATATTCGTACATTAATGAAGAATGCTTTATTATTCACAATTTATCCTATTAACCAGCTATATCCTGGTGGTGTAGTGGTTACCATACTTGCCTCCTAAACCCAACATCGCGGGTTCGAATCCGGCCAGGACCGATGGATTTTTTCGAGCGTAAAATTCCTAAGTATGGCTTCCTTCGGAACGGACGTAAAGCCGTGGGTCCTGTGCAAGCCTGAGAGACCTCTGAGCAAAATTAGGCGGCCATTTCACGCCCTGAGTTGAATGGAACGCTGATGACCTGAGGTGTTAAAGAGCGTCCATAAATAAATCAATAAAAAAAAAACACATATCTACCGAATGGTAAACAACATGAAATCGAGATGTAATATTTTACGGTCCCTATATAAGTTAGATGGAAGCTAATTCTCCAGTGAAAATTGTGTAATAACTTTTGTAAACAGGGAACGTTCTGGATGAAACAATCTTCTGTGGTCCTTATAATGGTGGAACTTATCTATTAGGAACGTTAAACTCGGGTGTGAACACTTCCAAACACTAATAAATGCAAAACCAAGGTGCAAGATAATGCTTGGCAACCTCATTTTCATGCAAGATTGCTCCCCACCATACTATCAATGAGAGTTAAAAACAATTTCGGGTTCAATGTGGTCCCATTTGAATGGCATGACCTCACGCAATGCGACTCCTGTGAGAATGGTCGAATGTTGCGGTTAGCCGCACCAAACCAAAACATAAAATCAGGAGCAAGGGGAGTTGCTGCTTGATCGGTTGCCACTGTTCCCACATGTGAACAGAAATGGTGGAATACTGCTACCTAATAATGCATGCCAATTACACCATTCTGTTCCAGTTTTGCTTTACTTTGTCAATAATAAAGAAAGTAATTAACACTTTTATACAAATATCACTACGACTATAAGAAGTATAAAATATTTAATCAATGAAAGAATTGAAGAAGTTCATATTTCCTGTTGTAACCCGTTTTGTCAGTTTCAGTCACGGAAAACGAACGAACGCAGTAAATCCCATCACGGTGTTTAAATGTCTCATGAATTTGCCTTACTTTCATTATATAAAAGCCACATAATTGTAGTTTAATTAGAAAAGGAAGGTATCACACCTCACAGAAAAAGAACAATATAAAGCAGTGATGAGAGTTTAATAATTATATTAATTACTGTACAGTATACCGCAAGGGCAGTTCAGTATTAAAGCGAACGATTGCTAACTAGACGGTTGACACCCATCCTGGCAAGCACTCAGTCTACTCTTCGTGAAGACTCCTTGCGGTTGTTGACCACACCAAGGGTTTAAAATACCCGGAAACTGTCCCAAGAATGTGCACAAGTATAAAGAGAATGTCGTGAAATGTAACACAATTTCCGAATTCCTTTCACCTTGCTCCTTAACCTCAGGCACTGTTAGGTAATTACAATATTTGTGATTCAAATCATTGCAGAATATGGAAGCGCTTTTACAAAAGGCAATGTTATAATGTACATATATAAAAACAACTGCAGAAAATTGCGAAATTTGCGAATTAAAATATTTTCGCAATGAAGTCCCAAACGAGAAGGATCTGCCTTAAAATGGCATAACTTGTTTATCATTATTCTAATTATTCTGTATTATTTCATTAACACTTTTTCTTTCGCTGTCTTTCTGTGTTATGTTTCAGGGAAGTATTAAAGGGAAGGGAGAGTCAAAACATTTTTGTATTTTATACCATTTTAATATTTTGATTTTTCTGTTTATTTTGATATGATTTTCATTAATGTTCCTTGGTTATAAGTATTTTAATAAATTTTTAATTATGTCACTACAGAATCCATTTGTTTTGGATTTTACCAGCACTTGTTAAGTAAAAATTCTATATATCGGGCACTATTTGCTCTAGAAGGCTGTGGTTTATGTTGAACAATAGAAAACGTTCTATTTTACAAAGTTGTAGCGTTTGATTCCATTATATTATTTTTTATTGTTTTACAATGTTGAAGGATTTCAGATCGTGTTTCCCTCAAAAAGCTACTTTTCCTGTAAAAAAAAGGGTTTTTTTTGTCTGCAGTTATTGAAAAACTACATTTTTTCCCCGCATAAGTTCCCCATTTTTAAAATCTATATAGGCTTTGAAACTTCTACCACTATTCATGAATATTATTGTGATTATGTGCATTTATTATGTTAGCGATATAAGAAAGTGTGACAAGTAAAAAAATAAGATGGGGAAAGTTAGAAAAAAGCAAACAATTGAAAAAAGTTTATAATTTGCTTCAGAGCCATGGTACAAAGTGAAAATATATCAATAAAGTTTAATTTTCTTCGTCTGTATGACGTAAACGTTTCAATTCACTATCTTTATAGTCCTTGAGAATATGGGAATTGAATTTCGTAAATTTAACATTACAAGGATAGGCCTTTCATACTCCCCTTAAGATCATCACATTAAACACATGGCATTTTAAGAGAAACATACTAATTTTTTATTTTTCAGGAAAAAATAAGTCACCTTTTTCATTCTTGATACACATTCTTCAGTAATTAACTTTTATGAACAAAGCAATGCTTTATATATAATATTAATGAAAAATAAAAATAAAGAAACACTATTAACAATGTAACAAATTAACACTAATAATAAAAGTAGATAAAGATAAAACACTGAGAAAGAGTAATACTTGAAATTGCTATATTTCGAGCTACTGCGAGTTCTTCAATGGCAAGAAGCAAGACAAAGTCTAGCTAAACAAGTCTTCTTGCCATTGAAGAACTCGCAGTAGTTCGAAATATAGCAATTTCAAGTATGACTCTTTCTCAGTGTTTTATCTTTATCTACTTTTATTATTAGTGTTAATTTATATATAATTAACAATAATAATAAAAGTAGATAAGGACAAAACAGATATAGTCACACTTGAAATTTCTATATTTCGAACTACTGGCAAGAAGCAAGAAGAATTGCTTTAGCTTCTTGCCATTGAAGAACTCCAGTAGTTCGAAATATAGCAATTTCAAGTGTGACTTTTTCTTAGTATTTTATCCTTACCTACTTTTATTATTACTGTTAATTTGTTACATTGTCAATAGTGTTATTTTATTTTTCATTTATATATATTAGCAAACTCATCCAAACGATCTGAGCGTGTTTTTACCACCGAGTTTTTAATCCTATTATTGGAATCATATACATTTCTTGTCTTATATCATCGGCATATATTTTAGGCTATAATATTAAGTATGTTTTGCCCTGGTGTTGATCGATTTTCATTAAACACTATAATATTTCATGCAGTTTTCATTTCAAAACATGTCACTTTGAATAATCATCTATTTACAATAAATTAAAATTAAACAAAAGAAATCAATTTAAGTATTAAGGATAAAGTTTAAAATCAACGTTGATTACATTTTAATTGTAATTTCAATCTTACGATACCCAACTTTGAAAGAGGAGTTTATTGTTATCACATGTGTTGTTTTCTATCGTTGTCTGGCAGTGTGGTTTTTTGTTATTGCATTTGAACAGAGTAAAACTATAAAAACAACTGAACGTATAATGTAATAGTTGGGTTTGGGTAAAAAATTATTTCAAAGTGCTGTACCCCAATGCATTTTTTTAATGGTGTTTAACGCCCATTTTTACTACTGAGGCACCGCAGGCGGTGGACACTGATGACACATGAGATGAAATGATAAATTGGGAAAGGATTTTTAAGGAAGGAAATGTCCCAGGCTAAGTTTAGGATACCTCCCCGGCATTTGCCATTTATGAGGACTGAGGAAAACCTGGAAAAAACCTCGGTCAGAAAGGACGGTCCTGGTGGAAATCGAACCCCAGACCTGCGGCTCATGAGTCCGCGCCTTAACGACTCGGCCACTCGTGGCGGTCCACACACCACACAAGAAGAACGGAATGTATGCAGATTATTCAGGAGTTCCGAAATAGGCTGTATTACTGTAAAATAATATTCTTCTATCTTGTAGGATATACACATTTTTAAACTTTTTTATGATAAAAACACATCTATTACATTAATTGCTCAGTAGTTTTTACAGTGATGTACAATCCAGATACAAACAACAATAACAAGGAATCAATAAAAAACAGAACATGTGGCAACAATTTCATCCTCTTTAAAATTTAAACATCAATAGGTAGGGGCGCCTTTTGACATTGCAAAATAGGAGTGTGGAAATAAAACTAAAATTTAATCAACAATATTTTTAAGTTTTTCTCTCAATGTCTAATCCGATTAAATGACATTTATATTAAATACATCAGTATTTAAACTAGTAAGTTTTAAAGGGAAAGCTCTGTATGAAGTGATAACACCTTGAATATATGTATGCATTGCGAAGAAATGTATAACACACTACTTGCAAATGATTTCCAGTCGCCCTGAAGAGCAGATACTGAGATGTAGGCATAAACACTCGAAACCGGCGCTTCGTTTTTCCTCAGGGAAGTGTTATAGAGAAGGAACTCCCCAAGCGCTGATTGGGGGCGAATGTGAGCCGACACGACATAGAGAGAGAGAGAGAGAGAGAGAGAGAGAGATGTCTTCGCTAAGTAATCTGTAGAGGCTTAGCAATTCTATGCCACACTTGAAATTTAAAGAATGCCATTATTGAATCCATTATTGGTTCTACTTTCCCACTAATAACATTTTTTTTAATAAAGAGGTTTATTTTACAAATGTATTGACTAGGGTTCTTCTCCTTCTGACGCATTATTACTTCGTCAGTCTTTAAAGAGCGAAAGACCCTGTAGAAAATATTCAACTTTGATACTGTTTGAAACGAAATAAATGATCTCGCCTCAGATAACATAGAAATAAGTATTTTGATAGTAGACTTGTGCTGTAGATACAGGTGTGAAGTTGTGTTTTATTACTATTTCTCATAAGATTTTAATTCTATGATAAATAACTCTCGATTAGTATTCAAATTACATGACTTCTCGTATGATTTTATCCAAATATTAGAACAATGCACTCCTAGTGTAACCAGAGATTTTTTACGCGTATAGCGGTCGTGCTAGTTTTAACGCATATTCATCTAAGGACCTTATTAAATATGTTAATACAGATAACTGCCAGAAGCCATAAGAGACGTTGATACCGTTATATGTACTTACACTAGCTGTAAAGAAAATAGGGCAACTGTTGAAGTCAAGAGCAAAAGAGTTTATACCCAATAGAACGAAATGAAAATATAAGCTCCCTTGAAACAGTCATATATATATTTTTTTTTTCAGATTCGCGTAGTAATATTAGGCAAATTTTCAATTTAAAAAGTGTCCTGATATCAGCAAACGTGTCACATTTCTTATAGACAGTAAATATTTTAAGGGATATTTAATTCGATGAGAAATGAGAGGCGTTGCTGGTGGATGAATAGGCCGAGCATTTGTAAATATTGAGAGATTACATATAATAAATTGGAAGAAGATTAATAGCGACTTAATATTGTGCCATCATTTTGTTTGGCATCGCTTTACGCAACAGAGTGATCCCGGCAATTGACATCTGGTCGTTTAAATCACGGTACTATTGTTTTTTCTGTATGATTAGATCATGTAGTATTTTTGCAATTTAAGTTGTGATTGAGTCTCAAAACGCTGACTTAAGTTGTACCGTTCACAAATTCAATTCATTGCCCTGTTTTCTTTGCTTACACCGCGTACTTCAACTCTGCAAACTTTAGATGCACCGCAAAAGAAGAAATAGAAAGAAATCAGAGTTGCAACGTGTGGATGTATCATTTTTAGGTGCTACAGCAGACTAAGATTTTTCGAATATTCTTTGGAAATGTAACAATTTTAAAGCACGTTCACTAAATTTAACCTGTAAATGTGTTCTACTAAATTTGTCCTAACAGTCACCCGTTAATACTAAGATTCCCGGGTTTCAGCATACTAATGTGGCGCGCTCTCGACGGTTGATTATTGAGATAATTTTGGTACGTAAAGTTGTGCCCAAACAAATGGATAGCAGGTGCAAATACTTTTTTCAAAAGCAATATCTTTTATGTAGAACAAGTAAATCGTTTTTTTATTGCAAGTTTCCAGATTTATTATTTTATATATGTAAATATAAAGGTGCCTGAGAAAATTTACGTTCCAAGGTTTGTTATTTATAATGTTCATATTCTCACATTGTAGATGTCCTGAGATGAACCTTTCCTACAGAAAACTGTAAATAGGCATACATATCCATAAAAAGGAATATATTGTTTTAGAACAAAATATACTTCCCTTTTAATCAGCGATAAGAACAGAAACAAAAATAGTCAAATCGTCCGGGGTTATCATTGTAAATACCGTTCCCATCATCATATTGACATTGTTATATAAATAGACAGCAATTATGAAACATTATGTATAACATTAAATAAAGGGAGGGGTTTGTTCATTTGTACTCTATGTTCAGCAAGTTTCTTTTGCTGAACCAAGAATAATTCTTTAAAATTTCAGGAGGGGTAGTGCCATGCTATGACCCTTGTTTTGGGAGTTTCCAAAATAATATTGCTTTAAGATAATAGTAGTATTGTACTCCATTTTTAATGTGTTGACATTTTTTAAAACAAATACTCAGCAACGACACTACTATTAATTACAATTTTCTTCCTCTCTTCTAGCTCACACAAGCAAAGACAGCAGGGCAATGAATGTACATTAAAATTAATTATTTAACTGTGATCTCAGAAGGCTTTTCATGTTTAAATTTAGACATATGTTAATGTCAGAAGCATAGTTTTGTAGCTTAAGATCTTAGCATCAGCTGGGAGAAGTCTTACAAACAAGTTTTATTACGTCAGTGTTTTGTGACGGCGCGGTCGGCGGCTGTGGGAACGAAGTGAGGGAAGTGAGGAGGGAGGGACTGCTCTGAATGAATCACACGAGCGCTAACCGTTCTTGGAAGTGCTCATTGCCTTTATTGATAATTTCTGTATGGACGTGATTCATTCCCATGGATTCCTAAGAAGTACGCTACCTTGAGTCAAAGTGAAGAATCAGCTTTTAAAATCAAGAGCAAAGTTTGAAAGTTTACAATGGACCTTGATAAGGAATCAAGTTTTTGGAAATCTGTGATTGCGCGAGCTTAAAATATTTGTAAGTGAATTAGAAACGTGAAAATTATTATATTTTACGTCGTTTTAAAATATAAAGTTTTTGAGCAGTCCGAGTTAATTAGAAAATCGAAAATATAGTCACCGGCATAATCTAACCTAACCTAACCAAAGAAGCATCTCACAAAAGATACTTTAATCTGCCACAGAGATTATCTGAAATACCATATGCCCTCACACAAAAGTGTAAACATATTTAGTGCAATTTAATGTACTTTGCACTTGTTTATTATTTAAAAATTTTGAAATTGTTACAAAAATTAGTTATTTAAACTATTTAGACCACAGAGTAATTTAGGGAATAGTACTGAAATGCTTTACTTATATCTCCTAAATTGGAAACAGAGAGTTGAAAGTTGACTGGAATTATGATATGAGGTTCATGATTAAGAAGCGTTTTATCATTTTTCAAAACGATGTAGCAAAAGATATACGTTATTCTATACATAGTATTGTGGTACAAATACTGCACTAACTCGACGCTTTCAAATCGAAAACAGAAATAACTCTCTCCAGGAGTTGTAATTTAGTCAATAGATTAGCATTAAATTCTAATAAAACTAATGAAATGAACAGGAAATTCCTCTTCTCAAATTCCAAAAACATCTAACTAAAATAAAATAATGTGCCATGCAATATTAAATAAAATAAGTTCCACATTACTCAAGCTACTGCTTCCCCTAACGCCTTACCAAACAGGGTAGCTCAGGCATTTCATTTCGTGGCATCAGTCACACGATCGGAAGTGTTAGGCGAGGCGGGTTGGTGCCTCGCGGCGTGGCGGTGGCTTGCTTTCTGGAAGGTTTGTTGGTGTATGCATTGGGCCTCCTCGAGGGCCTTGGGACACTTCGCTTTCTGCCTTGGTGGGCCGGGGATGACTCTTGCGGGGTCACCTGTGTGTGAGACTCGCCTCCTCGGATTCCTGTCCGTCCGGTGTTATCTCCATATCTTACCTTCCTCCCGAGGGGGCCTCCTTGAAGGTACAGTGGGCACGTTTAGTGACCTCGATGTGCAAATCCTCCTATGTAGACCGTCCTATTTTATCCTTTCTTATCCTTGAGGACAAATGTGGCCATACCGAACTAGGTGGAGCATTTTATGAAGAAATGTAAAAGAAATATACGGAAATTAAGACATATTTATTAATTTAAGAAAGAGTACTGATATATTGTGTCAAAGAAGTCAAGTATCATACATAATCATCTTTAGAGAAGCACTAATAGTACAGAACAAGTTAAGAGTTGAAAATTCGTTTTAAAAGAGTTGAAAAATGACGTAAAGTAATTTTAGATGACAATGAAATACCTGAATTTGACAGCAGTAGAACAACTGAAATAATAAATTCAATGTTATAGAATAGGAGCATTTTAGACAAAATTATATACATTAAATTTATACAGAGTGTGTCACTCTATAGAGTGGAATCATTGGCCTCAGATAAATAGCAGACGAACAAATTATTGCCATAGTAACTGATTTTTTGAGGGGAGGTTTTCCGACTTACAGTGCCCTTACTCCGCTTTGCAATCATAGTTTGAATATACTAGTGGAAACCTGCTGACCTTCAGAGGACGCGAGTTTCCCGATAGGCAATTGAGCTTTACTTAGTCGCGTTTTTCATGCAGACTTTTTTTTTATTAGTGTTAACGCCCATTTTTACTACTAAGGCACCAAAGGTAGTGGATACTGATGATACATGAGATGAAACAGTAAATTGGGAAAGGATTTATTTTTAAAGGAAGGAAATCTTCCAGGCCTAAGTTTAGGGTAGTCCCGGAATTTGCCATTTATGAGGATTGAGAAAAGTTGGAATAAAACCTTAATCAGAGAGGACGGTCCTGTGGGATTCGAACCTCAGACCTCCAGCTCACAAATTCGCGCCTTAATGACCTTGGCCACCCAGGCAGTAGTGGCATTTCTGCAGGAAGTGCATATTTAACTTTTTTCTGTGCATCTGCATAATGTGAAGTACGCCGAGAGTGAACTGTACACTAAAACAAACAAAATCGTTATGTATGATTGTTATGTGTAAAAGAAATCGTACAATTAATGCAGGAGAGAATTTCGAGCTAAATTTTCGGAAGTAACATTTCCATTGGGAAGTGCAATTGAAAGTAGAGGCGCTGAAACGAACTATCCGGGAGGAGTTAAAGATAATTGCAGGGATTGTCTCAAAATATTCTCAAAATAAGTCAAGCATCCTCACAGCAGAGATAACATACATCCCACATCTACTTAATAATGAGTAAAATATTAATTACTATTTATTACTAATAAATTACAACAAAAACAAAAATATGCACATAATGAGTTTCTACCGATCGACATGATTTCCTTGGAAAGTAAAGAGGCCTGATCGCAGTAGTCGGTCCTGGTGGTGTAGTGGTTATGCCTCCTACACCCAAGATCGCGGGCTCGAATCCGGCCAGGACCGATGGATTTTTTCGGGCGTAAAAATCCTAAGTATGGCTTCCTTGGGTCCCGTGCCGAAAAAGAACCTCAAGCCTGAAAGAGAGGCCTCTGAGCAAAATTTGTCGGCCGTTTCACGCCCTGAGTTGAATGGGACGCCGATGACCTGAGATGTTAAAGAGCGTACTTAAATAAATCAATCAATCTGATACGCAGTAGCTTTTCGTTGGCAACATCAGTTTCCGATTGCGTAGCGTAATGAAAACTCTTTATATTCGGAATATTGAAATTAAATACAATAATATTCAGATTATTGTATTTGCATAAAGAAGGCATGTTTGACATGCAAATGAATGTAAAATAATCTAATATCGAAATGAATTTGGAGTATCGTGGGTAAAGAATAAAAAGGAAACCCAAAGAACTGCAGATAGAAGAAAATAGGCAAAGGATCGATGAAAGAGGTTACATGTCAGAACTCATTTTCTACAACTCTTCGTGATACATTAATATTGGGAAACACACTGGTACAGAACATACCGCATACCACTCTTTCTTACATGAAATGTTCAAAATACCCTTTTCGTTATGTCTGGTTAAGTTGTAATTCTTAGGTTCACTGCCAGTGTTTTGTGTTCTATTTGAACGAAGGTTATATTGATGCATGGTATCAATGTTTAGTACAGGGCATTTTGAACATTTCATGCAAGAAAGAATTTCATGTGCTATGCGATATGTTCTGTTCCAGTGTGTTTCCCATTATTAATGTACTATGAAGAGGTGTAGAAAATGAGTTCTAACATGGAAATAAAGCGAATTTCTTCTTCTGGGTGTGAGGAATGCGTCCTGAAAGTTTGGCCGTACCTTATTGTTACACCCGGTACACAAGAAAAATATGATTAAAATTTATTTCTTTCAAAATAAAAAAAAAATAACATCTTAGAGTAGCTTATTTGGAAAGGCATTTAAAGGACAAAACAAAAATTTTCCCATTTCATGAGCACAGCTTGTTCTTGTACTATATTAAAGAAGATACACATATAATTTGATTTAATTAATAATAATCCAATTTGCATCATCCTGACTCAATTTTATTTAATTAATTTTAAATATATTAAAATATCTGAATTATTAGTAAAAGCACATAAATTTCATTTTATGTAAACAACTAATATATGTGTGTGTTCAGAAATTTGAAGACACAAAAAATGTTTTAAACCACATATGACCATGTACGATGAAAATTTTAAAATGTTACAACCAGACACCTATAGATAAGTGTCCTGTTAAAATTATGATACTAATTATGTTTAAAGTACTGCTAATCTTCACTATAATGGAGACTGTTGCACACTCCCAACTCAGTTTTTCTGCCTGGAACACAACTGCGTGTTTTTTTTTTAATTCGTTTTCACATATGTATTGTACATAAAAGAAATGTTCATCAACAAGACTATATTATGTAGAGACATAATTAACGATGAACAATTGGTAGACAATTTACACATTATAAAATCAGAGTAATATACGACTCTTAACTACCCATGACAAAGCCACGCTTAAACTATAACCGGCTACGTGGACATGCATTATGGGCCTTGACGACTAGCTTCTCCCATTACGCAACCGTGCTCTGCCGGCCCATAAATAAAATAACCTAATTGTGTATAGTACCGTATTCTTATTAAAGTTTCCCACACTATTATTACTCTTGTTACTATAATGTTTCGTCCAACAGTGATATGAAATTCAACACTTCAGAGCCTGGTTTTGATTTAGTATTAAACTGAGCAAAGTAAAGTAGCTCAATTCAAAAAGTAGGCAGTGGTTCGATTTACTGTGCTATTTGTGCGATTATGTGTATATATCATACAGACGAGTGTTAAATCAAAGATTTCATCAACATCATTAATGCGGGACAACGCCCATTGGACTACTGGCTAATTTTAGTGACACGTCTGTGATTATTCATTCACGTTAAGACTAACTAGGAGTTATGACAGTTCAATTCATCTTTCATAGTTCAAGGTGGTTGTGTATGCAGCCAAAGTCCACATATAACTTTGAAGTGAGTGTTGTGTAACAGAGTAAAGTTGCGCGAGAATCATATCAAAGTGCTGTGTTAACTTCATTACTTCATGCTTGACTCACCCCGCCATAGCCACAACCTGAATCACAGCACTGCTGCTTCAGTAAGCGTGTCCTGCGAGCATGACGCACAAAAGCTTTACGCAAGAGTCAGCGTGACTGATATTATTATTATTATTATTATTATTGTTGTTATTATTATTATTATTATTATTATTATTATTATTATTGGCAGTGGAAAACAAATACAGTATTGGCAAGCAAATCATTAGAACAAGAACGTTCCCTAAAATATATACAATGGCAAAGAGCTGCAATAAACGGCACGTTTTAATGCTTATGTAAGAACAGAAAATAAAATTCATATTAATCTTCCTTTTTTCCATACATTTTTCATTTCTCCTTCAGTCCCCTTCTTGCTTCTCTTTCTTTCTTCTTTATCTCTTTTTTTTTTCTTTTACTCCTTTTCTATTTTGGAAAACGAGAAAACACATGAGCACTAAAAGCATTTATTTAACACAAATTACATTCTGTAATTGTGTGTACAAATAAATATATAACAGTAACTGTATATTGCTGACCGTTATTGTTCTTCCGAAGTTAATTCTCTTCATAACTATGATGTATGAGAGAAGATACATAAGTTTCCAGCCTAACCATTTTCTAGGTATGATAAAAACAAAAACTATATATCACTTTTCAATATAGCTACCCTTTATTGGAATACACTTCTCACATCTTTAAATTAACATTTCAATCCCCCCCAAATAGTCAAAAGTTCCATGACGTCTTCGTCACACTTAAATTTTCTTTGTCGTAGGCCCTTCTTCAGTTTTGAGAAGAGAAAATAGTCACTGGGAGCTAGAACTGGGCAGTATGGGGGATGTTCGATCTCCTTGAAGCCACATTTCTTTACAGATTACTTTGCAACAAGAGCTGTGTCCACACGCGCGTTGTGAAAATGGAGCACACTACCACTGAGCTTTCCAAGCCTTTTCTCTTTGATGGAAGCACGTAGTATGTGCAGTAGGGCAGCATAGTACTCCCCATTTACTGTGGTGTCCCTCTCCTTGAAGTCAATGAAGAGTATTTCTGCACAGTCCCAAAAGACTGTGACTATGATCTTCCTGGTTGAGTGAGTGAACTTGGCCTTTAAAGGCGGTGCTTCGCCAGATTTACGCCACTCCATTGATTCTCTTTTGGACACGGAATCATAGTAGAGGACCATAGTTTCATCTCCTGTAACAATTGTTTGCAGAACTCCAAAAATGCCTTACAATAAATGACTCGTTGTTGCTTTTGGACTGAGGAAAGAAGTCTAGATACCCATCTTGCACTAACCTTATTCATGTTTAAATGTTCTGAATAATTTGAAGCACTTTTGTTTTAGAAAGGCCCAACCTTGCTGCAATTTCTGTAACTTTGAGCAGCCGGTCTTCCATAATTTCTTCTTCTATAAGAGCGATGTTCTCAGGAGTGAGCATCTCCAAGGACCGACCTGCGCGTTTTTCGTCTTCAATGCTTTCTCGACCCATTCGAAAAAAGTTGGCCCATTCTTTTACTGTAGAATATGAGGGGGGTGCTTCCCCATATACATCTAATTTCATTTTAAGTAAGTCCTTCTTTTGTGAGGGACTTAATTTCAGGTCGATACTACCTTTTGAACATGCCACAATCTTCTACACATACCGTTCTTATATCTGAACAACTAAATACAGCAGAGCGAAAGTTACAGCTGCAAGTGTTTGCTTAACAGATAAGGTAAGACACCAGATAAGGCTTTTGTGAAGTCGATAATCCTTATCGGCCAGGCCGGAAACTTGTGGACCTACCCTCCTAACATTAAATTGACTTTATTGTCACTAAACGCTTGAAATGCGCTTCATATCTCTCGCAAAAATTTCTCAATTAGTATCACAAGTCTACAATGCAAGGCCCTTTAGGCAAATTACTTTGTGCTCTTTTCAGAAACATGGCTTGCAAGATCCTTGGCTCCATTATTGAATATTCCTCTAATAAGAGGTATAGTCTATAAAATTCTGCGAATTACATTGAAATAAGTATATAAGAGTTTTAATACGAATATTATACACTATTTTAGACAATCTTTAATATTTATAAATGTATTTATAATTTACAATAGTCTATTATGATATTAGTTTATAATTCAATTATTTTGTAACATTTTAAACGGTTTCATACGCCACTTACGTACGGAATTATAAAAGGATAGTAATAAAAACATATTAATTATTAATTTTCAAATAAATTACTCTGAAGTCGGTGCCTTCTTTTATTAAACTTATGGCGTCATTATATCGATGTAAATTTAGTTGTTACTGTTGTTAGCGAAGATGGATTCACCGCCAGAAATATTAACCCAAAATGAAAAGGCTGAATTATCGCTAATACAGAGAAAACCTTATGATATTTATCAGAAGGAATAGGACAGGTCCTTTAATTGGACGAGCAAAAGAAATATGCGACGATATTTCAGAAACTTTAATGTTGCCATATATTTTAAATAGGTTAGTAGTGGTAGTTTATTGTTATAAAATCTTATATACACATTATAAATATATTTTATATCTGGGCCATAGACCGCGCATAGTTAAATATGATACACAATTTGAAAGAGAAAAAATGAGAATACAAAAATATTAATAATAATACACAAATAAATATGAAACGATGCGAAGAACGATATTTACAGATATATGAATGGGGACATATTACATATTATTAATAATCACACTAGTTATTAATATTATTTTATTTGTATTATTATTTGTTCCTCTTTCTAATCGTGTATCATACTTAAGCATGGACGGTGTACAACCCATGCATAAAACATATTTATAATGTGTATATAGAATTTTATAACAATAAAGATACTACTACTGCTACTGCTACTACTACTGTTACTACTACTACTACTACTACTACTACTACTACTACTACTATTACTATTACTACTACTATTATTACTATTACTACTCTGCTACTACTACTACTGTTACTGTTACTACTACTACTGTTACTGTTACTACTACTACTACTACTACTACTACTACTACTACTACTACTACTACTATTACTGCTATTAATACTATTACTACTACCACTACTATTACTACTACTACTACTACTGCTACTGCTACTACTACTGTTACTACTACTACTACTACTACTACTACTACTACTACTACTACTACTATTACTGCTATTAATACTATTACTACTACCACTACTATTACTACTACTACTACTACTACTACTACTACTACTACTATTGCTACTACTATTATTGCTATTAATACTATTACTACCACTACACTCATTGGTATTACTACTACTACTACTACTACTACTACTACTACTACTACTATTACTACTACTACTATTATTGCTATTAATACTATTACTACTCCACTACTATTACTACCACTACACTCATTGGTACTACTACTACTACTACTACTACTACTACTACTACTACTACTACTACTACTACCACTACTACTGCTACTACTACTACTACTACTACTACTACTACTACTACTACTACTACTTGTTATTATGGTCATTTTATTCAACTAGTGTCATAATGTAGCATTTTATTAGCCATATTGTTTTAAAGAAATGTTAGGCGCATTTCTCAATAGTAGGAGCATTGAAGAAACTTTACCTTAATCTCCGGATAATATCATCAATATTGCAGCAGTAGTGGAGATGTTTAAACGTATTTTGGGAATTATAATAAAAAAATTAATGTTTTATTACTTTACATTTTCTTAATATAGTATAGTAAATTGCTGCTTAACAATTTAATTTTTCGAGCTTAAAGAAGTGTAGTGTTCATTTGGACAGGCACGATAATATGATCAGCTGTTATTTTATTCTAGCCTGCCATGGTTGCAGAGTTGCCAACATAGTCGCAAATAAATCTTAGAAATCTATGCCTGATTTAAAATTTGCCGTGTGGGATGTAAACATTAAGTAACACACAATATAATATATACATTTGATTTACTTAAATGCATTAATAATCATCACATGACGTATTAAAGCAAAATTAAAGAACTGGAGATTTATAAACATTTTATAGCACTGAGCTTTACGAAATACAGTTTATAGCTTCAGTTCTTTGTGTAAATAAATACCTTTTTTATTAGCTGTCTATTTTTAAAAAGCAAAAAGGAAGCTTAAAATATTAAACGGAAATTTCTTACGATTGTTCTAAAAACACGGATTGTGTAAAATTACAAGTTTTTTTTTTTTTTTTTTTTTTTTGCCTTTTAATGGGAATATTAATTATTTCTAGAAAATAGAATAATTAGTGAATAAAATATTTTATATTACACGATTAATTGCGTTAAAAATGTGTCATTAAGCAAGAAATAAGGCACTTTCTGTCTTTAATAGCTCTCATATAATACTTCCTGCATCTATTTTGTATGTGTCAGAATTTAGGTACATTTTAAAGATATTTTTATAGATTAAATAATATTTTAGATGCATGTATATTCTTTGGGGTAAAATATCAAATTATTTCCTTGATGTCGATTACCTAGTTTAAAGGAGGTTTACACAATATTTACACTTAAGAGTACGTGCTTTCATAATATGTGTTTCTATTTAATTGTTTGTGTATAGTTTATTTCCCATGATATTTCTTGTATCGTAATACTTGAGTGGACAAACATGTAACTATTTATTCAGCATAAGTGTTCCCTGCATCTGTGAATATCTCAATTAAAGAACAAATAGAATTGATTAGTTAGTTGCCCTTGTGGTTTATGTGCAGGAAATTGATAAAGTACAAGCAAAGGAAGTGTAAAACCGATATCAGTACCGAGCATGGAAGGTGCATTGTATGAAGGAAATGGCACATTGCCGACTCTTATGCTCCTCAGTTCGTATCCGTAAGTGGAACAAGTTGCACGTCACCGTTGCCGAGACAATATGTTGGCCATGAACTTCAAGTTGGTGTTTCTGCTTCCGCTGATCATCTGTGCAGGAAATCGAGTAGTGAGTACACATAATCTTGACATCCCAACATTAATACTTCCAGCAAAGATAGAAGAAGTACTAATTTAATGTATTTTTGTATGTTTAATAGAACATTTAGTACATTATTTGCAGGATGAGGTACTTTCCAGAAAATGTTGCACATCAGCTTTCGAGAAAGACCTGAACATGATTCACACTTTGAATGCAGCTCCCGTTTGCTCTGGTCACACCTTTCGACTTTTTTTTTTTTTTTAAGTGAGATAGACAATGCACAAATCCTGTCTATTGAGTATATTATATTCAATTGTATTATTTTACGTATAATGAAAAGCATTACTATGAGGTGGTACAGATATTATTAGCTCTCATTTTATAAAAGAAGACCATGTCTCTGGTTTATTTATAATAATCCAGCGTTTCTCCTCGAACTGTGGAACGCGAACCATAAGTGGCCCCCGAAGTCTGCTCTTGTGATTTTCCGATTTTATAATGAACATTTTTCTTAGTAAAATCGAGCAGTTTTTCGAGAAATACGGTAAAAAAAAAAACTCAAACGATTTGCGGGGGGGGGGGATTAATATGAATTGCCTATAACATTGTATCCTTGAGTAGCATAGATATTTATTGCAAAAGTTTTATTTCTGGAGTTTAGAAAAATTTTACAGCATGCACTTTTGTTTTTATAAGTTAATGAGATAGAAATGGGTCGAATTCTATTCTAAAAATAAATGTTTTATAGAATTACTTTATAATATATTATTTATATCTTTCTGTAATTAGAAAGGAACTTCTAATTAATGCTGTTTTAAATAGATGTATATTTGTTTATATAGCTCGAAATATAAAAATATTATGATATAATTACTTACAAGTATAGCAAGAACAGAGTAATCCCTAAAAAAGTTTAACTTAAAAATATATGGCCCCACTTAAAAATAGTTTGAGAAACGTTGTTATGTTTTGTAATATTTTAAATTGCTCAGTTGGTTGCTGGTGGTAAATAATGATATATAATGAATGTCCCATTTATCTTGTTCACCCAAATTATCTGATGCTTCAAATGAAATATTGTTTCAAACATAAGTTTTTCAACATCATGGGTAAGTTCATGCTGAGGATATACTTTTTTTGTATCTGTATTAATACAGGAGATACGGGATGGAGATTATTTATTTTTTTTAATGGCACAATGTACTCGTACATTTTATTCAAGAATACATCTATCCTCTCCAAGAACTGTTTAAACCCGTATCACACAGTACAATTTTTGTCAAGAAGACCATAGATGTGCAAACGATAAAGAGTGCACAGTTATTGAAGAAACCGAACTGTTTAATTTCGTTTGTTGTACAAATGATTTACCTAACATATTACTGCAGTAGAGTTCTGGGTTTTGTTTATGATTTCCGATAATTGTAATAACAGGTGTCCTGAGAGGCAAATGAGGAATAAGTAACCCATGTCCCTCAGCCTTTAAATTGTCCTTGCTTCAGCTTTAGTCCATAAGTTTTCGGCCTCTCCGATAAGGATTATCGCTTTCACAAAACCCTTATCTGGTATCATTATCTTACCTGTTAAGTATATAGTTGCAGCTGTAACTTCCGCTCCGCTATGTTCAGTTGTTCAGATACTCTTGCATAGATAAGGCTATGTGTAGAAGATTGTGACATGTTCAACATGGAGTATCGAGCTGTTATTTAGTTCTTCGCAAAAGAAGCAATTACCTCAAAAGAAATTAAACAGCGATTGGAAGGTGTATATGGGGAAACACCCCCTCATATTCTACCGTAAAAGAATGGACCAAATTTTTTCGAATGGGTCGAGAAAGCATTGAAGACGAAGAGCGTGCAGATCGGCCTTGGAGGTATTCATTCCTGAAAACATCCCTCTTGTGGAAGGAGAAATTATGAAAGACCGGCTGCTCAAAGTTACAGAAATAGCAGCAAGGTTGAGACTTTCTAAAAGAACAGTCCTTCGAATTATTTATGAATACTTAAACATGAATAAGGTTAGTGCAACATGGGTGCCTAGAGTCCAAAAGCAGCAACGAGTGATCTGTTGTCAAGCATTTTTGGAGCTCTGCCGTGGCAAAGAGAGAGAAATTCTGCAAACCATTGTTACAGGAGATGAAACTATGGTTCTCTATTGTGATTCCATGTCCAAAAGATAATCAATGGAGTGGCGTAAATCTGGCGAAGCGCCGCTTCTAAAGGCTAAGGTCACTTAGTCAACCAAGAAGATCATGGCCATAATCTTTTGGGACTGTAAAGGAATGCTCTTCATTGACTTCAAGGAGAGGAACACCACAGTAAATGGGGAGTACTATACTGCACCACTGCACAGACTACATGCTTCCATCAAAGAGAAAAGGCGAGGAAAGCTGAGTGGTGGTGTGCGCCTTCTTCACGACAACGTGCCTGTACATACATCTCTTATTACAAAAGAACCTGTGAAGAAATGTGACTTCAAAGAGATTGACCATCCACCCTACAGCCCAGATCTAGCTCCCAGTGATATTTCATCTTCTCAAAACTGAAGAAGAACCTTCGAGGAAGAAAATTTAAGTGTGACGAAGAAGTGATGATGTTGTTAATGCCCATTTTGTAGACAATACTTCTGACCTATTTTGGGGGGGGGATTGAAATGTTAATTCAAAGATGTGAAAAGTGTACTGCAATAAAGAGGAAGTATGTTGAAAAGTGAAATGTAGTATTTATCTTTATCATATCTAGAAAATGGTTAGGCCGGGAACTTATGGACCTGTCCTCATACCAGTGTACTGTAGTCATTCATCACAGTAAGTTAGTACTACACAGAGCTATTGTGACTACAATTTTTCTTACAAGACATACACGCTTGAAGAAAAGTAGAAGTGTTGCTGATCCGTAATTGGCAGATAATGATTTACCCAATTATATTACTGAAAAGATTAAATTATTTAGTTAAAAAGGTGCACAGTAATGCTGTTAAATAAAATAAGTCATGCATTTATCATTTCCATATCTACTGTTTTCTTGACTTAAATGATACGGTGTGACACATTTCTGAATAGCTCTTGCAGAGGGTAAATATATTCTTCAATAAAATGTACATAGTGTCATTTAAAAAAACGAAGTTATATTCCGTACTTCCTTTATTAATAGAAATACAAAAAGTAATAACTCTCCCATAATCATAAAAAACATTTTTGGAACAATTTTTCATTTGATGTATCAGAAAAAAAGTTAATTTGAGAGGGCAAGATAAATGGAACACCGGGCATATATACAATTATATAAAGTATGATTGTATATGTCTAGAATTTTAGTTAAAATGTATGTATTACCAACAACATTCGTAGAAATAAGAGAATGCATATTTTTCATATCAAAAGAGCAAGCATCTTGCAAAATGGTATATTCCAACTAAAGTTAAAGAGTGTGTTAGTTGAGAGGGAGTAAAATATGGAGAATATTGCACGAAGGGCAAGGGGGACTTTTCCATTAAAAGGAAGGATAGAACATGGGGGGCGACGTTATGACTACACGTCGCTATATTACAAGCCGCACACAACATCAGCAAATCCATTTTTTTTCGAACTTTACCAAAGAAAAAAGACGAGAAAAATGCTAAAAATAAAATAAAAAACAGTTAACTTAGTTGTATAAGCAAGAGAGTAATTTAATAAGCATAAATATATCATAATGTACAACGTTAACTACCCTTTAAGGGAGTTCGATGTCCTAAGTCACACTTGTTAACTGCTTTATGCATTCAGAAATCACTGTATGTCTGTAAATTCATAAAATGAAACTTGAGCTACATATTCTATCGTGTATTTTCATTACTTTGTCGTAACTGTTTTTATTAAAACAAATAAAAACATCTGTAGTTGGAATTTTAAATACAGTTACATTACGTAGTGGAGAAAACATGGTTTAAGAATCGTGTGTTCTTTTCACTTTATCATTTTATTTATTTTTTAGAAAAATTAATATGACCCATATAGTTGTGCATATGGATACTAATTAAAAATAGTACTAAGCTTTAGTCAAACTTCCAACATAATTTAAATTGAAAATCTTATTAGAAATGCTCTCTCTATAACCGACCCCCTCCACAGAAGACTAAACCACGAAAATTCAAGATTTAAGAGAAAGGTAAGTCGATATAACTTTTTAATGACCTCAGTAAAATAACATTTTTTTAAACTGTGAAAAATAAGCTTCTGTCTCAGGTTCAATCTCATCATTTGATGTATCTTCGTCCACCCAGCCATTTCTTCAGTAATCTCTGGAAGACAAATATGCTGAACATGGTAGGTGAGACAGCACTTGGAAGCAACGTAATGCAGTTTTGCAGCAACAGACTCAGACTTATGTGAAGGCGCTTTATCGTAATGAAAAAGAGTTTTCTCTTTCGCAAGGTGTAGGCGTTTAGCCTAAATAAAATCTTCAGTTGGTTGAAAAGTGAAGTGATACTCTCCGATGATGGTTCTGCTCTTTTGAAGGTACACTTTTCCTGCAGATAAAACCGTTCTTTTGTGCACTTTCACCTGTTGCCACCCACTGTTTGGACTGCTCCTTCTCTCTGGCGTATAGTGATGAATACATGTTTTATATACGGTTATGAAACGTAAGAGAAATTCACTAGAATCGCTTTTAAACAAGTCTAAAGACTGTTGCAAAACGTTCCTTTGGAATACATTTTTGGTTCATTGTTAAGAAACGCGTCAGTCATCGAGCTTTCCCATACCTAAAATTCGTATAAAAAGTAGTACACACGGTTCAACGAGATCTTTGTATTGTCAGCCAACTCGTACACCTTCAATCGGCGATCATTAAATACGGTATTGTTGATTTTTGTCACAATTTCATAAGTCGTAGCAGTTTTGAGACGACCTGAGCGTTTTACGGTTTAAACTGTGCTAATCATTGACTCCAACTTTACACCAATAGTTTGCTTCACTGCTGGTTCCGATTCACACTTTCAAGTTAGTAACATAATGTATTATTTATAAATTTAATCATAAGTAAGAAATTAAGCTGTTAATAAATTCTACTCGGATAATTAAAAAACACATTTTCAATATAACAAAAGAACATTCATACATATGCGAGAGATTTCTCGAATATGCTTGAGAAAAATAATTTCTAAGTCAGAAGTTATTGTGATAACCTCTACCCTAGCTGTGATTGTTACAGTTCTTGTTTTAGAAAAATACACGATGTGTAAAAGATCAAAACGGCATAACGAAATATAGCCCTGCTGTTGTTCATGTTGATCCTGGTGGTGTAGTGATAACTATACTTGTCTCCTAAACCCAAGATCGCGGGTTCAATTCCGGCCGGATCGATGGATTTTTTTCGGGCGTAAAAATCCTAAGCATGACTTCCTTCGGAAGGGAAGTAAAGTCGTGAATCCCGTTTCATACATTTACGGCACGAAAAAACCCTAAGTCTGAAAAAAAGAGGCCTCTGAGAAAAACTTACGTCCGTTTCCATATGTTGTTCTTAAATACTGTTTATGTTAAAATCAATAAATATGAAATGATATATAACAGCGAAGGAAATATTCTATCGAAACACAAATTACATTAAATATTTACAAGCATTAGTTTAACAACGTTTTCACAAATTTATGCATGCTCGTTTGCAACTACCAAAACGATTTAAAGTGGTGTGAGTATTAAAAATTGCCAAAATAAAGTTATTTAAATATTGAAACGTATATGCTTTATCCTGGATGTTTTATATTGAATAAAATCATATGATTCAAATTAACATTTTCCAGATTTTTACACCACCAATTTCGCAAGATAGCGAGTCTCAGTTGACATTTTTACTATACATTTCAAAGGAATCTATATAATTATATGCTTCATTTGTGTTTTGATACATTAAAGAATCAAACTTAATCACCTCTTCAGATATTAATAATATATGTTGTGGAGGTTAACACAAAATATATTATGAGCTTGAAAATGTATTCTGATTATCAGCTGCATACAGCTGCGCAATTGTTTTGTTTTAATTACACTCATTGTGGAAAAAAAAAAAACTCATTCAACAATTGCGTTACTACTGGGAAAGAACAAAGATGTAACGACGGCATATGCTAATTCCCTGTGGATGGCGGTGTAACCTCCGGTCTTATGCCACGGGTGGCTGAGGTCGTTAAGGCGCGAACTCATGAGCGGGAGGTCTTGGTCCAATCCTGCCAGGACCGTCCTCCTTGACTGAGTTTTTTTTTTTCCACATTTTCCTGTCATAAATGGTAAATGCCGGGGAAGTACCCTGAACTTAGGCCTGTGAACTTAGGCCTGGAACGTTTCCTTCCTTAAAAAAATATTTTCCCAATGTCATTTCATTTCATGTATCACCAATGTTCACCGCCGGTGGTTAAACACCAATTGAAAAAAAACGTCTCTTCTGTGTTTCAATATCTAAGGCCTGCATTCGTAATTTACGTTATTACTTACATTCTGGTTTCTCCATTCTGTTCTCTCTACTGCTGACCCTTTTAATGAACTTAAGAATTGATAAATATCTTAAACGTAGGCCACATTTGTGAAAGATCTTTCCCTAAGTGCAGTAATTTAATTTCAATATTAATTTTCAACGAGAGTCCGGGTGAAAGGAAATAACAATTTCTAAATCCCCCTGTATGCTTGTCAGAGAGAAACAAAACATTATATAAACTCTCATGCTGCCATCTATTGAAAATTCACAGAACTGCTGGAAACTCCTTGGCATTAGGGGCTATCTATGTTCCGTGGTCGCTTCATAGATTCAGCGAATACTGGTATTCCAAGCTCTATGATCAATATACGTATAGCTGTGACAGTTGTGGATATATTAATTTTGGATTATTTTTTCAAAGGAGCCAGAAAAAATAACGAGATAACTATAAATATGCCATAAAAGAAAGAACGTAAGATTTTTTCGCCGCACTACACTAATAGCGGCAAGCAACTACGTTTGGCAACATTGTGCCAACAGCTGGCGTTTTCTTTTCTAGCTGAACAAGCAGTCACATGAACGGACCTACCGCCTAGCGCCTATTCTATGTACTAAAGAAGGCTGTGGGTCTTGCGTTTATACGTATTTGTTTTCTAGATTAATGCTGTGTGTACACAGTTTAGCAGATTAGAATGCATTTTTTCTAGTGGCTTATTTTTTTAAAGAAAGTTATACATGCAAAGAGTGTAAAAGATTCACAAAACTTTAGAAAAGTTAACATCTTAAACACAAAGGCAAAAACCACTGTTGAGGTTAGAATACTGTAGCCACCACATCTTTCCTTATCGCTAAATAAACTGGGAACGAGAAATTATATTAATGAAAATAAAATTGAAATTAGGATAATTAATGTAGAATTTAATAAAGACTTCTAAATGTATTAAATGTTTAGGGTTACTTTATGGTAAAATTTAGCTTAAATGTAGATGTTTACAATAAAGATTACGCAACAACCACAATAAAAGGCAGTATGCTTTCCTATATACTAGTATTTTCAATCAACAATATTTCACAGCTCTTAATCACCTTATAAGAAAACTCATAGTACCATAGTCCTCCCACATGTTGAAGCATCAGAGTAACCAACATAAATTAAATAGTGGAGAACTTTCAAAACGATGATTGGAAAGTATTTGTTAGAAATGTGCATCGAAAGAGTATTGGCATTGTTATGGTAACCGCAAGCACAAAAGTAAAATTATGTAGAATGTCATCGAATAAAATTAATTAACGATGTACTCGCGGGCATATCTATAATCTCGAGAACACACCCATCCTCGAGTTTAGCTGACGTAACATCATACGTCATGGACATGGGAGATAAAATCGTTATTACTGATCTTTTTCTTTCTATAGTTTTTATTTTGATAGCGAACCCAAGTTTCCGTCTTAGCTTTGAAAGAGCTTCTCTTGCGTATTTAAAAGTTCCTGGCTCTCTAGTGGATAATGATGGATTCAGAACGTGAGAAACATTCCGCAAGTTCTTCCAGCGGCAAACAAGCTTTTAAATGTGTAAGTTGCATGTGTGTATAGACTTCTTAAACGGAGGAAGCGAGGGAGGAAGTATATATGTAAATGTGTTTGAGACCCTTCCTTCAATCTTCTTTCTAGAGCCGCCACCTTTTCACATACAACACCTTAAACACATAGTGATCTTTATTCATCCGTAACTTTAAATGAATATTTTAGTACGTACAAGTTTATAGCAACAAAATATGACCAAAATATATTTGAGAAGCTTGTTGGAAAAGCGACCTCAGTTAAAAAGAAACTGTTTTGAGAGAACAACCGATCAAAGAAATAGAGGTAATATATTTGTTAATAAAAGTTTGTTAGTTGTGAAAGTAATCGTTTTTAAAATCGTTTCTATTCTCCCATTATATTTTATTATTAATATTTCTATAAGAAATTAAGATACTGACATAATAAAGACATTTTAGAGACAGCCAAAGTCGATTTTCCATCATTCCCTTTATTGATGAGAAATGTGAACCATGTGTGTTTGTTATATTTATTGCAAAAAATGGAGAAAAATTTTTTTTCACTCTTTAACAGAAATTAAATTGATGTCCATAATTTTCGAATTGTTGGCCTGTACCTTCAGCTTCAGAAAGGGTAAGTTTGTTATCAGAAATGTCACAAACACCGTCTGAAATTTTTTCTTCTTGAAGGTGCAGTTCAAAGTACTGTATTTTTTTACTTGAGACATGAATTCATACAATAACCTTATATCGTTCAGTTTTGCTGATTTCGATTTGTTTTTTGGTACCAATGACAGTGTATCAGTAAAGCTTTCAGGAAACTTCCTACCCTTAATCAGAAAAGAAAAAGGCACATATGCTTGTGTAAGTTTCTGATGCCAGAAGACTCCCATGTTTGTGTATACGAATCTTACGACATTTCTGAATACAAAAACTGGCTCCTTTTGTCTCAGGTTTCTTCTTAAACCTTTTCTGTAATGAGATTTCCCACAGTTTTATTATTCATGAATTAATTCTAAAGTTTTTGAAATAATTTTATCACACTCAATGACTGTGGGAACTCTTTTCTTGCTTTGTAGGTCTTTGGCATAAATTCCAAAGTTCCTGCCAAGTTACAGTAAAAGTAGACTGTAATAGGGAAGATCTGAGTTTCTTTCACTTTGAACTTCTGAGTAAAATGTGCATATTGTTATATTTTTATTTCTGTCTCCTGCATTGTCTGATAATGACATTATCTCTTCATATGATTTATTGGCAGCTGATTTTTTGTTCAATGAAATGATAAAGAAAGGAAGCAATAGTATCATATTTTGACTCAGTTTTTATAAAACAATACATTACACTCTTCTCATAATTGTTGCAGTATAAGTTAAAAACGCAATACCACACAAGGCGTTTTTTAAACTGTGCATTCACCTTTATCTTGGAAACAGGCATAATCAAACTCTACATCTAATGATTTGTCAGCCTCTAACTGTCATTTTTCATATCTTTATAACACTCAAATTTTCTCGGATATTTCTCTGTCCTCTGGATCAGCTTTCAGTTTTAGTTTTGACTTTTCACAGAAGTCACACACACTAGTTTTTTATTTATTAGTCGATCTAGAAAACTTTACAGTTAAGTACTGTATTTCATTTTGAGCAGTCTTCTTTTTGTAATAAATTTTAAACAAATTAATTAGCTTTTCACTGTTAGGTCAGGATTCTCAAAATACAAACTTGTGCATTTGTTTGTTGAGTAATGGGATTTGATGTTTGATATTGTTGCTAAGTGCTCCTTAAGACCGGTTCCTGAAATTTATGTGAGCGGCTATCATGTTTCCCTCTAATTTCAGTGAACCGTAGTCTTGTCTTGGACAGTACGAATTCGCTAGTAGTCACATGAAATAGTTTGAACAAAAACGTTCTACAAACCAGGTACCTATACCCACACACAGAGACATTACATTCCCGCAAATATTCCACAAGTCTGGTCTCAATATTAATACGACGTGACTTTATTTCTTCCTCACAATACACCCTGACAAATTAAGGTCTTGATTGTTCTTGCCCTCAACAGAGCAAAAATAACGAAGTAACATCTTCTGTTTGTCACAAGCAAATTCTTGCTTTGAACAAAACTCAGAAATTAGTTCAAAGCATTTCTTATTGATTAGGTCTGGGGTTCGATTCCAGCTAAGACCGTCCTCCCTGACTGAGGTTTTTTCATGTTTTCCTCATAAAAGTACCCTAAACTAAGGCCTGGAACGCTTCCTTATAATATAAAATATTCTTTTACAATTTATCATTTCTTTCCATGTATTATCAGTGGCCCCTCCTGTGGTACCTCAATGCGTTAAACACTATTAAAGAAACATTTTTCTGTAGGCCTAGAGTATTGTGCTTGCATTATATCTTGAAAAAAAAAAGTGTATTCATTTCTTTTGCCTCATATTTTGTACAAGGTTTTCCAGTAGCTTTACAGCTTTAGACTCCTGCCTAATATTATATTTTGAAAAATTCCGTTACTTTGTTTAAATTTATCTAACTACCCGGTCCTTGCCTAAATCGATTTAATCTCCAACTCTATAGCAAACTTTTATGTCTGCAAAACCTTGCAGTTAAATGTTTTTTGTTCCTCATAGTTTGCTTCCTCCAATTAACCAGTATGATTTCTTTTTATCAAAATTATAAATGATGAGGATGATAAATCGCAATGAACTAAACATTAATGTAATATCTAGTTATATTTAGAAAGTAATCGGGCAACAATTACAATGTAAGTGTACAAGGAACCCCTTACCATATATGTGATTTTCAAAACTCGACATGCAGTCATTTTAAGAATCAGTCATTTTAAACTGAATTACATGGTTTACTCTGGGAACAAAGTTTGAAATAGCAAATTCAAGATAACAGTAACTAATAAAAGTGTGAAGCTGTCCCTGGCTCCCCGTAGATACAGAGTAATTCAAATAATTAATATTTGTAATTTTAGAATCAGCAACTTAGTAACTACGTGCAAGTATGTTGTGCATTTTCTTTCAGTGAAGGAACTTTAATGAAACTTTATTTATAGAATTAGGATCGTATAGTGTTTAAATGGGTTCATAAAGTGTAATTTTGGGTAATATTTAATACATAACATGTAGTAATATAGCAAAGTAAGAAAAAACTCACGCCTTTCTCCGAATACCGTAAGACTTGGCAATAAGTCAGACAATGTAAGGTAATCACTTCTGGCATGCAGTTAGGGTTGGAAATGTCCCTGCTTCAGTGAACACCGGCCTGTTCGCTGGCAAAGTTGTAGGTATCCGAGTAAAAGAGTCGTTGACAGTAACGTATGAAATCTGTTTAAATTCATCTTTTTGACAGATAGCGGAGCATTTGGCTTGACCAAAATTATCCAGCGAATAGAAATGAAATTCGGTGAGGTAAGCGCTGATCTATGTGTGACACTACTACAAAATTGACCGGAATATTTCGCGCCGTTGTCCGTGGTTGGCGTCATTTTGTATTGTGTAATAAAGGGATAGATTTTTCCCAAAAGTCGAGCAGTCGCAAAAGTTTCCGCGCCCAGATACCGGAGATCAGCGAAAGAGCGGCCTAAGTACCCGGTACCAGTCACGGTGATAAAGAAGCTCGAGTGTCCGCATCACGCTAAATGCCGATACATCTTGAGCAGCATTGAGAATTCTGTTGAATTAACAATGTCTTCACACTCGGCACCAATTGGTTAACACAAAAAATTTACGTGTTGGCCAAGATTACCTTACTTGTGGTTTGACGTGAGACGTGAGCTTGGCGGAATATTCTGTTATTCATAAACGATATCACCAACTAAACAACGAAGCTTTATTTATCGTTACCTTTTTGCATCGAAATCCCACTAACTCAGTCTCGGCTGACCCACAGCCGCCAAAATCCAGAGAAACTTTTCGAGAGAGTCTCGTCGAAGAAGATTAGGGTGGTCTGCAGCAGCCGTGGCGATCAGCGGACTTAAATTATTTACCGCAGCAATCATACAACCCAATTCCCATCGCCCCCTATTAAATCCGTCTCAAACTGGCGCCCAACTCGGGGCAAATAATAAATACATATAACAACTGAACAAAACTGACTGTAGTAGGTGTTTACAAACCATTCTCATAAACACTTTTGTGCATTGACTACATATTTGTGTTTTGCAATTACACAACATACTTTTTGTTCTGGGGCACTTTGCATATCTAACTCGTTTTGCTATAACTCCTAATGGGATGGAAATTTCGTGTTTGAGCATCCTGGAAATGTTTTGTCAACTCTTGAGGCGTGCAAAGCTCGTCCTTCTCTGGAATTATGGTTCAATTAGCTGTTATGGCAGGGATTTGTCACAATGCACGTGCTTTCTGATGGTTTTCTGCTAATCACAAATGCATTTACCATGGAAATGTGTCAATGTGTCAAGATGTCACCTTCTGCAGCTCCTGTTGGTCTAGTAAACAGTGCATTTTTGATCAAGTACATCTATTTCTCCTTTTGCGGCATTGCGATATCCAATTACCAGAGGTTTCTTAGTTCCCTCGCACACTGGAGCACTGTAGTGCATAGAAGGCACTAAAAGCAATGCCTTTCATGGTTTTGGGGCATGGGTGACCAATGTCAAATTGTCCCCAAACCCAAACCCAGCAAATAATCAGGTTTGCTGAATTTAGATGGCAAAAACTGTTTTGGAATTTTTTCTTTTTTAATGTTCCCACGTAAGTGAGGCAGTTTTCCTTCATTCACTGGCGTATGGATGACCCCATTTCCTGCTGAATCAGATCGTAACGCGAGACAATACACTTAAGTTTCACCCTGACCCTGCTGAGGGGAAAAAGTATTACTAAAGACGTATTTTAACTTGCTGCAACACAATCTTACCACTTAATAACTCAAGCACACTGCCTGAAAGGTACTGAGAGTCATGGTGTCATACTGAGGCAAAAATGTGATTTACATAGTAAACAAAGTTCAGTGGGGTCCTCTTGGTTCCAATTTTAATGCTTTAAAACGTTTATTTCTTAGGCAAAACGCAACTCTTTCATAGGGTAGGTTATTAATTATTTCTTTAAATAGTTGATAGCATACATTTTAACTAGAATACCGTATTTTGTTGTGATATCCATCCTTTTCCTCACACCTTTTCCCACTTTGTGAATCAATCGTAACTTTTCCCTTAAAGTATGTAGCACTCGCTTCTTCTCCACGATGTTCACTTGTCTGTAGCTTATGCCAGACTGAACGAATAGAAAGAAGTTTACTGTTTTCATTATCATCATGCCAAAACCTTGGTTGATTCTGTCTAAATAAAGTTGTAAACATTTTACTGAAAACACTTAGGGATAACCATTACAACTTAAAGGGTACTGTAACTTTAAACACAGGAAAGTCAAAAGCGACCGATTTATGATTTCAGTATTTTAACATTTAACAAAATATAGCTCAAGATTGGTTTCAAAAGAATAGAATTTGAAGACAGGTTTATTTATTACACGCAGTGGTACTCATAGTGTCGTACTCAGCTACGTGATAGGGGTAGGTTTATCACGAATAGTAAAGGACGCTTCCAAAGGTGGTAAACTTTTAATAACAATACTTGTTAAAGTAACGGAAATTTATCAAATCAATTCATTTGCTCTTGCATTCATTTTCACCTAAACTTTGAGTTAAATATTTTTTTTTATCTTCTGAGACAATAAAATCGTTCGAGATATCGAAAATTTGAGTAATAGGCTATAGAAAATATATTATGTATAAATTATATCAGATCCCAACGGGAGATTAAAGTTATAGGTAGTTCGAGATATCGAGCATTTGAGGGACAGAAGCTCGACTTATGAAAGTTTGATGTACTGCGTTATATTAAATTCTGTTGTACTTTTATTAATGTAAAATATGTAAATTATATATGACTAACATAGAAATAGATTACATACTTCTGGTTCTCTCAATAAACGACTTAAATTTGATGTTGAAAGCAGATAATTGGAGTATTTTTAATTAGTAATGTTTTTCTGCCAATATCTTCTATTAATAAGAAGCAGATAATTAGTATTTCACGATTTTTAAATAGAAATATGCCAATTTCTGCATTACGTACAGTTTCTGAAGTAGCCCTGCTTTCATTTTGTTGTTATATTCAAAAGAGTGTTATATAGATATTGTTACAGTAAGTTTTGGGAAACAAAAAGAGTAAATTAAAGACAACTCCCACTTTATTACCAATTAGAAGAATAATGTACCGATTAAAGAAACTTATTCTGCTTTCATTTGGGAATTTTGAGAATTTAAAATAATGTATCTGCTTGTATGTTCTTTTATACTAATTTTAAATTAGGTTAAAATGTGATTGCTTGAGTTATATATTGGTATTTGCTGAAATCCTCATGGAATATACATTCATAATTTGAAGAATATGAAAAATTTAATTAAACTTTCGAATCCATAAACAAGTAAAAACCATAGCAATGCTGAATATGTGATTTTTTAAAATTTTCTTTAAATATTCGTCTGGAGCTTTGTCTATATTTTATACAACGGGCCGAATTACAAAAATAATGCACTTGACGATTTAAGCACTATGATAAACAAGAGTGATTTATCATAAAAGAAATTACCAAACCTATCGTATTCCCCATCTATGTATTTAGAACGCACTAGGTATAGTACAGAGAAGCTGTTAAATTAACCAGTGCACAGGAAGCACGAAAGGAAGGTTGCAATTTTGAACAGTGTAAAATGCTTTTAATTTTTAACTATATCTAACCGCAGACTTCCGCAATTTTGAAGCGAAAGCAATTAGTACTTCCTTAAGACAGAAAAACATGAAACTTATAATTATATTTCCCCTTTCGGAAAGCTACGTTAAAATTGGCTGCATTTCGCCAAGCTATACAGGATGTAACAAAAATATATGTAAACACTTTAGGGAAACATTCCTTACACATAGTCGATGGAGATATTTTATATGAACATGGGTCCGGAAATACTTTAAGGCAATTTATCTACAACTCCATTTACACGGTGTGATATACAAGCTAAAATATCAGCATATATGTCCTGTGGTAGTAACCCCACAACTTTGGACCGATGGATTTTTTCGGGCGTAAAAATCGTAAGTATGGCTTCCTTCGGAAGGGAAGTAAAGCCGTGGGTGCCGTATCGTACATTTACGGCACGATAAAGAACCTCAAGCCTGAAAGAGAGGCCTCTGAGCAAAATTTGTCGGCCGTTTCACGCCCTGAGTTGAATGGGACGCTGATGACCTGAGCTGTTAAAGAGCGTCCTTAAATAAATCAATCAAAAAAAAAAAAACCCACAACTTTGACGTCACTCAGCGCCCAAACCATGCATTTATGTACATGGATTTCTCTTGAAAAATTATGAATTTGCCGTCGCCCAAAACATACTAAGTGTAGTTAGCTGTTTTTGAATCGATCTGTACATATTTATCCAAATTCACCTCTATTTGTACCGCCACAAGTGGCCGAGGTCGTTAAGACTTATGAGCGGAGGTCTGAGGATTTTTTCCAGGTTTTCCTCAGTCATATATGACAAATTCCGGGAAGGTATTCTAAACATACACCTGGAACGCTGCCTCCCTTAAATTTTTTTTTTTTTTTTATAATTTATCCTTTCATCTCATGTATCATTAGTGCCCACCGCCTGTAATATCAGAAACATGGAAGTAGCAACTATGACAGAGAAAATATGGAAGCGGTTTCCCTCTATAAGGAAATAAGCAGACCCTGTTTTGTAGCAGTTGGACGCCAGAGAACTCGATTAAATAAATATTAAAATGTTGTCTCCTCCTGCATTTGTACTGATAAAAGTATAGGCACTGTTTACTCTAAATTAAACAAAAAAGTGTCGTCTATGTTTGTTAAATTAATACTACATGCTATTGTTGTGCTTACGTAGAATTAAAATTATCGTCCTCTTACTGCGCTTGCTTCCTTGCCTAACTTTACAAGTAGAAGTTCGTGAAAATTAAAACTAAAGATCTTTAAGAACTTTACTAAACACGCGCTGTATTCTACAACTCTGCTAAAACCAGTACGAATGACTAATAACCTTGATGTATGTACAAAATAACCTTATTGATGAAATCATAACTTAAGTAATCTTTGTGATTACAATAGGCTGTAGATTTAAGTTAAACTAAATTGTTTCCAATTAGTGCATCTGTTAGGAAGCCAGTAAGTGTTAGTATTAATGATAAACGAAAATGGCAGTGCAAGTTCTTTCATAAGGTTATTAAATACTTGTTAGATTCGCACTGGTGACATCTCATGCATAAGTCATATTCCATTCGGCACTCTAACAGAAAAGCACCACAGAGTATAAATGTGAAAACAAAATTCAAGATTTTTTTAGAATGAACTGCTTCTAAGGGAAATACATCTCAAGTTAAGAACATCCTTGTAATATTTACTTTGAGACATGCAATAATTATTGTAATGTATTATTTATTGCCATTTTGATTACATTGCTCTTCTCTTGGCGTCTGTAGATTGGACGTCAATTCTGTAGGTGTTAAGTTGGTAGTTATGAATGGAATGAAATGAAATGAATGATGGGGCAAATGAGTTAGGGCTCCTTGGCGCCTTCTCTGTAATCATCTTCTCAGAGCAATGAAAAACTCAGATAAAAGAAAAACCTTTCCGAGATAGTTTGACCTTCCCAGGAGCGAACTCGGAAACTCCGGTTTAGTAGTTGCCAACGCTACCACTAGACGGCAGAGGCGATCAATAAGTATTGTCTCTTCGCTCTTTCACTAGTTCTTGAATAACTGAGATTCAGGAAATGCTGAAAACTATTTATAAAAATGTTGGTTATGCTGTTAGTTGATCAGGAAAAATTAAGTTCTAGAACGAAGCTGCTAATAATAAAGGATTTTCTACAACAACAATAATAAAATACAAATTGAAAAACGAGAGAATTGAATGTCAATTCAAAAAATACTGTTCTTACCACATCTGGGAAAAGTTCCAAACAAGTTCAGCACAAGTTTTTGTGATTGAGAATAAGACAGTGAAATTATATGCCATTCAGAAATTACAATTGAACGTTTGAAAACATTTTAACTGAAATGACAACTTTTCAATGCCAAAAATTTTGCATTATTTGCTGAAAAAGTCAATTTGTGTAAGGAATGGCATTATTTTTATCCCCTTTTAATCCGTTCTTAACTTTCATGCCGTATCTTTCATGGTTTTATCGCCCGTTTCACAACAACGCGTCGGCTGTTACGACTTAACTCTCGGCCAAGTGACTGTACATATGAAATATCCGGCCAATTGATTCAAGTTTTCGCACTTACAACAAGTACAATGAAAATAAGCAAGTACCGTATGACAGAAAATATAGAAAAGCACACTTTTAATTTCATTTTAGAAAATTGTCATTCACATACATCAGTTCGCCATAGGAAAACCAGTCAATTTAAATTTGATGTCCACGAATTGAAGACAGGTAATGTTGATATTCGGGTAAATGGATGTTACAGAACGTTAATGAAACATTAATTGATCCACACTTAATATTCTTTACTGATGAAACATGACTCCATTTATATGCTGGAGTTTTGGCGCAAAATAACAGAAATTATTTTATACACGAAACCCCTGACGAGAAAATCAGTGTATGGTGCACAGTAAATGCATACTTTTTTTTTTGTCGGTCCTGGTGGTGTAGGGGTAACCATACTTGCCTTCTAAACCCAAGATCGCGGCCAGGATCGATGGATTTTTTCGGGCGTAATAATCCTAAGTATGGTATGGAAGGGAAGTAAAGCAGTGGGTCCCGTGTCGTACATTTACGGCACAAGAAAGACCTCAAGCCTGAAAGAACAGGCCTCTGAGCAAAATTTTTCGGTCGTTTCACGTCCTGATTTTAATGGGAGATGACCTGAGATGTTAAAGAGTATCCGTAAATAAACAAAAAAAAAAATCCAACTATTTTTGGTTTTCGGGACTTTTTAATAAAATACTCAAATTTTACAAGGCAGTTGTTGATAAAAATTCCTTATTTTCTGTGATTGTTGTAATAACAGAAAGCGATATAGTAAAGATGAAATTTATACTTTTCATTTGTTTTTCAATACATCCAACTTCAGGGGTACCTTTTACCACATCGGCATAACAAAGAGCATAGACGCGTTTACTTTCCTTTCCAAAGCCAAAACGTTTTGATTGAATCGCTTCCCATGTTCGTTACAAACTCCACCCCAATTTTCTGAGAACATTGCAGAATAAAAATCAAGAAAGAGAATCTTGCCTGACATTTTGCAATCGTATCATTATAATCTCATTAGCAGCTGTAATAAAGCGGATTCTTTGAGTTCCCAGGAAGTTCTGAACAACAGAGGTGATAACTTCTTAATTTCTTTCTCGAACCCTTGAAAAACTGCATTGAAGGTTACATGCTTAATTTTTTCCTTGATCTTAGCATCTCCCGGTTGCACAAACTTTCCTTTAAAGGTTCTGAATATTTCAATAAATCATAAAAAAGTGCTCTATTTTATGAAAACAATTAGTAAACTTTTCAATGCATATTCTTTTTTTCTTTCATAAACTTTAATAAGAATGCACTGTTTTAAAGACGGAAACATTTTTCACATTAGTCAGCTTAATATGAAAAAGAAACAAGTGTTTGACTTTTATTTCGCAATGTTGGATTAAATATTTTCCTCCTAAGATCCTCTTTGTTAAAAATATAGAGTGCCGATTTCTTTATTATATTTCCTCCTCTATAAAGAATGACTTTTAATGGAAATGATTGTTAATTTCATCTCTATCGCGTTCCACATTTTTTCACATCATGTTAAACAGGTAAAAGAGAAAAACACCCCAATGGAATAGTTATATTCATTACGTAAAATATCAGGGGCAAATTTTACTGATACCCAGCATCTGCTCCTTATATAAGTCGCTATTATGCAAAAAATTACCGACCTTAATACCATGAATTTCACAGTAAAATTCTGCACGCCAAGACATTATATTGCCAATTTTAATTCCTTATCGACAAAAAAATGACAATCAATCATCATGGCGAACTACTCGAGTGGTATTACGCAATATTGTGTAAGATGCGATCAATTGTCGAGGTTTATGCATGTGACGTCCTATGTTTCGAGATAACATTGACACAAGCATCTAAGTTTTATTTCTATTTAGGTAGCTGTAATAACTGACGTTTCGGTTATTTCGGAAAACTTGTCTTGATGAAGAATAATGTTTCTTAGCTGAGAGCATCATGCTGATCGATATTATCCGTAATGGTTTCCCTAATATCGGAAGCAGAAGTCAAAGCAACAAACATAGATATTCGCCAAAGTCAAGCAAACGCTATGGTGTTTTCCTTGGAATGGAATGAAAATAAAAAATAGGTGAAAGGGAAAAATAAAGTGTTATTTTGATGGAATAAAATGAATGAAATGATAAACTCCAAGCAATAATCCTAAAAATCTGGACTTTGTTCACCACAGATGTCACTCCGTACGCAAAACTGAAGTTCGAACTGAAATCTACTGCCCGAGCAACCCAGAGCTAGGTTAATTGTATACTTTTAGCACAATCAAAATGTCCTCTCCTTTGTTTACCAACCATCACATGATCGTATTCTATACAACTCAAACGCTGCTGTAATAATATTTGTCATTAATGATTCAAGTTAATAATTTTTGTACACTTTATATAAAAAAAAATTAGTATTTGCAAAAAATGTGTGATGATTGGAACTAATTTGACGTGAATATAACGAAAATCTAAGTTTTCATCTTTATCTTAAGTTCTGAGTTTGAACTTATCTCTATAGTATACACTGGTATGAAGAAAAAAATTAACATTCTCTCTTACAATTTCTTATGAAATAATCGATCTACTCCAAACGATCCGTTCAAAAAAGCTCCCGAAATATGAAAGCCTAAAACAGGCTTAGGGACCTAACTCCTGAAATAGCATACATACTGAGCCCCAATCGTAAAGAAAATTTCTTAAAAAGAGATGTTTCATTATTGCATTCATATTATTTATTTGGAAATATTAAAAAAAAAAAAAAAAAAAGATTCGCTTGTTAAACACTTTAACTTGCAAGGAATACATTTAGTGAGATCGTTTTCCGCATGAATTAGTTCTCACTCATAATAACAATATTTAATTCACGGTAATAAAACCCGAAAACCCGGGCTGCCAAACATAACAAGTGATGATATTTCAAGCATGAATAAATAAGATAGCTTCGGTAACAATAATATCTCCTAATCGATAAATGGGGATTTCTTGACCTGGGTTATACCAAACTTCAAATTCTACCAAACTGTACCAGAAGAACTTACTTGTTAGACGAAAGTCATAAATTATTACCATTTACCTCGTACCAAAATGTAGATACCAAAAAGACGCTGCTCCCCAAGAGAACATCAGAACGTTGCGGTATGCAGGCATGAAGCCCGTTCTTTTACTTGACTGCCTTGCTAGCCATAGAAATCAAGAAAGAAGTAGACAGGGAGAGGGGATAGGAAGCGCATGCACACCAGGAGCTCTCAGGGCAACCTGGCAACCTCAAGGTGACTTACATGTGATGGGTTATATTGTATGAATTCGAAGATCAAATGTGATAAAATCTCTTGACCTTATTTTAAGGCTAATTCTCTCAGATTGCAGGCACAAGCCATAAATTCACTTGTCATTCACACTATGCGGGAATAATGAAAGTAACATAATAAACACACCAGTCTACAAGAACATGGCTTTTACGATCTGATAGATCATACCTTTAGTCAAATTTAAAATACTGCTACTGTTTGGAAAACAAAAGAAAAGCGATCTTACGCAGCACAGCATTAAGTAGTAGATGTGCACTTATTTCGGATCTTTTGTCCTTTATTTTAGCACCTTCACTCGTACGAGATGTGCGCTAGTATCGCCTGTCTGGTATGAGAAATTGCGAAATAAATACGGCGAGCTATTGAATTCTCTGGACAATGTATAACTTTCTAATTTTAGTGTTAAATGAATAATAATTTAGACCCATTATAAATTTTATACGCTCTTATTGTTTAGTAGCATTATTTTGGGTGTTGTATACTAAAGAGTTTATGAGGGTTGGAACTTAAATAGTGGCAACACTGCTGTGGAGACGCTATGCAACGGAATCTAATATTGTCGCTGATAGCACATATTGTTTACATACCTATCTTTTCTCAGAGCAAATGGACTCTCCCTTCCCACATCACCTGCGTGCGCACCATCGAGAGAAACACAGTCACTTGTGAGTTAGCAGTCTAACGTACTGTTGTCACTATGTTTCCGAAACAGGAACAACGGAGTTAGATCAAGATTGAATGTGCCCGATGTCATACAGCACGACAATGTCATAAAGGTCTTCAAGAGGCTTGCGGGGAATCTGCATTTCCTTACAGAACAGTGGCACGTTGGGTAAAAGCCTTCAAAGATGGTCGGCAAACTGTGGCAGACATTCATTGGGCAGGTCGTCCTACGAGCGTCAATGAAGTAGTGCATGCTCTTGCCGCGTTGCTGGACAGTGATCGACGCCAGACGATTCGTGAGCTCGCCCAAGAAACCGGATTAGCGCATAGACTGTGCTTCACATCCCGAAGGAACGCCTGGGCATGCGAAAAATTGCATCACGATGGGTTCCGCATGATTGAACGGAAATGGAGAAATGGTTGCGTTACGACGCTGCTATGACGCACTATGAGCGCGAAGGAGAGACTTTCTTATGCTGTATCATAACCCTGGATGAGACATGGGCCAAATAGTATGAGCCAAAATTGAAAAGCCAATCGAACGAATGGTGTCAGTATGGGTCACCACGAAAGTTGAACGTTCGTCAGAGCCCCAATACGGTGAAAGTTATGGTGATTCTCGTGTACGACTGTGATGGTGTTATCCTAACGCATTACATTCCTCCACGGCAGACCGTCAATGCTGAGTATTACCGTTCGTTTTTGGAGCACCACCTGCGACCAGCTTTGAGAAAGAAGCGGCAACGCTTTCTGCAGAATCCACCCATCATTTTGCACGACAATGCTCGGGCGCATTCAGCGCAAGCAGAGGCTGATTTGTTCGGTCGACGGGGCTGGGAAGTATTGTACCATCCACCATACTCCCCGGGCTTTGTGACTTTGACTTTGATTTGATCCCGAAGATGAAGGAACCACTTTGTGACATTCGCTTCAGAAGGTTCCAGAGATTCTACAGGCAGTAGACCGCTCCATCTGCACCATCAAGAGAACAGGCTCTGCTAAAGTTATACTACAACTTCCACATTGCTGGCAACGGGCTATACACAACGCTGGTGACTACATTGAAGGACAGTAAAGGTTGCTAACATGTAACTCTTTTGTATCGGTTGTAAATAAATAAATGCCACTATTCAAGTTCCAACCCTCGTATTTTGTATACATATTTGGTTTTAGCGAACCGAATTTGTAGCTATATTCTAGTTGATTTCCGTTATGTTGAACCACGTAAAATACATTCCTAATGCTAGTACACTAATGTTATTTGTACCCTGTTAAGGTGGCGTTGGCACTGACAGGAAGAGAGTGAATGGTAGCAGTTTATTACAATGTATGTCACCGGTATAGTCTCAAACCAAAAATTGAAGAAATATCTTCAAACGAGGAACAAAGTAGCTAATAATTTCGTTCTATAGCTGATTTTCTTTTCCTTTAGCATATATTATAAAATAAAACAATATTACACTTTTTGAGCTTATTTTTAAAAATGCTTTAAAGATATTTGTCTGTATGCTTTAGGAGAAACAATAATTTTGCATAATTATACTGGATGCTCAGATTTATTCGTGTTTTACCGCGAATTATTTAAAACGAAGCACGTCGATATTACGGAGCGATCTTCTATCAGTACAATCAATTGAACTAGTACTGAACATTGGTTGTGGAGGGCGGGAATGCACCTCGGAAAGAAAAATGAGAAAGAGAAAGACTATTGTCACGTCATAATTATAAGTAGTGATGAGGCCATTGCCAAGGTTAGCCTTACCAGAGTTTCTTTCTTTCTTTCTTTCTTTCTTTCTTTCTTTCTTTCTTTCTTTCTTTCTCTCTTTTTTTTTCTTTCCTTTTTTTTTTTTTTTTTTTGAATAGTGTTTAACAACCGTTTTTACTACTGAGGTACCACAGGCGGTGGGCACTGATGATACATGAAATGATATATTGGGAAAGATTTTTTAAGGAAGGAAACGTTCCAGGCCTAAGTTTAGGGTACCTCCCCCTCGTTTATGGGGACTGGGGAAAATGTGGAAGAAACCTCAGTCAGGGAGGTTGGTCCTGGCAGGATTCGAACCCCAAACCTCCCGCTCATGAGTCCGCCTAACGACCTCGGCCACCCGTGACAGTACCATTCAGTTTATGTGACCCCTAACTATGTCTAGCGTTCCAATGTAAACAACACGTTTCTACATTGTAGCCGCAAACTCTAATCCCCTTCCTCTGACGTCACGTTACCTAGCTCGCGACAGGCTTATGCCAATAGTTCTTTAGTTATAAGTCAGTTCTCCAGTTATAAGTCAGTTTATTTACAAAATACGGTCGAGTTAGTTCTTGAACCATGCGTTAGGTTGTATAGTATCGTACTTTTGAAACCGATGTCCTTTAAGGCAAGGTGCACTGACTAGCGATTACGTCAATCATTCGAAATGACTCGCGGCAAAGTGCGAACAAACATGGCATATTTCTCAGTAATTTATAGATTAATTAAATAAATAATAATAATAATTATAATAATAGGATTTCGGACATTATATAGTTCTTCCGTCTCCTTTTTATTAACAATTAGATCCCAAATGTTTACGTCGAATTCAGATTTGGAAATTTGACCACCCATGGTAGAGGAGAAATTTCAGTAATTTCAGTATGGTGGTCCAACCAATCCCCGTTAACTCTGAAGTGTTTTTTCGTGCACATGTCAACTATCTTTCAAAAACTATTTAAAAACTGCCTAAAATAATTACCTGGTGCTATGAGCCGTGTAAACGAATTTTCCATATATATTTTTCAATCCACATGTATTTACACTCAGATAAAAATGAAACTGAGAAGTGTAACTGAAAAGAACGAAGTGTCTACTTTTAAATCCAAAAAGTTTGTGTTCTCTTAATAAAACAGTGAAAGACAATGGATTTTATTTCATATTTGCTCTAATGACATCATGGGGTGCTTAACGTAATTCTTTGAATATAATTCCAATTTATTTTAACAATCTAGACATTTCTCTAATTACAATTTAAAAATGAAATTACAATTTCCGAAACATCTGTATATGTTTTTCTTACTGATTCACCTTGTAAAGTACCGCCACGGGTGGCCGAGGTCGTTAAGGCACGGACTCGTGAGCGGGAGGTCTGCGTTTCGAATCCCGCCAGGACCGTCCTCCCTGACTGGGGTTTTTTTCCAGGTTTTCCTCAGTCTTCATAACTGGCAAATGCCGGGGAGGTACCTAAACTTAGGCCTGGAACGCTTCCTTCCTTAAAAAAAAATATCCTTTCCCAATTTATCATTTCATTTCATGTATCATCAGTGTCCATCGCCTGTGGTGCCTCAGTAGTGAAAACGGGCGTTAAACACTACTCAAAAAAAAAAAAAAACCTTGTAAAGTACGTTGGTCGTAGTGGTGTAGTGGTTACCATACTTGCCTTCTAAACCCAAGATCGCAGGTTCAAACTCGGCCAGGATCGATTGATTTTTTCGGGTGTAAAAATTCCAAGTATGGCTTCCTTCGGAAGGGAAGTAAAGCCGTGGGTCCCGTGTCGTACATTTACGGCACGAAAAAGAACCTCAAGTCTGAAAGAGAGGCCTCTGAGCAAAATTTGTCGGCCGTTTCAAGCCCTGAGTTGAATGGGACGCTGATGACTTGAGATGTTAAAGAACGTCGTAAATAAAATAAAACAAAAAAAACTTGTGAAGTTACCGCCATGAGTGGCCGAGGTCGGTAAGGCGCGTACTTGTGAGCGAGAGATCTGTGGTTCGAATCCATCCAGAATCGTCCTCCCTAACTGACGTTTTTTTCCAGGTTTCCATCAGTATTCATATATGGCAAATGCCGAGAATATACCCTAAACTTAGGTCTGGAACGTTTCCATCCTTAAAAAAAATCCTTTCCCAATATATTATTTCACCTCATATATCATCAGAGTTCCTGGATTGTGGTGCCTCAGTAGTAAATACGGGCATTAAACTCTATTAAAGAAAATCGTGAATTCCCGCCGCTATACAGTACGTTGCAAATGTACAGTAGTAACATAAATTTCATGTGCAATACGTTATAACTAAGAATTTCACAAATCTATTTTTTACTTTTCAGAAACATTCCTTGGAAAACTTTCCCGACATACAGAGGATGGGTGCGCTAATGACGGACATTATGCTGTTCAGTATGTATAGTGGTTCCACTAACTACGACGCGTACTTCTTCTCTCCTGCATTGCTAACCCTACCTGAGCGTGACTTTCAGGACTCTGGGTTTCTTCAGTTCTTCGGGGATGACTTCAACCTGAAAGTACATGCCAATGATTTCCAGTTCAGCGATAGCGAGACTAAGGAAGAGTTTGGGAAACGTTTCATAAGATACATCGCCGACTCTAAAAAGGTGCCTTCCAAAATACGTCATCTGGCTGAAAAGTTTGTCAATCATGTGACAGTTCCACCTTTCGCAGAGAAAATAGATGGCTTCTTCAAGCCCTGTCCCTTATATGCCTTTGTTAGGGCAATTACGCTGGTTGCGGAACTGGATCTAGGCATCTTCTCTGAAATGCCGCAGGACAAATTAGCCAGTCTAAATGTCATAATTGGATATCTTATGAAAGAATTCGACCCAGAATCTTATGGTATAGATAGCGAAGCGTCAGTGATGGACATCATGGCGACTCTCGGACATCTCTTCGCCCGGAATGGACAACCGCTGGAGTTGAGTGATGGAACTTCAGCCCGCCTACGCAACAAGGAGCTGTTTGAACGCTTACAAACCGAAGAAGCTGTGCCAGAAGCTGTGAAGAAAGCTATTGCCGTTCTCTTGCCCTTACTTTTAGAAAACATTTCTTCAAGAGCATAAGAAATATTGCAAACATTAATTCTTTTATGCTTAATTTCCTGTAATAATCATGGATAGTAATTCTTTAGTGTTCTCTTAAAAGTTAGAACATGTTTCTTTTATAATCTAAAGAATGTAATCTTCCCATAATAATTGTTATTAAAAATTAATCCGCTTTTCACGAACTCTATAAAGAAGTGTTGAAATCACTGCAATTTAATCATCTATTTATGCTAAAAATTTAGAATTAAAATAATAGGCGTAAATATAAAACTAATGATTAATATAAATTTATAAATTTATTTATAAAATATAAATTTATAAATATTTAATGCCTTCGAAATCCTGATATCTTGATTAATATGTATTGGATGGTGATATCAGTGGCTATTTTTGAGATCAATAGGGTTCATTATTAGCGAGCATATGTTTTAATTTTTCCGAGTATCTGTTTTATTTCCCAGATAATTCCGTCATATTTTATAGTCCCTTCTGCTTCAAAATTTAGTAGCCAAATAATGAGTATAAAGATAAAGATAACTATTGTGTCTCTTAAGGGCAAAGCCTCCTAACAAGTAGGGAAAGTTCGCTTTTTCCTAACGTGATGAGCTATTCTACGCTAGTTGTTCGTATGTTGTTTAAGCAACAGATTTGTTCTTTGGTTACTCCATTCTCACTGCAATAGTTGTTCTCAAGAGATTTCCGTCTTTCTCTTCCTCTTGCTACTCTTGACCAATCTAGACCTGCATGTTCCTTCAAGAGGTTTGTCCATCTTCCTCTGGATCTGCCTTGTGTCCTTTTTCCTATCTAAGGAAACCTTGACCTATTGTCCTGCATTCTTGCGATGTGACCGTCCCATTGCCATTTGCTTCCAGTATAGTGTCTTGCTAATCATGATATGAAATAAGCCGTAACAACGGAATTTTTTCATTATATTTTTACACCTCTTTCATTTTCTAACTATTAAAGCTTGAGTATTTATGCATTGTTACCACTAATGTCTTCATTTGTATATTTTTGTTTTTAAAAATATGTATCTCTAACATCATGTGTTTTATAAAAAAGATTTTGTTTATATTTTAGTTCTTGATGAGCATTTTACAATCATGTGAAAAACATAAGCAAAATTAGATTTACCTGATACTTGGAGCTATAATACTGTTTTCTGAAAACTTTACATTAAAATGTTATTGTACATGAAAATAATTCTTATCACATGGCAGTGTTTTCTTTTTATATTCTGTTCACCTATTCCCACATGTGTTAAATAGTATAAAGAAAATTGTATCGTTTCAATAATAGATTCAATTGACATGCAGATACCGGGTGATTCAACCATCACTGTTCTGATCTTTCAGCAATTCAGTTATCTCACTTGGCTTGTAATTCGGAAGCAGATATATCCGGACACAACTATGTTTCTTTCATTTAAATATGTGCAGAGTTCTTGGTCATAATGTGCCTTCGCACCTGAACTTGGCCGATAGCCGGCAGCAAACGTAACGGCTCGCGAGTGAACCAACACCTGAATAAAATTTATTAGTATGAGCGCGCCTGAGCTTCTAGCATTCTTTAAAAAAACTATAATTAAAGTCGAAATAGTATGTACTTTGTCATAGATGCATCATACACTAAATTTCTCTTCATGCAAGGGCTTTTCCTGTATAAACTCGGATTTCTCTGTGCTCCTATATCTGTTGTTGTGTATTCAAGGATCTCGGGTTCAAACCCGGCCATGATCGATGGATTTTTTCCGGCGTAAAAATCCTAAGGTTGGCTTCCTTCGGCAGGGAAGTAAAGCCGTGGGTTCCGTGTCGTACATTTACGGCACGAAAAAGAACTTCAAGCCTGAAAGAAGAGGCCTCTGAGCAAAATTTGTCGGCCATTTCATGCCCGGAATTGGATGGGACTCTGATGACCTGAGATGTTAAAGAGCGCCCTTAAATAAAACTAATCAATCAAGCTCTAATGACATCATGTGATGCTTATCATAGTTTTCTGAATATAATTCAAATTTATTTTAACAATCTAGACATTTCTCTAATTACAATCTAAAAATTAAATTACAATTTCTGTAGTAAGGGAGGCTACAAATAAGATTGAATTCGTTTGTATTTGTGGAGATCAACATTTTATGTCACCTCCTGAAGTTACGACACACATTTTATATGTAGTTGATATTAACTTGTAGTTCTGTGTTAATAAATATGAAAATAAGAAGGAATTGCGTTTATATCGTCTTTACTCCTCTTCGTTTAATAGTATAACTCAATGACGAGTTTCTTTGCTACACGACTGTACTACGTATAACCGCTTGTTGAGTTGAGAGCTGCTGGCTACTGCAGTTGGTTTAGACCGAGGTTTCGGTACTTTAGCCTAGCTCAAGGGCTGCCAGTTTGTATCTACCTTCAATAGCTGAACTCCTAGACGAAGGAAAGAGGTGAGGGAGATACCGGCGGTAAGTATCCACAGACATAAAACGTAGTCCCCCTTCCAAGGAGTTCGAGTCCCTCAAAATAGCCGCTTCCATACCAGAAGAAGACGCAGAAACATTTACAACGCCTAAGACACTGCCACACCACACACATCACCAGCTCACTTCGCTTAGCACTTTCCTGTAACGGAATTAAGGGAACGAAATGAGATGAAATAGCAGAGCAAATTTTTGGAAAGAAAAATCCGTCACGGCATTCGCATAGGCGACGAGGATAACCAACATTCAAGATCAGGATTTGCATCGTCTGAGTCCTTCCGCTCAATCCCGTAACGACATATTCAAAGTTCGCTCAACTGTAAAAAAATGGTACGAACTTGAAATCCCTAACATCATATTTACCAGTGCTCTTTTATCGCATGTGTGTGTGTGGTATTGTTACTTGTTCGCGTGCATTAAGTTTGCACATAAAATGACAGAATAGTATTTACCGCAAGACAGTCATTAACTCCAGTATGCTGTAAACAAAATGGTTGTACATCAAATTAACGTTAGAATGCCTCGATATTTGATAATATAAAGTTGTGCGTATTTGATTTCTCACTAAGCTCTGCTGGTATTATTAATGAAATATTGATTTATGCACAAGTAGGGTGTAACCTACAAAAAAAAAAAAAAAAAAAAAATGGAAAGGAAATATTTGCAAAGAAATGAAGTGTACTTATAGGTTGAATAAATAAGGATAATGACGATGATGATGATAATATAAATAATAATAATAAAATAATAAAATAATAATAATAAAATAATAATACACAATGTGAACGTCTGGTTTCCTCGAGATGAGTTACCATATATAGATAGAGATAATATGTTTGTAAATAGAATAATATATCTCGGCAAATTGAGATTACTTTGTCAATAAAGCACACATTCATTAAAGTTCGTAGGCTTTCTCGGCCAGGAATACATGTAGACAGAAAAACTTATGGTCTTGTAGTTTCAAACACTCTATACCATCTGAAATTTTCGTTTTGGAAAAAAAAAATTGAACAAAGCTACTAAATTTGTTGAGGAAAATTAGAATATCTAAAAATTGTACCTTCTGCCATTTATATTTCTGAAGTTATCCCCCTTCCCCGAAGCTCTGCTCTGATAGGCTCTGCTGAAGTGTTGTGAAGACCCATTCCTCTGCAAAATTGAGAAAAAAATCAACTTTAGTTAAATGGATTCATTTAAAAGAGGATACCTAGTACTGCTTTATGTAGGAAATATCTATAAATTGAAGAAAGTGTTTAAACTTTTCTTGAAGATGAAGAGATTGATAACATACATAGTCGAGCAGGGTGGTTCAAGCAGTAGGTTCCGGGTTCAAGTCCTTTTGATCCAACTAATCTGACCTTGGGGTTTTTCGTCTCTTAGGCGCATACTAAGATGGATCTTAGCTTCTACAAATTTTCCACTCTCATATAATTTCATTCCGTTCGTTCTGTTACAGGGTCAAACGTGCCAGGACGAGTTTAGCTGCTCCATATCTCCCTTACCTCATCCCTTCACCCCATGGGGGGTAGGCACAAACGACCAGCCCATAAGCAAGGCTGAAGTATTCAAATATCCTCCTCGTACCGTAACAATACAATACAGTCCGAAACACAACTAGTAATGGGTTTTGTGCTGTTTTTATATTATACCCTAATTTCTCTTGCTTTAGTAATGCTTTCGTAATACAAACTTCTGTTTAATTAAAGAGTTATAATTTATTATTTTCTTTTTCGTCACCGATTAAAGAAAATTCATTTTTATTTCTAAAGCTTAACCAAGTCATTTTATTAACATAAGCTTTTGCCTTAGACCTCTTCAGGAAAAAACAGTATTTAAATTTTTGATTTATTTCTACACAGCAATACTGAAACGTTTTATACAAGTTTTTGTTACTGGAAAGCCCTAAAATTAAACTTTTTCAGAGAGTGTCCTGTTTTTACTTCAATTTTTTAACATTTAGTCTTTTAATAAAATGGTAAATGTGGTTCGGGCATTATAACATTTCAATTGTATCATGTATTTGATTATGGTTTCTACAAGCTAAATAGTTGATAATTTTATTTGTTATTGCCATTATGCTATAAGGTGCTACAGCCTAGTTATACCAACATAAATACAGTAAAGGAATAAAGTAATTTATTTTTTACTTTTCAGAAACGTTCCTTGGAAAGACATTCCTATTTAGGCTGAGTGCACTACTGAGGGATATTTTACTGTTCAATATGTAAACCTGTTCCACCAACTACGACGCGTTCTTCTTCACCCCTGCTTGTTAACCCTTAGTGAGCGTGAGTTAAACGAGTCCAAGATTCTTTCAAGTTATCGCAGAAGACTTCACCCTCCAAGAACATGCCAGTGATTTCCAGTTCCAAGATAGTTAGACAAGGGAAGAGTTTGGGAAACGTTTCTTACGTTACATCGCCGACTGTAAGAGGGTGCCCTCCAAAATACGTCACCTGGTTGAAAAGCTTGAGAGCCATGTGACTAGAGAGAAGATGGATGGAATTTTTTAAACCTTGTCCTTTATCTGTCCTTGCGCTGCTTTCGGAACTGGCCAGAGGCACCTTCTCTGGAATGCCAGAGGACAAATTAATCGGCCTAAATATCATTGTTGGGTTTCTTATGAAAGAAATTGACCCAGAAATTTATGATGTAGATAGCGAAGATGGACATTGTGGCAATCCTCGGGAATGTCTTCGCCGGTAATGAAGAACCACTGAAACTGACTGATGAAATTTCGGCTCGCCAGCGTAAGAAGAAGCTGCTTGAACACCTAGCAACAAAAGCGGTTGTACCAAAACATGTGAAGAAAGCTATTACCTTTATCATTTTTAGAAAATATTTCTTCAGAAGAGCTTGAAATAAAAAATATGCGATAAGAGAAAAGTTCATTTCTTAATTTCCTATTGAACTTTGTGCAACAATATTTTTTTTACAGCCATTTTAAATATTGAGGGTGCCAAAAAATGTATACACACTTTCACAGTAGATATCTATTTACTATATTTCAAAGTTGGGCCGAAAAACAACAGTAATGTGTAGTATGATGTTCTGTAAACAAATATGACTCACATACATTATGATAGCGTTGCTACGTGACAGGTAAATCAACAATGAACAAATGAAGCCAAGATTATCGTATAATGTTCTGTAAACAGATGTGACTCACATTACGTTATGCTACTGTTGCTATAACAAAATGGAGCCAAGATTATCGTTTGAACAGCAAAAAGCAAATTTTAAGTGGCATTAGAAACCCGAGAATGTTGTTGAAGTTCAAAGGCTATGGAGACGTATGTACAGAACAGAACCGCCGTTGAACTTCTACCTATGGGGAATTCTTAAGGATGTTGTATACCGTAGAAAACCAGCTACACTGGCAACACTTCGGGAAGAAATTGAAACGGCATGTGCTGCAATCGCTGAGGACTCTTTCATAAACTTGCTCAATCAGTAGTTAAACGTACTCAGAAGTGTATCGACGCCGATGGTGGGCATTTTGAGCAACTGTTGTAACTCTAAAAGTCTAAGATGATTAGTGCTCATCATTTTCTGTTTGTGTGAATCTAGTTTTGTTTTGTTAAAACAGTTTTTTCTTTACTTGAAGTGTGTATACATTTAAGACACCTCTATGTTTAAAATCATTTAAAAATTATAATAGTGTATTTTATAAACGTTCTACCTATATAATAGACAGATTTTTAAATGCACAAATTTACCTTATTGTTTTGAAACCTTTACAATTTCATCACGAACATGTGTTGAACATTTGAATCAATAATCTTAGACACAGTTCTGAAACTAGCAATTTAATTTAACAAAATCTGTAAATTTGCATGAACTTTCTCCAAATGTATTTATTGGTTTTGACTGAAAGAAATAATACATAAAATATGATACTGTGAACCTTTATTTTCGATTTTAGAAGATACGGTTCAGAAGATATTTAAACTTACTGCAGACGAGGAAGTAATTCAATAATATAGGTACAATAAATATTCTTATTTTAGCATTGTGTCTAGAATTTTTTAAGCTCCGTTGTAATCTTCCGTTAGATGTGTCACAATGCAGTGCATTTAATATCAGGTACTAAAACTAATGAGCAACTCTAGTCATTTCTACCATATTTTATTTGCCTTTTAGCTGTGTAATGTAATAGTAAATTAATGAGTGTATGCCGTCCCAAAATAATTTGGGTTATTTGTGTTACGGGCCGGCAAAGGCAGCTATTTTACTAGGAGAATCCAGTAGTAAAAGCCATATAATGCAAATGCAGGTAGTGCTTTGTATTGATCACGAGACAGCAAGTGGTTAAGCGTATGTATATACTTGATGTTTTCCTTGTGTGTAATGCGTGTGCTAATTGTTCTTCGTTAATTATGCCACTATATAAATATAGACTAGAATAAATGATTTTTATTTACCTAACATATATGAAAACGGAGGATTCTTGCGAGAAGTGCTATGGCGATTCGCAAAAAAAAAAAAAAAAGAAAAAAAAAAAAAGAAAGAAAGAAAGAAAGAAAGAAAAGAAAAGAAAAAGAAAGAAAAAAAAGAAAGAAAGAAAAGAAAAAAAAGGAAAAAAATCTTGGTAATAGTTTTCAGGTGGAGAAACTATTATAAAGTTACAGGAGCCACGATCTCTGAATGACAAGAACATTGTTCCGAACCGCCGTGTTCTTAAGGACGATAGGTCATACGAAACACAGGAGTTTCCTGTAAAGATGCCAGCAATGTATTGCTGTTGGAGGGCATTATTTTCAACGTCTCTTATAACATAGTGCCTAATATTGTCAGTTTTAATACAGTATCATTTTTTGATTTTCAATAAAAATATAAATATATTTTGTTAAATGTAGAATTTTAATGATTTTTTTTCATTCAATTTACAGACACCAACCTTGAACCCTATTGACCTAAACAATGTGTGCTTATATGAGTTGGCTAAATGTATATTTTAGATATACACCTGGCTAGATATACAGAGTGTAAATAAAATAAATATCATAGCGCTTTGAGTTTGTCCTCTCTCCACTGGAGTCTCGTACAAAAGACTTTCTAAATCCAAAGAAATCAAATCAGGGCAACGAGGAGCCAGGGTATTGGGCCTTGACGTCCAATCCATTATTGCCAAAGGCTTCATCCAAATACTAACAAGCGACATTAGTGCATCGGGGCGCCCTCCTGTTGAGACCACGTTTCACGACGTTTCAAATCATCAACAAAAGCTGGCATAAGAAGCGAAGTCATTCAGTCCCAAGGCGGTGTTAGGGATGAAGGTGCTCCTTAAGCACGGCGTGTCATACCGACTTGTGGGTTACATTCATCTGATTTGGTTTATTTATGCTGCCACCCGAATTCCTTTCCCCAGTGATATATCGGATACATAAATGCTGTGGAGCGACTTATTGATGACTAGAATTACTACTGTTCAAAACGCCAAGAAACTTTTCCTCGGCATCTTGTGCAAGTCATCTTCGCGAAAGTCTACAGCGCCATTTGTTAGGACTCAAGTTGCCTGTTTCATGCAAAGTCCGCTCTAATCTTGGAAACAGTGTGTTGAGTGGCAAACGTTGGAAAACGTTAATAGGATCAGCAATCCTTTCTTGCACTCCTTCAAAAGTTCGGAATTGTCTGCATTAAGGTACATGTTCGCCATGGTTAATTCCAGCTTAACGATCGCTACACAAATAAGAACGAAACTGCTAAACAATCTCTACGTTTCACTTCAGAGCTCTGCGGATTGCTAGTCTGGTCTATTGGCGTCCTAGAGAACCTAGAGATATAAACAAAGCATTTCCAGACATGTTTTTTTTATTGGTTTATTTACGGACGCTCTTTAACATCTCAGGTCATCAGCGTCCCATTCAACTCAGGGCGTGAAATGGCCGATAAATTTTGCTCAGAGACCTCTCTTTCAGGCTTGAGGTTCTTTATCGTGCCGCAAATGTACGACACGGGACCCACGGCTTTACTTCCTTTCCGAAGGAAGCCATACTTAGAATTTTTACGCCCGAAAAAATCCATCGGTTCGGGCCGGTTCGAACCCGCGATCTTGGGCTTAGGAGGCAAGAATGGTGGCCACTACACCACCAGGACCGACCCAGACATTGGTATACTAACAAAATATGAACATATTGAGCATATATGTATATCCACCTCAATGCGTTGTAATATTTATTTATTTGCCTCTGTACACTTTCCTTTTATTTGTGCATTGATTGTTCTTGGTTCCTAAGTCACTAGTACATAGTCTAAAATTAAAATACAAAATGAAATACCTAATTGAATATGCTTTTACTTAATATTGGAGATATAAGAACGTGTTATTTTAATTTTGGCATTATCACACTCAAAATAATTAATATTATTCATTTATGTATTATAAGAAGTGATGGAATTTTTTTACCATGAACACAAATTTGACTTACCATAAACTACACATGTAGTTGACCCTGAACTCTGCCTTCATGTAACAGCAGGTTTCTGTGTTGCAACCACAAAACTCTCGCCTTCCTTCTGATGTAATGCACACCACCTCATATCACGCTATACTGATATTTTGTGCCCCAAGGAATTGTTCCATCTCGCATTATACTTGATAAATGCCTGTTTCGCAATATTTTTACAAAATTTGGTGATGGGTTCCTTACACACACATACACACACACACACACACACACACACACACACACAAATGTCCATATAAACATATGTCCAGAAATCCTTTTTTAAGTTTTTAATGCAATTTTACCAAAATATGAAAAATATGCATATAAACGTGTTCAGAAATTATTAGCTTTATGAGTTATTAATGAAAGTTACCAGAACAAGAAAATAAAAGACCATAAAAGTATATGTCCGGAAATCCTTAATTTTTATTATCATTTATGAAAGTTTACTTCAAGGTATAGTCTAATAACTTGTTCGTGACCGAAAATAAAATTAATTTTGTTAGGTAATCGAATGATGTTATCGATGTGCACTTGGCGCATGGGCATTGCATACTTAATGACAAAATATTATCCGCAAAATGCAGCAATAGCACTCTTGAGGGTTGGCTATTTAGGTGATTTGGTGATAACCCAGTTAAAGATGTGATAGAAATAGTCATTTTAACTCTGGCGTAAACTTTCATTAATAACTACTAAGCTAAAGATTTCCGAACATATGTTTACATGAACTTTGATGATATTGTTTTGGTACAATAACTCAAAAGCTAACAATTTCTGGAAATACGAGGTGTTATATGGATATTTTTTCTTGTTTTGGCAAACTTTCATTTATTACTCCAAAACTAAGGATTTCCGGACACATGTTTATATGAACTTTTTTCCTTGTTCTGATGCTTCGAACACGCCACCAAAGTTTATAAAGTATTTCCGAAACACCTGTATATGTTTTTCTTGTTGATTCACCTTGTGAAGGGTTCGAGCCCGGCCAGGATCGATGGATTTTTTTCGGGCGTAAAAATCCTAAGTATGGCTTCCTTCGGAAGGGAAGTAAAGCCGTGGGTCCCGTGTCGTACATTTACGGCACGAAAAAGAACCTCAAGCCTGAAAGAGAGGCCTCTGAGCAAAATTTGTCGGCCGTTTCACGCCCTGAGTTGAATGGGACGCTGATGACCTGAGATGTTAAAGAGCGTCCATAAATAAATCAATCAATCACCTTGTGAAGTTACCGCCATGAGTGACCGAGGTCTTATAAGGCGCTGACTTGTGAGCGAGAGACCTGAGGTTTGAATCCCGCCAGGACTGTCCTCTCTGACTGAGGTTTATTCCAGGTTTTCCTCAGTCCTCATAACTGGCAAAGGGCGGGGAGATACCCTAAACTTAGGCTTGGAACAATTCCTTCTTTTAAAAAATATATATATATATATACATCCTTTCCCAATATATCATTTCATTTCATGTATCATGAGTGTTCACCGCCTGTGGTGCCTTAGTAGTAAAACGTCCGTTAAACACTGCTAAAAAAAAACTTGTTAAATTACCACCACGGTGGCCGAGGTCGTAAAGGAGCGGACTTGTGACCGAGAGATCCGAGGTTCGAATCCCGCCAGGATCGTCCTCCCTGACTGAGGTTTTTTCCAGTTTTTCTCAGTACTCATAAATGACAAATGTCAGGGAGGTATCCTAAACTTAGGCCTTGAATATTTCCTTCCTTAAAAAAAATGCTTTCCCAATATATCATTTCATCACATGTGTCACAAGGGTTCACCGCTTGTGGTGCCTCAGTAGTAAAAACAGGCGTTAAACTCTATTAAAGAAAATCGTGAAGTCCCGCCGCTATACAGTGCGTTGCAAATGTACAGTAGTAACATAAATTTCATATGTAATATGCAATACGTTATAAGTAAGGATTTCACAAATCTATTTTTTACTTTTCAGAAACATTCCTTGGAAAGCCTTCCCGACCTACAGAGGTTGAGTGAGCTAATGACGGACATTATGCTGTTCGCTATGTATTGTGGTTCCACTAACTACGAGGCGTACTTCTTCACTCCTGCATTGCTAACCGTACCTGAGCGTGACTTTCAGGACTCTGGATTTCTTCAGTTCTTCGGGGATGACTTCAACCTGGAAGTACATGCCAATGATTTCCAGTTCAGCGATAGCGAGACAAAAGAAGAGTTTGGGAAACGTTTCTTAAGTTACATCGCCGACTCTAAAAAGGTGCCATCCAAAATACGTCATCTGGCTGAAAAGTTTGTCAATCATGTGAGAGTTTCACCTTTCGCAGAGAATATGGATGGATTCTTCAGGCCCTGTCCTATATATGCCTTTGTTAGGGCAATTACGCTGGTTGCGGAACTGGATCTAGGCATCTTCTCTGAAATGCCGCAGGACAAATTCGCCAGTCTAAATGTCATTATTGGATATCTTATGAAAGAATTCGACCCAGAATCTTATGGTATAGATAACGAAGCGTCAGTGATGGACATCATGGCGACTCTCGGACATATCTTCGCCCGGAACGAACAACCACTGGAGTTGAGTGATGGAATTTCGGCCCGCCTAGTCAACAAGGAGCTGTTTGAACGTTTGGAAACCGAAGAAGCTGTGCCAGAAGCTGTGAAGAAAGCTATTGCCGTTCTCTTGCCTTACTTTTAGAAACCATTTCTTCAAGAGCATAAGAAATATTGCAAACATTAATTATTTTATGCTTAATTTCCTGTAATAATCATGGATAGTAATTATTTAGTGTTCTCTTAAAAGTTAGGACATGTTTCTTTTATAAGCTAAAGACTGTAAACTTCCCATAATAATTGTTATTAAAAATTAATCCGCTTTTCATGAACTCTATAAAGAAGTGTTGAAATCACTGCAATTTAATCATCTATTTATGCTAAAAATTTAGAACTAAAAAATAGGCGTAAATATAAAACTATTGATCAATATAACTTTATAAATATTATGATTAATGCCGCTCTGAAATCTGATATCTTGATTAATATGTATTGGAAGATATTGCAAATAAATAAATGTATCGTGATACCAGTGGCTATTTTTGAGATTTAACAGGATTTATTATTAGTGAATATATGTTTTAATTTTTCTGAGTATTTTGTTTTTATTTTCCCAGACAATTCCGTCATATTTTATAGTCCCTTTTACTGCAACATTTAGTAGCTAATTAATGAAGATAAAGATAGCTGTGTCCCTTAAGGGCAAAGAGGTCCTAACAAGTAGGGAAAGAAAGCTTTTTCCTAACGTGGTGAGCTATTCCACGCTAGTTGTTCGTATGCTGTTTAAGACACTCTGACTGATTTGTTCTTTGGTTATTCCATTCTCACTGCACTAATTGCTTCTCAGAGATTTCCATTTTTATCTTCCTCTTGCTACTCTTGACCATTCTAGACATGTATGTTCCTTGAAGAGATCTGTCCATCTTCTTCTGGGTCTGCCTTGTGTCCTTTTGCCTATCCGGGGGTCCCACGTAGAGATCTTGTAGGTTCATCTATTGTCCTGCATTCTTGCGATGTGACCGCCCCATTATCATTTGCTTGGAGTATAGTATCTGGCTAATATAAAGAATATAAAGAAAATTGTATAGTTTCATTAAGAAAATCAATTGTCATGCAGATACCGGGTGATTCAACCATCACTGTTCTGATCTTTCAGCATTTCAACATTTATTCCAGCAAAATGAGTTCAAACATATGAAAGAGTCATGTTTTATCTACATACTCTGTTTTTCTACATCATTTCCTTCTAGTTCTATGACCTTCCTCTAGTGAGACACACGGAGATGTATGCCATGTCGGTGACCAGTCCTTGCTCTTGTTTCTGAGCCCAGTTTCACTGCGCAAATCACCTCCTCGTTGTCTTGAAATGCCTTCCAAACTTCCATCGTTTAGGGTCTCAAACAAATGGAAGTTCAAGAGAGCAGGTTAGAGCTGGATGGGGTAACATTGGCTACTTAATTTTGTGTTGTCTTCAGAAGTGCTAAAACGTGTGTGGAGACGAGCGTTATCATGTTGAATCAAACGTCTCCTAGTTGTTATGGCGCCGAAGTCATTGAAAGTGCTTCTTGAATGCGGTTAATGTGTTGATGTATGCTTCTGAATTAATGGTACTGCCTTCAAGCATCACATCCTCACAGTCCTAAGATTTTTCGGGCGTAAAAATCCTAAGTATGGCTTCCTTCGGAAGGGAAGTAAAGCCGTGGGTCCCGTGTCGTACATTTACGGCACGAAAAAGAACCTCAAGCCTGAAAGAAGAGGCCTCTGAGCAAAATTTGTCGGCCGTTTCACGCCCTGAGTTGAATGGGACGCTGATGACCTGAGCTGTTAAAGAGCGTCCGTAAATAAATCAATAAAAAAAAAACAGTCCTAAGACACGGTGATCATGATCTTAGCTGTTAAAGAAGATGTTATGAAATTTTCTCTTCTGTGGAGAATGAAGATGACGCCATTCTGTGAATTATCTTCATCTTTCGGGCTCACAGTGATGAACCTGTCACAATCCGGGACAGGAAGGCCTCCCCCTCAGCTTCAAAATGCAACAAATGTTGCAACAAATCAGAAGAAATGTCTTTTCTTGAGATTTGTAAGACATCTTGCCTTCACTCTTCCTTTGCTGACAGCATCAGCGCCAACTGCTGAGTCGCGTAATGCGTCGATCCTCTCGAATGAGAACATCAGCACGCTCAACATGTTAGCCGTGGAGGGTTTTGGAGTTCAACAGAACTGCCTTCTGATGCTCTCACCCTTTATGCTCAGCGGCCAACTGTACCTCAGTAGACTGCAGATGTTCCATAGACTTTACACAATCATTTGTGAATATTCCCCACCATTTCTTTCTTCGCAACGAGAAATGCAATCACGGCGCGTTGTTTGTAAAGGATATCACCCACAGATGCCATTTTAAAAACTTCCTCAGCTTAGGGTGAAACTGCACACACGTGCGGGAAACTTCAACTCGTAATGTGCACCCAATTATCACATTCCCAACAATGTTTTTGTCTGGGATATCAATTAATGAGCGACTTTCGTATTTTTACTAATGTGATGTTCTTTCTAACGCAGCCATAATTCCAGGTTTGAAAATGGCATGTGACTCACTTTGTTAGACTATTAACCTTGGCTATGATACTAAGTAGGTGCAGAGAGTTCCATTATACCCCAGTCGACTCTGTTCTACTCTTTATTTGAATTGCTTTCTTGTTCATCTTGTTTTGAAGTTAATTGTTCTTAAAATATTATTATGAACGCAGCAGCTCAAAATGTTTCATTGATAAGATAGAGACTTAAAAAGCGACATTTTAGGTGCCTAAAATGGACTTTTTAACTGCTGTATTTGTACTCTACAAAATAAAAAAATGGGCAGCTGTGTTTTTTAAGAATACTCTAAGTTACTGATGTCAGTAATAGCAATTATTTCATGCACAGTATCAATTTAAAAAGAAACTAATCACATTTCTCAATAAACAAGTTACAATTTACACATTATTTCCGTAGTTTTTTAATGGCGTTTAATGCCTGCTTTAACCTCTGAGGCATCACAGGCGGTAACACTGATAAGACATGAAATGATAAATTGGGGAAGGATTTATTTATTGTTTTTTAGGAAGGAAGCGTTTCAGGTCTAAGTTTAGGGTACTTTTCCGGCATTTGCTATTTCCGTAGTTTGCTTCACAGTAAACAATAACATTTTTTTTTTAAATTTCACGCAGAATTTATGGATTTTTTTACTCAGAATTAACTCATATACCGAGAAAGTGAGGACAGTATTTTAAGTTTTACATCAAATGAACTGCTAATTCACTTCCACTTTCGTCATTCTTTTCCATTAAACTGTTAGCCGCAACGAACAAACTAAGGAGTTTAGTAGACTTTTGCCTAAAATCCATTGTCTATTGCTGATAAGCTTTGAAGCAGCCAGCAGTGACAAAGCAAAGACGGAATATTGTTAGTGGATTTCATTTAGAGACGCCATGGTTAACTTAATATGGAAATATTAGACATTCTGGTTTTGGCGAGAGGTCTCTGTTTGCTCACAAAGGGAATAAATTGTCACTGATCTTTCTGAAAGCCCTGATGTGACATTTCTGAGGTGTGGAGAAAAAAAGTGTCTGCCGCCTTCTTGCGCTGACTGTAACAGAGGGTAAGCTCTGCTGACAGGCAAGGATGAGGAGCAGGTATGCAAAGGTGAGGCTGCTCAGGTCTAAAAAGGCTGAAAACTGGGAGGAAGGGCGGGGGTAACTAAACTGAATTAAAAAAATGTAGTTAGATGATATTGTGTTCACTTATTCTGCTGACAAGGAGGAAAGGGTTCTATGTTCTGGATTTTATATTAAGCTAATATTCAGATAATAATAATAATAATAATAATAATAATAATATAATAATAATAATAATAATAATAATAATAATAATAATAATATAATAGTAATAATAATGTGTTCCTTAAGGACAAAGACCTCCTAACAAGTAGGGAACGCTCGCTTTTTCCTAACGTGGTGAGCTATTCCACGTTAATTGTTCGTATGCTGTTTAAGACACTCTGATTTGTTCTTTGGCTACTCCATTTCTCACTGCACTGCAGTAGGTGCTTCTCGAGAGCTACTTTTGACCAATTATTATTATTATTATATTATAGTTGTAATTATTGTTGTTATTATTTTAACCACGTTAAGCAATGGAGGTAAGATTATTTTCTTATTTAAGTAATGTACTTTTTGTGTATTATGAAAGGCAGGTACGGTCTGGTGGACCCGTGCGAAGGTTGCAAAACTAATATTATGTATGCTAATTTGAATACACTCATATATTCACTATATAACCGTTTTCCCTTTAGGATGCACTATAAATAGCCATTTTTTGCGGGCGACTAGCTGAATGATCCCTGAGCCTGATTGCAGTACAATGTCTCATTGTTAGATGGTGCTAGTGCATACGGAATAATTATGTTTGCAGAAAAATAACATGATATTTATGAAAGATTCAGGAATACATTTGTACCCGCTCAAACACAGGTTATTTGCGATCTATGGTAACAAGTTTAGCAATTTCAGAGTAGTGTCACAGTTAAACCGCCGCCGTAAAAGAATCTTTATCGACAATGTGAGCAATGCGTAGATGTACTGAGTATGCTCTCGTTCCTGCAACGTAAAATGGCTTCGAAAATAGAACCATTCTGGAAATTGTATATTACTGTTCTTTCGTAACTTTCATTCCGAGATTATCGAGCAAGGTAAGAGGCATGTTTACTGCTCTCCAAGAAAGACATCTCATGTAAGCTTAACAAAAAACGTAAGGCCAGTAATGGCTTATTCCAAAGTCAAGAAAGAAGCAAACCCACGATCAGCCACCAATCGTTACCTTGAGATAATTTGAAGGTTGAGGCCCTTATCTTTGGCCTGCAGAGAGCCATTTCTTTAATCTAGTTACAATTGTAAACATCATTATCAAGAGGAATGTGAACATAAAAAAGCGGCATCAGGATAAGCCTTCAAGACATTTATGTCTGTTTTAACTCGCAATTTTTTGGAGGATATGAAGATGGAAATTCATTCCACACCTTACAGTGACATCCTTGTTAAATATCCTGATTCATGGCCATTGGATTTCGTACATTTAAGTTATTGAAAGAACTCTTGGAAGCAGAAAACCGCGAACTGTGGTGAGTCTAACGAGTGGAACAAAATGAACATCGCTAGCACCAACTTGCTGCAATGAAAATTACAATGTAGAGCAATGGTTCATGTTTGAGGCCACCACACATCAATGGTGGCTGTTGCAGGCGTGGTTCATCATCAGTTTAAGCTGCTTAATGTACCATTATCGCAAACAATCCTCCTTATTTAGTAATTACTTTCCGTCTCTAGTCTCTAGTCACTGATATATATATGAGGATAAGGATGGTGCTGCAAGTCTATCAACTAAAGCATAGGTGAAGAGTGTAAGATGGTTATGATATAGTTGAAGGTGACTTCAGTTGCAATAGACGTCCATCACTTTATAGTTTCTTTTCTTATTTTTCATCAGTAATCTTCTTGCTGAACCAATCATCAAGGCAAATCTTCCTGTTTCTCCCCCGAAAAAGTAAAAATATGGACTTGTTCAAAATAAACATTTTAATCTGTGTTTGTTATTCTTTGCAATTCCCTACATTGCTCTTTGTTCAAGAATCGCTGAACACACTAGCGTTTCACGGCTAATTGTCCAGTGACGGTAATGCATTAAACATGGAAAATGTTCTTAACGCATTATGAAATGACGTTTCTCGATAAAAAAAATTATATTTATTCATTTCATTGCTCCTACATTTCTGGCAATATCTGTATGAATCTCTCTTTCATTTGCTGTTATTTCCTTGAGAAAATATGACAACCTCTGAAATTTAGTTCTTCCAGGACATATAACATTTTTTGTATTCCCTCTTTTTTAATTATTGCACAGATGAAATCATAAAGAGTAAAACTTTATTAATATTATTCATAGAAATTTTGGTTGTATGGCTGAAGTAGAGTTTCGTCGCAAGTGATAGGGGTTAGGTTAGTTTAGGTTAGGTTTGGTTAGGTTAAATGGTTTTTACATAAGTGCCAAAAACACGTGACCAACAAGGTGGCATAGTTTCAGCATCTTGTCTTGAAAAAGCAAGTAGATATTGTTTGAAGTACTTTGTTTTCATAAACTGTTGAATAAAGTTTATGTTGAGGACATTATCGACAAACGTGGACTGTAATGGGCAGCATATGTTGCACTTGCATTTATAGCAGTCCTATAAATCACATTGTAGTCTGTCGATCCTGGTGGTGTAGTGGTAACCATACTTGCCTCCTAAACTCAAGATCGCGGGTTCGAACCCGGCCAGGATCGATGGATTTTTTTCGGACGTTAAAATCGTAAGTATGGCTTCCTTCGTAAGGGAAGTAAAGCCGTGGGTCCCGTGTCGTACATTTACGGCACGATAAAGAACCTCAAGCCTGAAAAAAGAGGCCTCTGTGCAAAATTTGTCGGCCGTTTCACGCCCTGAATTGAATGGGACCCTGATGACCTGAGATGTTAAAGAGCGTCCATAAATAAACCAATTAAAAAAAAACATTTTAGTGTGTCATATTATATAACATATAATATTTTGCTCGTTTTTCTTCCGTTTCAAAATTCACAACGTCCATCTCCCGACTATATGGACAATTCTTCGGGGCGAAGGTAATTAATAAAAGGCACTAATGCAATTCTTGATTTAATGTATATTAGAATTTCCCCTCAACAATACATCCCATTGATTTTTATACATATTTTCAATAGCCTGAACAAAATAATTAGCTATTGGTTTTGATTATAATACTGGAAGAGAACATTTCTAGAGAATATTGAATATTGAAGGTCCTCGTATTAATGACAAATATAATGATAGTCTGTTTAAGTGATGTTTCTGGATCATTTACTTAGTTTAAAGCATATTCCATTATAATTTATGTAATATATCTTACAAGAACATACATATTATCTATTACATGATTTTTGTCATTACATCTAGTGTGATTTCTGGTAAGAAAGAAGATATATATAGCGCTTTTAATACACTTGTTTAAGCAAAAGCAGATACAACCCATGACCTTAACAGCCTCTGACGTCAGTGATCACTAGCGTCAAGAGAGCTTAATACTAGAAGATATCGTCGTTCCCACTTCTCCCACGGGAAGAAATCTTGTGCAGTAGTTTCTGATCTCGCTAAGGTTTCAGAGGAGGCACCAAGTGTAATTTATCATCTGGAAATAAATCTAGTTTTCTTTGCCGTTGCCCCGAGGTTTATCTTTCTCCTCAGGGAGAATTTCTCGCCGTTTCCGTTTCGCTTCCTCCTGCGTTCCTTGATCATGTTCTAAGTAGAATCTGAAACAGAAGTAATTTAATTTTGGACTTTAGAAATCGTTTAACATGTTTTCAAACTAAAGAAATTGTAAAACCATTACTATTGAAGCATTTTCATCGGTGAAAAAAAGTATATAATGAAGTTTCTTGAAGATAACACAATATGATTCTTGTTTTCTTTGATTGCACGTTATCTAAAGACGTAAACCTGTCTTAAAAATAAAAATTCTCCAAAATTTTTATACACAAGAGTGAGGCGTTTATAGTATCGCAGCCATTTTACTCCGAAACGAAGACGAAAATCAAAAAATGTTTCAGATAAAATTTGAAGTGCTCTTAGGCGGACATAAGATAGAGACCTTCACTGGTCCTTGAAATCATTCTCAAGGTCATTTCTAGGTCGAATTTGTTTTTTTCAAATAGAATGGTGTACTTTTCCCCTGGGAATGGAAAGAGCATTCAATTTTCAGTATAACAGTTTTGTACATCTATCAGCTAGGGATGGTAGATGATTGGACAAACTAGACAGCAAACGATTGACCATTAACTTCGATACATTTCCGAAAACGTGCTTCAAAAGATCGACGTACACGTTTCAACATTTCTTCGCTGATTCTTGCACAGATATTCCTAATTTGTTGATATAGTTTAAGGTACTTTTTCATAAAGTTCATATTTAATATATCCCCATAAGAAAAAGTCTGGAGAAGTGAGATTAGGAGAACGGGCAGGCCAATGGATAGGTCCTCTACGTCCTATCTATCGACTATGATACTATCTGTTTAACATTCCTTGATCTACAACTGAGTAATGAGATAGACAACCATCGTGTTGATACAATATTGCAGCCCGGTCCACAAAGAGCACGTCTTCAAGCAACACTGGAAGTTCTTGGTTCTGTATTTCTGCCCATTAAGTTTACCTTCAATGAAGTATGGTCCAGTTATACGGAATTTCAAAATGCCACAAACGTTCATCCTCCATTGTCGCTGATGCTCTACTTCCCGTAACCATCTTGGATTTTCCACCGCCCAATAATGCATGTTATGTCGGTTCACTTGAGCATGATTGGTGAATGTCGCCTCATAGAAAATAAAAACGTTGGAAAAGTTGCAGTTTTGAATTTGTAGTAGAGCTCATTGGCAAAATTCAACACGCTTCTGAAAATCATCCCCATGAAGGGCTTGGTGTAGGCTAATGTGATTTGGATGGTATTTGTGACTGTGAAGTATTCGAAGAACACTCCATTGAGAGATTCCCGAATCATGTTCCAGTTGATGGTTACTTGCGGGAGGATTAGCGGCAACTGCAGCTAATACAGCGATTTCCGAATTTTTCCCAATAGCACTTCTCATTCGATGGTGTTTTCTTGATGCGACACCCCGTTTCGGAGAATAAGTTCGCAAGTCGTTGAAAATTTCTAACAGATGGCTGCCTCCTTTCAGGATATCGATCTCCGTATAAGTTGTAAACTTGCTCTAAAGTTCAAACGAGCTTCGCCGTAAATATAAATTATATCGATCCTCTCATTGATTATCATCTTATCGAACATCCACAATTGAAAACGAAGTAGAACCGACTGAGTATAGTGTTCTTTTAGGTTTGAATTGGCAATGATGAGCATTCGTTTGTGTACCAATGTCAACAAATGAGCATCTGCGTATAAACAAACGAGTTTCCTTCATAGCAACAACAAAACAAAAGAGAGAAACGTGAGTAACATTTTCTGTCTTATTTGTCCAATATAACATAATCTATTACCCCTAGCTGATAGATGTACTAGAACTTTTATACTGAAAATTGAATGCTCTTTCCATTTTCGCGGAAAAAATACACCATTCCATTTGAAAAAAAAAACCAAATTTACCTGGAAATGACCCTGAGAATGATATTTCAAGAACGAGTTAAGGGCACTATCTTATGTTTCCCTAAGAGCATTTCAAAATTTGTCTAAAGCATTTTATGATTTTCCCTTTCGTTTCTGAGTAAAATGGCCGCGACACTATAAATGTGCCTCATCTGTATATAAATAAAATAATCTTTAATAGAAAAAGTTTACTTCACAATGAACAGAGCGTTCAACACTTTTAAAAAGAAACTAACTGATAAAACACACTAAAATATTTTACTTTTCGAGTTCAAGCTCTTTTTCAAGAAGAAGCACATTTTTTTTCAAGACCGTTAAGGAAATGCTCATATATATGAGTGCGCGTGTGTATATGAATTATTTTATTCAATGTTCAACATAACAAATACAAATAATACAGAATTATACAAATTTAAATTAAACTGTTCAGATTAAATATGTAATTAAAATACCTTTCTCTTCCGAACTTTCTGTCTGTGGTGCCTCAGCAGTAAAAAGGAACATTAAACACTATTAAAAAAAGCTCCCAAACTTCAGACTGTGACTCCAGCCCAAAAGCGATACTGATAGGGTCCCTTTCTTTGGATTTCCAGAAGAGAAACCCCCCCCCCACAATATCCAATCTATTACCCCGTATAATTTTTATTTTATTAGTTATAACGTTTTCTATTAATATTTAATGTCATTTTCTTTATGATCTCTGATATCCATAAGATTATGAATATCAGTGTATTGGGGTCACCCATAAAATCAAAGCCGTCATTTCTAATACTTTTTCGAACATTTTGACTTGTTTATTGACCCTTCCCAAAAGCGATCTCTCTTTCTTCGTAACGTAGTTTCTTTATATTCTTCCCTGAACACTTTCAACTTATATCTGTATAGTTTCTTCCCCTTACTTATATCAATTTGATAACCCCCGTTCTGGTGCAAGAAAATCCTTTTTTGTCGTGAAAATTTTATTTGTTAAAATCACTAAATATTTCTTACATTTCTATATCTTCAAGCCTTATCTTAATTTTTTCCATTTTTTTTTTCTTTTATCTAAACATATTTTACCTATTCCTCCTTTCCAAATACTTCGTTAATCATATTAGTCCAGGTCTCTCTTTGTTTTATCTTTTCTTGTAAAATTAAACATTGCCTCGATCTATTTTATTTCTCTTACTATGTTTATCCTGAACCGATATTTAAATGCTCTTTCCACTATTTTCATTATTCATCCTAATTCTACTCGATAGACGTGAAATTAGCTTACAGATCTTCCTGTGAAACTACGTAACTGTTCAGTGAAGTATAATTTCTGGTTTTGATTTTGTAAAGCACGTCTCTTATTTAAACGGACTCTTCCAATCACAGCCTCCAGTTTTAAATGTGTTCATTTCAAATATCGACGTTTTTACGCCCCTAAATATTAGTGTCAGAGCACAAATTTTGGTCTCACCAGATGATAATTTAATTAATCGTCTGTCAGTCTGCAGTCAACCTAAAATCAATTGAGTGACGCTACAGCAAACCTGACCTTAGTGACGCTATAACAAAGAAGGCAAATGACACAGGCGTGATTAGCTTGGCTCTCCAACCCTGTTAGTCCCCTTCCTACTGAGGGGATAGCTGAATGTTTGTGTCAGGTGTGCATTGTTTGGCAGGGCTTTCAGACAGATTATCGTCCTTTCACACCTGGTCGTGACAATGTGTCATTTTAATCTTTCCGTAGAACGTTTGGATTTGTTTGTACATTTATACTAAACCGCAGCACAACTAAGTGTGAACTTTGCTATAAATAATGCACTGACTTTGCACTCCAAATTCATTTTATTTAACACGTAACATTTATAACCAGAACATACCAGCAGAGAAGAACTTCAGAATTCCAACTACTGAAAAGTTCAGTATGTATGGAAGTGTCGAGCCAGCAATGCCCTGCAGTGCTTTTGGGTTTATAAACACATGAACTAATAGAAATCTTTTGGGACATTTATATTTAAAACGTTAATCTTAACATATTTGAAGGTAACAAATGACCTGAGATGATGTCTGTTGATGAAACTATTTGCTAGTTACTAGATATAGGAATATCTAATTCAGATTCAGGGATAATAAAATTAATAATTAGATGGTTGAAAAATTAAGAAAGCAATTATTTTGCATTTTCTAGCATAATTTATGTTGTGTAATAACTTCTTATAGATGTCGAGTTTCTATACTCGCCCTTTTCATTTCAAAATATTTCAGTCTTTTTTTTTTTTTTTTGAATAGTGTTTTACGCTCGTTTTTACTACTGAGGCACCACAGGCGGTGGACATTGATAATGCATGAAATGAAATAATAAATTGGGAAAGAATTTTTAAGGCCTAAGTTTAGGGTACCTCCCCAGCATTTGCCGTTTATGAGAACTGAGGCAAACCTGGAAAAAACCTCAATCAGGGAGAATGGTCCTGATGGGATTCGAAACCCAGACCGCCCGTTCACGAGTCCGAGCCTTAACGACCTCAGTCACCCGTGGCGGTCGTGTATATATATATATTATCCCAATCTAACTATTTATTCAACATACGTGTAATATAAAAAAAATCGCTCAATTTAGATATTGGGAAAAAACTTAAACCTAATGTTGATTACATTTTAGGTTTTACCCCTTCATCCCCAGTTACCCCATTTTGAAATGTCAAATAACTTCCTGTTTATGCTTGCATTTTAAAGAAAATGCAATGTTTGTTTCCTATTGTCGCCTTGCAACATAGATCATTGTTAGTATTGTTTGAATTTAGACAGAATAATAGTCTAAAACAGCTGAGAATCTAATTCTATGGTTATGTTTTTATTGCTTCAAAACGGTACATACTCTACAAAAAAAAAAAAAAAAAAAAAAAAAAATGGAACAGCCGGAAAGCGAGAAGTTCCGAAATAGGCTGTATTACTGTATTATTACAATTTTGACAAAGTTCAAATGGCGTTGAAGTAAGGTCTGATTAAATTTTAGATTTTTCCCCCACGCCCCCAGTCATCCCAGTCAAATGGTATCACTATATTTTGATATTTACATTTTAAAATAATGCTGTTGTTATGACATCTTTTGTTTTATATCGTTCTATTATTATTATTGTTTAATTTTTGAAAAAAAAATATAAGTAAAATACAACTATTACCTTAAATACTCAATATTTTTCCAATATTATAGTATTATTGTAAAAATACAAACAACAATAACAATGGTCCAGGCTGCTAGGCAACGATAGAAAACAAAAGATGCGATAACAGTTGCATCCTACTTCAAATTTAAACATTAAAATGTAGAGGTACCATTTGAAATTCTAGGGGTGGTTAGGAGTGAATAAACCTATAATGTAATCAACATTGTCTTAAACTTTCCTTTCAATATCTAAATTGTCCTGTATTTGTTTAAATGAACTTTATTTAAAAAAATAATTATTCAGACAGGATTTGAAATCAAAGCTCTGTATATTTTTCTAGCCTTTTAATAAGCGCGTTGCAAACGCTTGAGAGCATTATGAAATATGAGTACAAAAACCTTTATGCTTTTGTTAACTTTTTGTTTCGATAATGCGCTAATATAATGTAAAACGTAACGGTACTTGAAACTTTGCACTGACATCAGAGTGTCTCTAGTTGGAACTGTGATACATCTAATATCAAAGCTGTTAGAAAACCAAGTCATCCAGCGAGGCTAAAAGATGCTAAACACAACAAAAATCTTATTTCACTAACAACCCAACAAATATTGAGATATTGCAGAAAGTATAGGAAGAGCAAATAGCTGAGAAACCCTGAAACGCTTCAGGTTTACACGAGAGAGGACAACATGCTTGTTTATAAATCTCTTTACGTGCTGGTTTTGGAGAGCAAATGCAATTTTATGTTCTAATTTGTTTTAAACGCTGTTATAGCAATCGTTTCAACGTTTCCTACCAAAGGACTAACCCATAAATGAGGGTATTTTCGGATCAGTGTTTTTCGTCTACCACTAATATGTTGAAATAATTCAACGGCTGACGTTTTTAAATTTAAAGCAAGGCAAGAAAGGAACATTTGAGAGCACTTTTAAGGGAAGAGCTTCCTCGTCAAAGTATATAAATAAATTCGCGCCGAAAAAAATGCAATGACATAAATGTTTCTTCCAATATATAAGTGCTTCTGTCTCACCGTATAGTTTGTTTAACAATTACGTAACTATGTCAATTTATCCCCACCCCCTGAGACAAATCCTGAAGTAATATATAACGCTGTCAATTCAGAGATTTTATTTTCTGATCGTCCAGAGAGTTTATTAGCAGACAACACTTGGTAAATTTTCATTATTCGATGTTCATTCGCAGCTTATTTTATCCTTTTATTGGCGAATTGATGACTGAACGAATAGCTTAAGGTAAGCATTTATTTATTTATGTTTAGTTTTCAGCATGAGTTTTAAAGCTGGCTGTAAAAATAAAGTAAAATCATAATGAAAATATGTATCAGCATTTGCATAGGGCTCGAAAGAGCTGGAGGTGAGACAATGCATTATCAAAGGCTCAAAGTTATTCTTTAGCTATGACTCAAATGAAAAAACTACGGTACATACCTAATAGCGTCCACAAGAGCGGCATTTCTCTGCACTTCCGGAGATTCGAGCGCCTGCTGCAGAACTTCCTTGGGGTCACCACTCCTCTTCCACTCCAACTTGGAGAGATATTCATGCACTCTTTCATATTTAGTGACAATCTTCTGAATGGTTTCGCGTTTAAGATGCCGATCTAGCAAGTGATGCGAAGGCAGCTTCTTCAAATGACCCAAAAAGGTGTTGATAGCCTCTGTCAGGGTGGAATTCTCTAGTACTTCCTTAGTCTGTGAATAATGCTCCAAAAACGCTCTAACGCCGCCAACTGTATCCAACGCTTTCCCTTGTAAAATGTCCTTGGCATTTTCAAGATGTTTCTTCTCTGCTAAGAAATCCTCGACAATGTCTACATAGGTTATTGGTTTTTCTGAAAATAATTCTGGTTTAGCTGTGGTGGTAAGTTCTGGTTCTTTTATCAAAGCTCGTGACATCTGTGATGGTGCCCGATTCCGTTTTGTTTCCTCGAGTGCTGTTGCTAGTTTACCAATGTAGTGCTTGAAAGCAGCATACAGTTCCGAATTCATCTTCACTTCTGGTGTATTAATCAGTTGTTCCAGTCTATTTTTCAGTTGTACTGTCCTATTTCTTTCTTTATAGATATCAAATCGGTATTTACTTTGATCAACACCATGATCAAGATTCTGGAGATAGCTGAAAACCAAGTTCATTCTTGCGATGCTTATTCTTTTACGTGATAGGCGGTGCCTTACCCATATAGTGTGCTTTAGTTTATTGAGATACCATTGCATCGCCCTATGCAACCCAAGGTTTTGTTTGACAAATGGTTGTTTGAGGTAATGGATTAATAAGTGTTTCAGGCGCTCACGCCATTCTTCATGGTTAGCATGTTCTGTTTTGAGTAGTGCAAAATCCGAGTTGATATTTCGCGAGGCAAGAAAGTCCCTAACCATCTGAAGAGCCTCAGCATCAGTATGTGGATGAAATGGGCGCCATTCCTCCAAGAGTCCATCCATCAACATACATACATAATGGTCGAGGCCTATGCGAGAAGGGATTACCCGTTTAGCATCTTCTGACTTAAAATAGGCACCCAACAGAGAATTTACTGGCCTTGCTCCCAAGAGACCCATTTTTGGAGGTACTCTACCGGGCAAGTGTCCATAATTTATTGGATAATTTGGTGCATGCTGGGGCGGGCGAATCTGTCCCGATGATAGTTGCACCAGGAGTCTGTCAGCAGGCTGAAAATAGAAAACATTTTAATTAATGGGTATGTAATTGGCAGGAATTTCATCTTACAAAAAGAGGTTAAATCACATTGGAAAACGACCCAAGAAATACCTATTGGTAGAGAATTTTTTGATGCATATTAAGCTGAAAGAATCAACTAGTTAATTTAAAATTTTCTACAAATATACCCTAGATGCTCTAAAGAAAGATCTAACACCTTTGAAACTTGTTATCCAAAAAGAGAGTCTCTGGAAGTGTTAGAATGAATGTATTTGACAGTTAATTCTGCTATTCACAATTTGCTGACTACGCTGGCGGAAGACAACAATAATTGCGGTGCCTGGTTTGGCATAAAGCTTGAAACTCGCATTCGGGAGGTTCCGAGTTCAATTCTCATTAGGCCGACCATCCTGAGCTTGTCGGTCCTGGTGGTGTAGTGGTTACCATATTTGCCTCCTATACCCAAGATCGCGGGTTCGAACCCGGCCAGGACCGATGGATTTTTTCGGGCGTAAAAATCCTAAGTATGGCTTCCTTCGGAGGGGAAGTAAAGACGTGGGTCCCGTGTCGTACATTTACGGCAAAAAAAAAAAAAAAAAAAAAAAGAACCTCAAGCCTGAAAGAGAGGCCTCTGAGCGAAATTTATGGCCCTTTCACGCCCTGCGTTGAATGGGACGCTGATGACCTGAGATGTTAAAGAGCGTCCATAAATAAACCAATTAAAAAAAAATCCTGAGCTTGGTTTTTTTCGTGGTTTCCGCAGTCACTTAGGTGAATACTAGGATGGATGTTTATATTCCACGAATGTTTGCTCCACCATTTTATATCATTTCATTCCGTTTGTTTTCTTACAGGGCTTGTCTCGTAGATCCAAGTTTGCGGGTTCAATCCCGTCAAGGGTCGATGAATTTTTTCGCTGATGACCTGAGATGTTAAACAACATCCTTAGATATACGGACCAAATAAAATAAAAAATAAATAAAAATCTTAAGGGTCAAAAGTGTCAGGGCGAAGGGGGGTTGGCGCAGTGTGATGGTAGCTTGCGCCTTGGAAAGTTTTTGTCCAAGTATGAAAGCAGAACTGGGGCGGGGGGACCTCTGCCGGCGTCAGTATGTTCTATTTGGAAAGATGTTATGACCCCGTCTGTGTCCGCGCAGTCCCTACTCATGGATTCTGGCCGTCCGGTGTCTCCCTCGTCTCATCCTTTCCTCCCGGGATTGCCCCATTGGGTAGGTAGGCACAAGCGGGCTGCTGTAAACGAGGTGTCGAAGTATCCCTTTCTGCAACGACTAATATTCAATATCTATGTAAAATACTTTATTTAACGCTCCTGAGATCGGAACACATATAGTTTTTCGTCCATTGTAGTAAGTGAGGTAATTATGACAAAAAAAAAAAAAAAAAAAAAAAGAAAAGAAAAACGCTCCCAAAGGTGTAGAAAGTGATTTTGCTAACGAATTATGACTTTTTGAGGACAAAGACATGCGTTAAAATATATTAAACGCTTAGTTCTCTTCAATGCCATAAACCTTAAAGATTTAAAATTTAAAAATAAAGAAATTAAACTTTTTTGTAAAAAAAGATTGTTGTTTAGTTGATATTGTTTCACATACAAAACCTCATAGTATAAAACAGAATGATAGAAATTGTTTGTTATAAAACTTCTTTTTTGGTTTAGAATATGTTCATAATGGACAATAAAAAATGTATTTAAATTTTTATGACATATTAAAACACATATTTATTTCAGTGTAAAGAGTGTTTAACTGCTACATCTGACCTTGAAAATATTTTAAATATATAAATGTAAAATCAGTAACTTGTCAAATTTCTTATGACATTACGCCTGTCCAACTTTTTAGCCAATTTTGGAATATTGTTCTTTCAAACGTTTGAACTTGAATAAGTATATTTTCTGACAACATTATAAAAGGAGGTTGGATTCTCAATGAATTTCATTGTACTTCATAATATAAATAAACATACTTGTGCTTAAAGCGTCCTAGAATCGCCGTTTACTTTTTATGAATAGGCACCCAAAAGGGTTGAATAAGCTAGCCGTTGATTTAATAACTGTCACTGAGAACGTGTTCCAGATATTTCGTACATATACTTTCTTTGTTTCGTACTGTTATTGAGTGCGTGCTTTACCCACGTGAAATGACACTAACTTCAGCAGGTTTAGAATCACTAACAGCTTAAAGAAAGTATACTTAAATAGAAACACAAGGGAAAATTAAAGGGAATAAACATACATAAGATCTAATTTTGTAATTCCTAAAATTCCTGCAATATGCAACTAATATGGCATGTGTATCATGAAAGCGTATGAGGGTATCATTTGAAAAATTATACAATGCTTTTGAGACACCGTATATATGTTTGTATGATTGTGTGTTTATGCATAAAATGTAATGCTAAAAATTTATTTTATTGCTCAGAATGTACGGTTTAGATATTATAGTAAATAAAGTTGTTATACAACAATAAAAGGTTTATTTCTTTGCATTAGTTGTCATATATTTTATGCTATATTTAGTAATGTAAATAAAGTATCTATAATACATATATTATTGTATTAAAGAACCGCAAAACCCTATCTTAATCACAAGACTTTTAAGATGAATTTAAATAATATAAAGTTATATAAATGTACGCCATTATTTATTTTTAATGGATGATGCAAGTTACCCAAGGACTATTAAATTATGACGCGCTCTTTTATTGTGCCTTTAATAGCTTTAAATTTTTCCTATTATTGTACTTGATATAACTTAAGCTTATTGAAATTTTAGAACTCCATTAATGAAAAAATTTAAATATGTTTTTGCTTATGATTTATGCTAGATAAAGAAGTGAATTATAACTTTATCTATTTTATCTTGTGATTTTATTTTTAATGTTATCACTGTTGTGATGTTTTATGATGCTGACATAAACTAGAAATATTCGCCCTTCATATCACTATCACTTCAGATGAAAGTAATAATTCTTTTTATTATGTGTTTAATGTGAATATCACCATTTAAAGTCCATGTACATGATTTAATGTCCCTGATACACTATCAAATTCTTAAAATGATACTCGCGCAAGTCTTTTATTAAAAAGTTAATATTATACCCGTTGATAAATAGATCGCGAGGAAAAATCAATAAAACACACGTTTCCAATTTAACAATCTCTGCCAAAATAGTATTATAATCAACAACATTTAATCAAATTCCTATTTTACTCTCTGTTTTCTGCTTAAGTACTTGATTGAAAAATATTACGATTTGCGGCACTTGTATTAATTGTTGCAGACTTTGTACGTTTATATTTTATTAATGTAGGCAAGTATTGTCATGTTAGAGCTCTTTATTGTTTACTACAGCCTCTCTTTGTTTAATTATTGTCAATACACTTCTGGATCATATGCAGAACTAAATATTTGCTTCAGGATGCCTGTGCTTACCAATAGGTTCTACCGGGTAAAATATCTAGTTCTGTTGCCATGAAGAATACGAGGGGTGGTTGATAAATCCGTGCAAAATTAAAAGTGGCAGCACTAAGATTGTTATCAACGTTACCTTGAAAACTGGTGGTTGTTGTGGGATGATGAACATGGTTATAAACAGTTGTTCGGTGAGTTTCTGGCTGAAGGGGATAGTCCTTTCGAGGTAACAACTCTCGAACAATTATAAACTTTCATAGTTGAGTGATCGGAAACTGGAAGTGCGGGAGATTGCTGAAGCTGTGGGTATTTCTGCAGATCGGTGCATATTTTGCACAACAATTTGCAAATGACGAGGTTAGCGGCGAGGTTAGTGCCGAGTTTGTAACGATTGACCAAAAAAGGAGAAAGATTTAGCACTTCCGCCAAGGATTTGGAGCTGTTTAAATGGGATCCAAGTAAATTTCCGAGACGGTATGTGACAGGCGAGGAAACATGGATCCATAGAAAACGAAGGAGCACTCGAAACAGCGAGTTGCAACCGGAAAAAGCGCTCCGGAGAAGAATCCCCTCGGTAGGAAAGGTACTGTATTTTGGAAATGCCAAAGCTAGTTTTAATTTACTTTTTGAAAAATGATAGAACCATAGCCGGTGAATATTACGTTATGCTACTGGAGCGATGAAAAAGAATCGTTCTCATTTGGCGAAGAAAACATCCTATTCCTTCTCAATAATGAACCAGTACACTATGAAATCAAAATTACTTAACTTAAGTTCTCACCCCCTTCTTCCGGTTTGGGCTCCCTCGGATTACTTCCTGTTCCTTAACAAGAAGGAATAATTAGCAAGAAGGAAATTCGCATTAAATGAAGAGGTTGTCACCGAAACAAATGTCTTTTTTTGTTGAGCTGAAGAAATTGCATTTTATGGATAGGATGTCGGTCCTGGTGGTAACCATACTTGCCTTCTAAACCCAAGATCGCGGGTTCAAACCCAGCCAGGATCGATGGATTTTTTTCGGGTGTAAAAATGCTAAGAATGGCTTCCTTCGGAAGGGAAGTAAAGCCGTGGGTCCCGTGTCGTACATTTACGGCACGATAAATAACCTCAAGCCTGAAAGAAGAAGCCTCTGAGCAAAATTTGTCGGCCGTTTCACGCCTTGAATTGAATGGGACGCTGATGACCTGAGATGTTAAAGAGCGTCCATAAATAAAACAAATACATAAAAAATGGATAGGATAAACAAGTTTGTAATCGCTAGATTTAGTGCATAGAATTGAAAGGAGAAATAAAACGATTTTTTTTTAAAAAAAGTTAATCTTCTTTATTTTTGCAGGGACTTGTCGAACAGCTCTCTTATGCTCATACTGGGCAATTAAAATGAAGGATAAGGGGAAAAAAAGGGGACACGTTGAAATTTTTTAAAAATGGCAATCGTTACACCATCTGTTGCCTTATACCTAGTGATACTTTAGAATGACCTATTCACACATTTTTAATGTTTTCACGTGTAATTTATGATGCTGATATAAACTGGGACTGCACTTTATATATCGTCATTTTCATTTCAGATGAAAGTAGTTGACTTTTCTAGTATATTTAAATATAGTTATCATCATTTAATGTGTATTATTATTATACAAGACAGTTGGTGAAAGATGCACTATCAAATTCATGGTCTATAGCAGCGAAGTACTGAAGGGGGCTTGTAGAATCTGACACGTGCCCTTGTAAAATATTTATATTAGTTTCAAGCCACTTGTTAGATAACTTGCAAGGAAAAACCAATAAAGCAAGCACCCTTTTCTAATTTAACAATCTCCTATTCTACTTTTTACTCAAATGATTGTTTGAAGCAGCATTTGCACTCATTATTGAAGACTTTGTACATATATAATGAATGTTGGTAACTACTGTCTTGTTTGAGCTCATATTATTAAATTATTGGAGCATGTGTGAGCACTTTTTGACTTGTTGCCAACGCACCCTTGGATTATAGCAAGATAAATGCACAGCTGTACATTTTCTGCAGGATGCTTACCAATAATTTCTGCCATGTAAAATGAAGTTGAATAAAATGCCTAATTCTACTACCAGGATAAACACTGTTCAAATAAATAAATCTCTTGTCTCTTGTAAACTAACATACGCCATATTATACAACGTTTAATAATACTGATATACGAGTTCACAGTCAACAAGCACCTTCTTTACTTTATAATGTACCCTTCAGTAGTAAAAACGGGCGTTAAACACTTCTCAAAAAAAAAAATAACTATAATGCATCATTACCATCACATACCTAGAAAAGTTTATGCAGTTTGTTCATGGACATCATAAGTTATGACATGTCTTGAGCTTTTACTGCCAGTGTTTATAATGTTAAAACTTCCGGGCTTTTGTGTTTTTATAAGTTATGGTTACACAAATAAACCAAGACCTTTTAAACACTTCAGAGCCTGCCATTCTTCAATCATGTCACTGTAAATATGAATAAACCAAATCCTATCATTTTTAAAGTATACTCAAGGTATGCTCAAATTATTGAAATAGAAATGTCTAATAAGAAAAAAAATTATTCTGATTTTGGAAATGAAGAATCAAACTTGAAAAATTCCGGTCATGGCCGGCATTCAAAGCATGGATCTTAAGCTTTCCGGGCTGACACTCTACCACCTGAGCTACCGTGTTCTTCTTCAAGCACGAAACCATGAAACTCTCTCTTCTGATTTTTTATATCCCGCATTCCTCTTTTAGGTTTCTCTACTATGAGAAATTTAGTCCTTAACATTACGATTTTTCTGTTAAGGAGTAAATCTCTCATAGTAGAGAAACCTTATGGAGATCTCTGGAATATATAAAAGCTTAAAAAACAAAACAAAACAAGCTCAACATCTAAATTATGTGTTCAAATTTTCGCTCTCAGCTCTTGACAATATGCTATTCGATCTTAGCAACCGTTTAAGAAATGACTTAGCCATGCTTTAGGAATGCCTTGCGCCGTTTTCATTATTCGATACTCCAGATTTTCTAAATTGCTGGATCTTTCTCGGGTATGGTAGAATGTCTTAGACTGCAGGAAATATCACATTTAATAGGCTGACAGAACCTCGGAGGAGTCGGAGGTATTAAAAATTGCCTGTATTATTACCAGTAGGCGATATTATTATTATTATTATTATTATTATTATTATTATTATTATTATTATTGATGATGATGATGATGATGATGATGAAGATGATGATTATGATGGTGGTGGTGGTGGTGATGGTGATGGTGGTGGTGGTGATGGTGGTGGTAGTGGTGTAGGAAATTAGAAAATAAAGTAGTATTGTTTCCTAGATACACGGTACCCGCTTATCTCCAAAATTTGATAGGCATACTGTAATATGCAGAACCCTTGAGATTATGATTTTGTTGGTTTCAATTTTGAAAAGGATCGCTCAGCTGACGCAACAGTTACAAGTAGGGAGAGAAACAAAATGAAAGCAGTGTTTCTAGTATACTTGAGGCAAGTGTAATTTTAGATTAATAAGGTGTGGCATTTCTCGAACAGAACTTTGAACTTTTATCTCGTTTTATCACGCACTTTTAAAGTACTGAAACTGATATGATAAATCTTCTGTTAAGTCTTCAACGTACTTCATTGATAAAGGCTGTGCTTGAGTACGTAATTCTTCGTCTTTCGCAGTAGACACAAAATATGGGAGGAGTAAACTGAAGAAAGCACTAAAATATTTCATAGAAATAAATCTAATTTTGGTTTGATGAACAATCATATCTAATGTCATGTGAAAATGTTTTTCAGGACCTGACCTTGAACCAGTTCATCAAAATGTCTTTTAGTTTTTCCATTGCAAGAAACATGCTGTACAACAATTCTTCTTGGAAATAGTTTATTTAGCCATTTAGCAAATTTGTAGCGCTTTTGAGTAACACTGAAGCTCAAGAAAAATCAAGGTCGTTAGATCTCAGGAATTTGGATACAAAATTAACAGCTTATAACATTTTGGAATGCAGGACAACTTGAAAAACAAATTCAAAATTGTCCATTTTTTAATTTTTTTTTAAGAGCACTTGCTTCATTACAGTCTTTGGCATATTTTGATTCCAACACTATTGCAGTTAGTTCTTTTATAACATCCAAATAAAAACTCAAGCTCTTAGAGCTATTATTGAGTGCAATCTTGAAATCTTGATGTTCAATGTGTAGGACAAAGTTTTTTATTTTTTTTTTTCAAAGAGTAAGAAGCTAGTGATAACATTTTCCATCGCTTTTTATTTTGGCTGGAAAAAATAAAGTCTTTAAACTATATCAAAAATCTTATTTTCAGATATATTTCTAACGGTGCCATTTAGAATCGGATTAATATTATGACGGTGCAGTGAACACATTAAACTGTTTTCTCTTTTTGTCCAATTCTTGCTTTTACCCCGTTATAGGTCCCGGACATATTCGCTGCATCGTCGTAACCTTGGCCACAGCAGTTGACTAATGAGATACACTTTTCACCCATTGAATTTAGAACTTCGGCTTCCAATAACACGTCAGTATGGTCCTCCATCTCTTTGAATCCTAAAAACCTTTTATTTTTATTTTGCAAACTTTTCCAACAGAATCTTTAACTGTATGAACATATCTGAAAATTTGGCTTAATTGTTTTTTCTCATATCCAAAAAATTATAGAATTATTCTCTACTTTCTGTGATAATAACTGAATTAATTCATTTTGGATTTTTGGACTGAGGTATTTTTCAGATGCTTCCGGCCATATACATGCTACTGTAATTTTAGATCATATTTAGACAATAAGTCCACAATAGCTAAAAAGATGTCCACAGTGAACTCTACCTAATTCTTCTCAATAACCTCGTAAAACTAGACTAGATACTGATAATATGGTAATGGCATTAATTATGCGATCAAGAATTAGTTCCATATGTTAATTTCTTTAATCCACATTCCAGATTACAAACACATTTGTTTTCTTTTCCAGACATTTTAACCAACTCATGCTTCCAGATGGGAATGAGACATTTAAAATATCTGGAAAATTAGCACGATCGTAGGAAATTCCTCACTAGTACTAGTAGTATCATCAAAGAAGTGATTACATTCTGCTGTGTGCTATTACTTTCATTCTCAATTTCAGTACAATACGAGATTCACACACACTCTTCGTCTTCACCAGTTATATTCTTCACTGTACTGCTGCTTGAATTTTCATTACTGTCATTTGTTCTTAGAGAAACAAATGACATACTGGAACACGGGCCTTTGCAATTTTAATTTATCATTTATGAATTAGTATTAAAGAAACAATTTATTTTCACTAATTTTGAAACTGATTTCAGTCTCTCTCTTTTTTCTCCCTTTTTGCACACCACTTAAATGTTCATAACTGACTTTAAGTGGCTTCATTTCAAAAACAAAACAAAAAAATTACTAAACAAAAACATAAAACATAAAAATTAAATTGGTAGAATTAGGCCATTTTTAGTCTAATATTGAGACCAGAATCAAACACTATGTTTCACTTCTACCACCGCACTAGACTTGATATAATATCTAAGTCAAGCGATACTGTATCTGCCTCAATAATATTGAAACAATGGAAAAATAAACCAGTGCATTCACCGTTCACGAATGTAATCTAAGTATGCACTATTGGCTGTTCGTGGCGCAGCGACAAACGACAGGCTCGTGTTAATTTTCAATACTCAGTTTGCTGATTGTTGACATGTACCGGCATGTCACTGAAAGTTACGAATTCTTTTTTTCTTATCACTTTGTATGTCTTTTTTCCCTATTATGACAACCTATTTACATTCCTTTTTTCCGGTTTTTATTTTCAAACTTTCCGTTTTTTGCGGGCAGCGGGCGCCATAGGGCCTCGTCCCCTCCCCCTGCATTGCGAGGTCTGTGGTGCCATCAGTTACACCCCTATATTGACTTCAAATGACCCCATAAGAAGAAGTCCAAAGGTGACAAATCTGCGAATCTTGCTGCCCCACTCTATGTGACCCCTTCTACTAACAGGTTGTGGAAAAACGTGATCTAAATGCTGACGATCATTCTTTACACAGTGCTGGAGTTCCATCTTGTTAGAAATAGATGTCATCTCTGGTAGCACTTGATTGACTAGATGTGGAAACCAATTTGCGATAGCCGGTAATACGAAGCTAATTCAAATAGATTAGAATTTAGCGTTTAAGGATCAATGGAATGATCACCAAAAATACTAGCACAAACATTAAGTTTTTATGGATAGTTTGTGTCGTTCTCCATCCATTGTGGATTTACATTTTATCAATATCGACAATTGTGCCTGTTGACAAATCCATTCTGGCAAAATGTGACTTCATTTGAGAATAAACTTCTCTAAGAATAACTGGATGTTGTTAATGCGCTCCTGATTAATTCACAATATTGTATTCTACTATCGGAGTAGTCCACTAAAAATTCATGCAAAAGTGGAATTTTATAAGGATGTTGCTTGACACTTTTAAGGATTTTCATATGTAACTTTAGCTTAAATTTTATTTTAAGGACAAATTTGTAGTAGAAACTTTTGGATTTTCTTGCACACTGGCATCAGATGTACTTTTCGGGCGACCTGATCATGGGAAATCTTTTACGCTTCCATTTTGAGTAAATTTCTGTACGATCCTTGTCACTGCTGTGGAATTTGACTGCTATCCGGATGCATGTCATGAAATAAATTCGCCGCCTCTCGATGAGACCGGTGCGTGTCTCCCGAGCCAACCATAATTAAAATCAGAATTCTCTCCCTTTCCCTAAACATTAGATAGAATTATTTAACACTAGATATCAGATTTAATCCCTTAAATAACATGTTTCTGTATTAATAAATATGTTATGAATATAAATAAAGGACAGTATTTATGTAATTACTGACAAAAACTACAATAAACAAAGAAGCATTTATTATTCGCTATACTTTTTTGTTTTCTTCGTTTATTAATAAATTTGAACAGAAGTATCTGTAAGGGTGGTTTTTGAAAAACTCTAATGAGCACCATTTTAAAATGTAAAAATATATTGGGTATTTCGCTTAAAATAAGAGAGTTGGAGGTTTGAATTGATTTGATTTATTTACAGACGCTCTTTATAATCACAGTCATCAGCGTCCCATCCTATTCAGGACGTGAAACGACCGACAAATTTTGCTCAGAGGCCTCTTCTTTCAGGCTTGAGGTTCTTTTTCGTGCCGTAAATGTACGACGCGGAACCCACGGCTTTACTTCCCTTCCGAATGAAGTCATTCTTAGGATTTTTACACCCGAAAAAATCCATCAGTACTGGTCGGGTTTGAACCCGCGATTTTGGATTTAGAAGGCAAGTATGGTTACCACTAAACCACTGGGAGGAGTTGAATTTTATTTCTTTATACAATAAATGAATACACCAGTGTATTCTCTACATGCTGGCTTACTATCATGCAATAAATGTGTTTATGGCAGATGCTCAGACCAAACGTTTGTCAAACAAGTTAAGACAATGTTGCTGGACAAATGCTTCTATTTTGTTCAGGAATATTTAGAAAGCAACATTTGTAATATGTTATGTATATGATGCAGTGTATTCTTTTGAGTTGAATAAGTTATAATTCTGATCCTAACTATTTCCATGGCAGTTAACAAGGAATGTTAAATTTTTATAAAAGGAAATAGAAAGTAAATTATTGGATATCCTTTCATAAAATTCATACCATGATATTCTTATCTATATTTGGCTTAAATTCATAAGAATAGGGGGCTGGTATTGAAGGAGGAGGATTTTGTTCAAAAAAGCAATGTTTATATTAACTTCAAAAAGTGTTTATACATTACTATCAATGTGTTCTCTAGTTCATTATGGAAGTACATATGAAACTTCAATTGGAACATTTCTTTTTTCCTGTAGCGTTTGAGACTTATTGGAATTTTAGAAGTTACATTATCTAAGAAATTGATACTAATTTTATACATACTTTGCCTATGTAAATGCTTGCAATGCAGACATACACTATTCTGGTATGTTCAAGTATATGTTTCAGCATTTCACCAACATAATATTTATTAAATGGCTGTTAACAATGGAGTGGTATAAATATAAATGCTAATGTAATAAAATTTGTTCACACTAACTCCATTCACTTACATAAAAACTGGACATGTGTTTCGGGAGTGATTCCTCCCATCTTCAGCCTGTAGACCAACTGAGGTCTAAGAGACATATGTCCAGTTTTTATGCAAGTGAATGGAGTTAGTGTGAACAAATTTTATTACATTAGTGTTTATAGTAATATTTATGTTAATCATATTTATTTTTCTATACAAAGCCTTATGGTAAATGAATGAATAAATAAGTGCCTAAATAAACAAATTAAAAATATAAACTTAAGAATGATATCCACAATCAAAATAACTAATATTGAATTAGTAAATGACAGATCCAGATATGGAAACCCTGATAATATTATAATGTTTTGTTATTTTTGAATTTATTATATGAACAATATAAAGTATGCATACCTCTCCATCTTCATCCCCATAACATTTCTGCAGAAGTACGCTGATAAAGAGTAGAAGGAACAGGACCTTGTATTCATAAAGCAACATGGCTCCCAGACTGGTTCAAACTCCTATGATGCTCTCCTTTATTAACCTTCAGAAGAGATTGTTTTTAACTCCTTTGATGCTTCCTTTATCAACCCTCAAGAGAAAGATAATCATTATATAGACTATTAAAGAAGTACTTTGATTTCTTAATGTTCTAACGTCCTGTATAAATATCACTACTTCTTGATAATTAAATGATAAAAGGTACTATCACTGCTATGCTGTCCTTTATAGTTATGAAATAAAAGAAGGTAGTTCAGCCTTGAGTCATTATTTTTGCAAGATAAAATGCAAATATTCTCTGCACAGAAACTGTTGGTTGGTAGATTATAGGCTCAAATTTGATAACTTCATAACAATTTTCTTCGCCCTGTTCTGATTGCCCAAAAGTCAATAGTTTACTTGAAGGATTCCAGCCCACTGGTGTAATCTGCTGTGTTTTGAATGACACAGCAATCCCTAGAAAACACTAACAAAAAATTATTAATTTTTATTATTTTGAATGAACATAAATTATTAAACACTAATCAAGTAAAATGAAAATATTTACTCTTTGATTATCTGGAATGATATATTAGTATTTTTATATTCATTTAGCATATATAAAAATGCCAATGGTACCTAATTAAATCTTCGTTGGGATTTCTTTTTAGTATATTATCACCAGTATAATTCACAGTTTTAGAAGCTTTTAGCAACCAAACTATAAAGATGCTCTTATCATTATTACTTTTAACAGCAATTCCAAACACCTTAAAACCTAAATATTTTGCTTTTAAGGCATCAATTATGAATCTTCATTACTATTTGAAATCTATTTAACTATTTACTGACGATGTAATCATTTTTACTTTCATAACTATAGTACCTAATATTAATGAATTTTACTGTTCTGAATGTTTTCACGTCTTTCATTTAGATTTACACTTCACAAAAAAAAAAAAAAAAAAAAAAAAAAAAAAAAAACCATTTCTCCAACATTCCTTTGTAGTCTGAATATTGTTTTTGTTTTCTGTTTATTTTCCATTAGCTATAAATAAGTAACTTTAGAACCTCACACATTCACATATTCTCTTCAATATACCAGTTGTCATTTGAATTTTTTCTTTTGCTACTATTTAACCAATTAAGCAAACTTACTGTTCTTTTTATTATCATAATTTCATAAACACATACTAATCATGAATCAATAAATACAACTTAACTTCAAACATGTGAAACTGAAGCACAATTGTGATTGTGTTAATCACACCACTTTAATTTTACATCCACCTTCTAGCTCTGACAATAATATCCGAGTCAATACTGGTATGCACAAGTGTTGACAAAGTGCCAGAAACATGATTCCCAGCCCATTGTTTCATATTATAAAAGAATAAAAGTCTGTAAATTTGAGGGAAAAATGCATGCTTCTAGATCAGAAATGATGATATGTTAACATGGAAGTTTAAACTATGTCCTTGTTTAGCTTTAAAAATAATTTTAATTATTTAGAATTATTGGGTAGTGCTGTAATCTTAATTGCAACTTAAGATATACTGCTAAGATGGCACAGCTGCTGTTGCATCAGATGGCAGTGTCTGGTTGCCTAAGTCAGACTGGCCTCCATTATAAAAACAGAATACAGTGAATCAATTTTTTTTTAATAATTTATAAAAATATTAAAAGAGATTTTCCATTATTTAGACAATTTCTGATATAAATGTAATAGTTAAAATCAGCCAAAGCAAATCTTTGTTTTTGAATTAAAGAAAAAAATACAAAGTTAAGATATAAATATAAAATATCATTCAATGTGTCCTATGGTTGGAGTTGGAGTTGGAGTTCTTAGATGGCTACCACAGAAACATCCAGGTGTCCAGCCATCATTTTGAGTAATGACGGTTCGGTGAGCAACTGAAGATGGGAGAGATTCTCCCGAAACCCGTCTTACATTTATGTAAGTAAATGGAGTTTAGTGTAAAAAAATGAATACCTAAGTTTAGGTTGTATAGTGTTTATTATTTGTTACTATAAAAATTACTATTTAGAATATTTCTTCGATGTTACTGGAGATTTCCATTTCCATTTAGGAATACACTTTTTCATTTGATAGTCTGAAAAGTTTAATACAAAACAGAGAAAAGTTTGTTGTCTCTTGTTTTCCCACAGTAAGTTGGAGGTAAGAGCAATTTTATGTCCTCTTCTGGCAAAGAGGAAAAAAGAAATGCCCTTCCACTTCTAAACTTCTTCTCAGACAATGCACTTTGAAGTCACTAATCAGCATCCTTTCCTTGGATAAATTTTGGCTACATATAATATTTCATTATTTTCAAGTTTCTTGTCCTTTAAAGAGCCAAGTACAAAATTATTAACTTTTAACATTGATTTGTCAAAATTGTTAAACTCAGGTGGATAAGCTTGATCATTTTTTTCTTTTTCTATTTCATTGTAGCAGGAAGAGAGATTTGTAACATCATCTTCTTCACCACCACCTTGGATTGTTTCCCTAGCAGTTGTCTTTGGCAATCCTCTCTTTTCACATTTTTTTAAAAATATTTAAATTCTTTTTTCTTGAAGTGCTAATTTTTCAAGAGTATCGGTTGTAAGTACACTCTGCTCTTTGTTTTTACATTTATTTTTTCTTGGATTGACTTTGAAACAATGTGCTACATCTTCTAGACATACAATTGGAAATGAAGGATAATTAAAGCCTTTTTCAGCAATAATTGTTACATTTGTCTGTCTTGCTATTTGAAATGAAGTGTCTTTGAAACATTTCTCAGTAATTGCTACACCCTTCAACAGTCTTGCAGTTTCAAATGAAGAATGAATAAAGCCTTTTTCAGCAATAATTGTTACAAATGTTTGTCTTGCTGTTTGAAATAAAGCATCATTGAAGCATTTCTTAGCAATTGCTACACCCATCAACAATTTTGCAGTTTCAAATGAAGAACCATTGAATTTTTTCAATTCACTTTTTCAACAGTGATACTAGTTTACAAAAAAGTACAGATATTCAAGAGGAAGAAAGCTTAATGAAGAAACCATAACACTTTCAGCAAGAAAAGATAAGAAAATTTTTAAAAAATTCCTATATCATCCATGGTCTATGCAAATATTTCAAGATATTCTAAAAGATTTTAATATTAGATTTATACCAATAAACAGATTTAATGTTAAAAATCTCCTGAATGACAATATTAATGACAATACTTCCTAGAGAAAAAAAGCAGGTATTTTCCAAATAGCATGTGCAGAATGTGAAAAAGTCTGTATTGGAAAAACAAAGAGAAACATAGGCACACAGTTAAAAGAACACTTCAGGAACATATAATATGAACAAATGGAGAAATCAGTGGTAGCATCTCATTTATGGACAGAAAACCACCACATAGTGAAAAAAGTGAAAATTATTAAAACCAGTACAGGGGCTGGAAATTCATGGACCTACCCTCGTACATCCCCTTAGCAACATAAATTATCCAGCAGTTAAAGGCTAGCTGAAAATGCACATGATGGTCAGTGAAACATATTTTACATTTAAACAAATAAGTGGAGCTAATAAGAGTGTGCAGTTCGACTCAATTATAAAATAAACTTAATTATATAATTAGCTTCAGTGTACAAGTTCCAATTGCATTTCAAGTCAAGAGAGTGCTTCTTTTTAAATGCATTCTCAGTATTTACTAAGTCAGTAGCCAATTTCTGTTGCCACACTAAGTTGGAGCACTTTTCTGCAGACACCAAAAAGGCAATAAACATATAAAATAATCATCACAGCTGGAAAATAATTGCTCAACCTTATGGAATGCGTCAATCAAGAGTCTGGGAGGATTATTTTTACTGCTAATATTTACATGAGTGCAGTTTAATAAATTACTTTTATACATTTGTAAAATACTTACTTGTACAACATATGAACGTTACCTGTTCTCACATGCTTGACAATATATCTATAACTTTCCCATCTTAGTATAGTTCTTAACACCTGCACATTCACAGTAAAACGCTATTTTTCCTTTAAACATTATTTTTTTATTGAGCATATTAAATATTATTGACAGTTAGTTTTACTATTGAAATAAATTGAATTGCTGGCATCTTAAAAGGAATGATAAGTGATTATATTTTCATTAATATTATTGCTCAATAGTCTGATAATCAGGTCATTAATTGTTAGAATTAGCAGTGCATGTTTTTGGCCATCCTTTGAGTAATGTGAGAAACAAACCATATTGTTACAGTTTACTTTGTTTTGGTTTAACAGAGCAACATGGTGCCTACTGTGCAGAATGAAAATTAGCTATGATTCCCCTGTCCTTTGTATAAGATGAAACACTATACCATATTGTTAGAGTTTTCTTTGTAATGGTTTCAAAGAACAGTGCAGTGCCTACAATGGAGTATTAAAATAAAATGCTGCATGCCAGGCCTCTAGAATAGGAAAAGCATATCCAACAATATCCTCTTTTTTCTTTTGCATATACTATATACTTTATTTTTCATACTTATGACCTTATTTGCTTCATTAGTAAATAATGAAGTTTCCATTGAAAGCGTCTTGCCATATGGGAGGAAAAATTGTGCCAGTATTTAAATGCAGCATTTTTCTCAAAACTAAATATGGGACATTTCCCCCTCCTATTGAAACCTCATATGCATAGCTTTAGTACAGCAAATTAAGTCTTTTTAGGTTATAACAGTCAAAGCCATAATAGATACTAACATCAAGACTATGTCCATTAAGGTCCTAAAGAACTGAAGTATGTTATTTGTTGGTATTTAAAACATAAAAGACGGTGAGGAAAAGGATAGGAATAGAATAAGTTTGAGCCCAAAATTCTTGGCCTTAATTATGAGTGTTAGCTTGTGAATAGTGAATTTCATACCAGTGCATTCAATAAATTAACTTTTTCCCTTCAAACATGAATGTCTGGAAATGTGGATATATGGTAGCTATAATATAAGAAAAACAAAGGATATCTACAAGAAAAGAATGAGAATATCAGCACTACTGATACAGGCATTTATTTTCAAGGACATATAACTCTCTAAACACATTAATTTACTGGTACACATATATTTTTAACTTAAGATCCAATATCTTACATACATCACACCATAATCTACATTTCTATTGCAGAAAATTATGACCTGCTTATGAAATATATATACTTTTAAAGTGTTCATAATAATTACATTAATTTTCTTTCACTTATAAAAATTCAAATAGGAACTTTGGTTTCATTACAGGAGTGAGTGTACACTCCCAAAATATACTCTGTCACTTCAACAGTTTCATATATTACAATATACATTGGTCCAACAATACAGTGGACTTTGCTACGTGACCATCTTCATAATGTACAATCATCATTTTTTTGGTCACATCTAATTCAACAAATGAGTGCAAATCACTTGCACACAGTAAGAGATGTCTTCAATCAGAAAAATATACTGGTCCACATCTCATCATGAACAATGTCTCATTTAACAAATGGAATTCCTGATGACTTTACTCATGGTACGATCATGTCGGTTCAAGATTGAAAACTGCCTAATTAATTGAAACAAGTTCAAAAACATGCAGAGTCAATGAGCCTTGTTTAAACACTTCATAAAGCCAAAGTTCGCATCACTGAAACAACTTTTCTTGAGATGAAAATGTTGAAATGCTGTTCTTTTTCTGTGTGGTTCAGTATCACCTATTTATAGTCACACAAAAATGTATTTTTAACACTGTACTAATGAACTCATTGATCCAGTCATATGAATCTTCTTCTTGGATCAAACATCCTTGGTGTAAAACACAATTAGGAATAAAACGATAAGAACTGAGATATGGTGATTAAACTCTGTAAAATCAGACACTAATATTTTTTCCAGATTTCTTGGCACCCAACATAAATTCAAGAGTAGACATTATATTCTTATGTTAACAAAATACATTATTCCCATTAATCCAAAAGAAATTATTATTTTTGTTTTCACTTTCTATTATGTAAAGAGATAACTCTATCCTGCAGCCCAAATACTATATGACTATCATATAATAGCACTTTTTATAAAATTTTTATAAAAATATCATGTTGTAACAATATCATAATTAAATATATCACTAAATTAATATATAAATTAATTTAGAACAACCTAATTAAAAGCTAGCATTAACTTAAATAATCATATATTTATTTGTTTATTTATTGCATCAAATGGATTGCATAAATGATATGGGTAATGTTATTGTGAGTAATTAAAAAATTACTGAAAGCTTGTGAATTCCAGATCACCTTAAATATTTTAGACATATTTCTGAGAGCCATCATTTTCTTCATTATCAAATGGCAAACTAAAATTTTTTCATATGACATCTGCTGACTAGTGCACATTTTTGCATGGATGGATTATTATTTGCTACTTCATAATTAAAATAGATGCTTTTAGTTAAATTATGTAAAGCTTATATTAAGATTGACATATCAATATTATCAGGCCTGTATTTGGTACTGATACCCCTGGACAAAAAAAACCTTTACTGCCCATTTTCCTTGCTCTCTCTATGTGTGTGTATTTACTTGTGAGTTCAAAACACTATTACAATTGAACTGATCAAAATACAATACTTAATCAGAATTCATATCCAGAATACCTACACTAATGCACTCTTGCATTAATTAAAATTTCCACATCAGTAGGAGATTTAAATTTCAGGAATTAGACACTTATCCATTCATTCACACATACTTCTTTTGTACAGGGATAAACAACAAGTGAAATGAAGTGAAGGGTTCAGGAGATAAAAGAGGCAATGTTCAGAAATAAAATGTTTTCATAAAATTATTTTAAAGTTTGATTATTCAAATCCTTATTTATAATTTAGCAATGAGCATCTGCTTACATAAAAAAAAAAAAAAAATTAAATTCTGTAAAACTATCAGTTTATAAAATGAGCATGGTAAGTAAAATATGCTAAAAACAATTAAGTTAATAAATATTCAAGAAGAGCAATGTCATTGCCAGTTTTCTATGGCAGTCTATAAACTCCCTGATCAAAGAAACACTTAATATTAATATGTGTATAAAACATTTTTAATCATCCACATCACATATGGGGCAGGGACTTAAAAGTAAAGATGTGCTTCCTTGAAACAAAATTTTTTCAAGTAACTTTATTAAATACTTCTCCTTTAAAAGTGGAATAAAAGCTAAAGGGAAACAAACACATGTAAATGTCAAATTTATAGAAATAGATCTATTTAGTAGACAAGAGGATAATATAATTAAATTATTGATTAAGTCCAGTTTTGTAGTTTGATTCAGTCACACAATTATATGATTTGCTTCAATGTACAAGTTCCAATTAACACCTCAAGTTAATAAACAGATAATTACTTCCTTTCATTACCATTTTCACAAGTCTTATGACTCCTTTTAAGTAAAAATAATGCAATAAAATTTATATTAGACAATTACATAATTGAACTATAAAAATGAATTGGCAGTTGACTATTAAAAAAGGAAATAGCAGAAGAAATGGAAGATAATGTATATGATTGAACATTTAATTTTTAACAAATATGGAAATTCTACCAGCTAACCCCCTCCCCCTTAGATTTTTGCTCTCAATTAAGTTCAATTGATTCACTGGTTATGCACTACTATCATTTGAAGACTGCAATTTTACATATTTTAGAAATCACACTGCTTACTGAAGAAGCTTTTCTATTTGGACCAGAAGTTTTACAATGGAATGAAATAATTCATTTCTAAGAAGTAGCTGCAGGAAGCAACTGTGTGCAATAATTAATACCTTATTGATGCAGACTTCCTTCTCCCTTTTTATACTCTGATTGCATGGATGTTGTCTCTTCATAGCCTGTATAATAATCTTAAATTTGCAATTATTTCCTTACCTAGCTCCTCCATCTATTTAGTAGCATATTTAAAGGATTCCTGTCAACTACCAGATGGTTCTAATATCTCAATTTCCAATTTTACAGATTGGTACCTTCAATTACAACTTTACAGCCAACCCAAAAGATATTTTTTTAAAATTATATGCAAAGTCAGTTAACTTAACCAAATTTAATGAGCACAAATCTGAGCTGGTCCTTTTCATTTATAATTTTACATGTTCAAAGGTTAGCTCATTAAAATAATAATTTATTCTCAATATGAACCATATCATGAGAAAGAAGTGAAATGTTCAGCCAGAGTGTAAATGTTAAAGCTAAAAGTTTAAGCTTCTGCAGTTACAGTACATATGCTCTTATGTTCTGAGAGACACAGTATAATAAACAAAATATTGCTTACCTGGTTATACTTAAATTTAAAGTATAACATATGTGATAGATGCAATGTTAATTGAAGCTGTTATTAAAATACATTTTTAATTGTTATTTTATGATAAAAGTAAATTCATGTTAATTTTTGTCTGAACCTAACTTCTCATCTATTATTTATCTTTCTTGTGTAATTTAATTTTTGCCTTCGCAGTTTCATATTAATTAAAATTATTGCCACTGAAATCTCCTAAAGAATACTGGTAGTTGCTCTTACATGCTTATTTTATGTGCCTACAGATAAGAAATATATGGGTATCTTTTTTCAATATTTTCCTTCATCAGTCATATATTCTTCCTAAGATTTAAAATTATAAAATACCAATAATCCTTGCTTATGTGTAAGTATTAAGTATTGCCTAAAGAGTTGAGTTGATATAAATAACTTAATGTAAAGAATAATAGTATTATGAATAGAAACTTGATTGCTATAATATGTCATACCTTAAATTGATTTAAGTACTTAGAAACCTGGAAAAAATTATATTTTTCAAGAAAGAAGAAAAAGGTTTTACTCCAGAAAGTTGCTATGAATTATTATTTTTCACATAAGTTTATATCATATCAAATATCTTTTTTTAGAGTATTATTCCTGAAAAAGAGTTTTTATTTTTTTCCAAACTCAACTGAATTTATTTATAGAACCACTGATTTTGTTTTAATTCAAAATGGAGCAGAGCCTCGTTTCTTCTTCTTTAATTAATCTGTAAATTTTTACTCACAAAAATTTGACACTAATTCCAAAAAAGGACTTAAGAGTCAAGATGTGACTCAATTCATTGAAGTGAAATATGTATACGTGCCACATCTAAAATTATGTTAAATCATGGATCCACTAGGCTACACCTTTTGACATCATTCTGACAGTATTCTTAAGAGCTTGTCTCTTATTACAGAACCATATGCGGATCACTTCTCTCTCATAGCCTAATTGATGTGCCAGGGCAGTTATCTCTGTACCTGTAAAGCATATAATAAAGAATTATGTTACATTCTGTTTGATATATAATAATTATAACTGAAGAGCATATCATTTAACATATTTAAGTCTGTCATAGGGCTGTAAGACACCACTGTATGATGCCATTGGAAATAGTAAATTGCCAACACATTATAATAACTTCATAATGATTCAGGAATCCTAAATCAAAACTACAGAAACTAGATAGTACAGAAGTAGGACATCTTTTTATCCCCTAGCAGTATATATATTCCTTTTGGAATATGAATGTAATTAATAGGAACAAATCTCTTACCAAAATGAAACACTAGCTATGACATAAATAAAAGCATTGATATATTTATAGAACATAGCCAAATAAAGTGCCTGTATGAATTCAATTTTAGGAAAAAAAATAATAAATATAATGATGATGATGATGATGATGATGATGATGATGATGATGATAACAATAAAAAAAACAAATATAATATTTTATACCTCACAATGAGAAGTGGATCCTTATTTAACTATGTGGGTTCAATCTATTGATAGTGATACTGATGGTACTGGCAAAATCATTTCTGATATCAATAGGCCAAGAATGATCACATCACCAAATTAGGTTAAAGATCAGATAATAATAAAAAACATCATTGTTGCTTAAGTGCAGTATTGATTGTGTTTCTAAGTTACTTGTCCAAATATTCCTCACCCAAAAAAGGCAACTAATAAGTAAATTTAGGCTTATGTACACTTTTGGTAGTTTCTGTCATCACAATTCAATCATCAGTTATTACTCAAATAAATACATAGCTAACATGAAATGCAACTTAAATGAAAGGCAAAAAAAAAAATTATAGAAACTTGAATTCAGAAGAAAAAAGACAAAGCAAATCTGTAAATTATGAAAAATAGGCTTCAGAAAATTACTTTAGAATAACAACATGTAAAAAAAAGACAATAAAGGTAGTACAACAGAAATTTATAACTTAAATGTGGTTAATGGAAGCATTGCAGAAAAGTAGACATTGAAAAGATTCTGGAATAGCCTTTATAAGCAATAAGTTTTAAAATGTGCACCTAAAACTTTCATGAATTTATTTTATATTTCTCAACATGTGCTGATAAAAAAATTATTTTCAAAGAATGGAGAATAGTCAAAAATTATACAATTATTCAAGAAATGAAAGAAATAAAAACTGGAAAACTACTGAGTTGTAATTTTTCTCTATATAAGATCTATGCAAAGGTATAAAATAGGCATTAGATTAACAAAAAATATTAGAAGTAGCATTCCTTAAAGTGCAGATTGGTTTACGACATGAAGATATTGTGCATATAATGCATCCTTTATAAGACAAAAAAATGGAGCAACTTTGGAATTTAATTTAAAAACACTCCTTCTATTTGTGAATTATAATAAAGATTTCAACAAAAGATAGGAGTTTGTAAGAAATAGGGGACTACAAACTAATGCGTAGAAATATTAAAAAATATGCCTGAAGAAACAAAGAATCAGCTTACACAGTAAGAACCTATAGCAGATTATCTATTATTTACTACAATTCTTAATAAAAATAATAAGGTTATACAAAAATGAAGATACAAGAGTAGGTTCATAAGTTTCCGGCCTCACTGATAAGGATTATCTCCTTCACAAAACCCTTATCTGATGTTATATCTTATCCATTAAGTAAATAATTGCAGACTGTAGTTTCTAATCTACTTTGTTCAGCTGTTCAGATATAGTTGCATAAAAAAGGCTATGTGTACAAGATTGTGACATGTTCAAAATGGAGTATTGAGCTATTATTAAGTTCTTCATAAAAGAAGGACCTACTCCAAATGAAATTAAACAGCGATTGGAAGGTGTATATGGGGAAGTATCACCCTCATATTCCACCATAAAAAAATGGGCCAAACTTTTTCAAATGGGTCAAGAAACCATTGAATACAAAGAGCATGCTGATTGGCCCTTGGACACCCTCACTCCTGAAAACATCGCTCTTGTGGAAGGAGAAATTATAGAAGACTGGCAGCTCAAAGCTACAGAAATGGCAGCAAGATTGGGCCTGTCTAAAACAACAGTCCTTTGAATTATATATGAACATTTAAACATGAATAAGGTAGGTGCAAGATGGGTGCCTAAACTTCTTTTCTCAGTTCAAAAGTAGCAACAAGACATCTGTTATCAGGCTTTTTTGGAGCTCTGCCATGGCAACGAGAGAGAGAGAGAGAGAGAGAGAGAAGTTCTGCTAACTATTGTTATTACAGGAAATGAGACTATAGTCTTCTACTATGATTCCTTGTTCAAAAGAGAATCAATGAAATGGCTTAAACCGGGCAAAGAGCTGCCTCTAAAGGCCAAGGTTACTCAGTCAACCACGAAGCTCATGGCCACAATCTTTTGCAACTGTGAAGGAATACTCTTTATTGACTTCAAGGAGAGGAACACCACAGTAAATGGGGAGTACTATGCTGGCCTATTGCACACACCTACATGTTTCCATCAAAGAGAAAAGGTGAGGAAAGCTGAATGGTAATGTGTGCCTTCTTCATGGCAATGAGCCTGTGCACACAACTTTTGTTGCAATGGAAACTCTGAAGAAATGTGGCTTCAAGGAGATTGACCATTCACCCTACAGCCCAGATCTATCTCCCAGTGACTATTTCTTCTCAAAACTCAAAAAGGAACTTTGAAGAAGGAAATTTAAGTATGACAAAGAAGTATGGATACTGTTTATGCCCATTTTGCAGAGAAGGCTTCCGACTATTTTTGGGGAAGGATTGAAAATTAATTAAAAAATGTGAGAAGTATATTGCAATAAAGGGTAACTATATTGAAAAGTGAAATATAGTTTATGTCTTTATCATACCTAGAAAATGGTTAGGCCGGAAACTTATGGATCTACCCTTGTAAAGAGGACATTTAATTATGGACCTAATACCAAAAATTTGGGTATATACTGATAATCAAATTCAATTATATGAAATATACAATTATATAAAATATTTTGAATATAATGACAAAAAACTTAATATAAGCATTAGAATATATTTTTTTAAAAAAATGACAAACAGAGCACTGCATTTAGTTTGTTCAAAAATAACCAAGAAATAAAATTTGAATTCATTTTTTTTAATATAAAATGAAATTGACATTTATGGCAAAATAAATAAAGTTAATTACATAACAAAAACATTAATACAGACAGTAAAAAATAAAGCCTAACTTTACTAATATTAAGATCATATAATTTCCTACCTATTTATCAGTTAATGGACAATGAGGAAATCATATCTTTATTGATTACAAAAAGCAATTTCTCAGATCCAAATATGACAAAAAATGAAACATAGTTATAAATGTTGAGAGACTTTAAATTTTCAATTAAAAATATAAGGACAGTTGGAAAAAATATTTAAATAGAATGACAAATAGTACAATACCTGCACTGATTTAAATTCCACAAGGAAAAAAAAATTGATGAAGACCTAAGAAAGATGGTTCCAGTGATATGGAAACTCAATAGGCTAATGAAGAGCAAAACATGAAGGAATAAGATGACATTTCAAGAGGACTTAAAGAGTATTACAGTTGCAAAATGCTTAAAAAGAAAAGAAAAACAAAGAAGCAAGAAATACAGAAAGAAACAGAACCTGAGCTCATTACTTTAATCTGTAAACTACCATGAATGGCGCCACCAATATAGACAGTGGTAATTTTTTTTTTTTGAATGGTGTTTAATGCCTGTTTTTATTACTGAGGCACCACAGGCGGTGGACACTGATGATACATGAGATGAAATGATATATTGGGAAAGAATTTTTTTAAAGGAAACATTCCAAACCTAAGATTAGGATACCTCCCCAGCATTTTCCTTTTATGAGGACTGAGGAAAACCTGGAAAAAACCTCAGTCAGGGAGGACAGTTCCGGCAGAATTCAAACCCCCAGACCTCTTGCTCACAAGACCACACTTTAACAAACTTGGCCACCTGTGGCGGTACAGTGGTATTTCATTAGGCATACTTGAAAGTAAGAAAGTATTTATTTGTACTTTTATATTTTTTATTATTTTTAGATTTCTTCCAGTATTAGGCTTAAGTTAGGCACAACTTATTTAAGGTTCAATATACCTATTTCTTTTATTTATTATGTTCCATTCAATAAAATTAAACTAAATAATTAAGTAATTTTTTGACAGTTGCTTGAATCAAAGAATAAAACAATTATTATTTTTAATAGTTTCTCAATGAAAAATACACTCCATGCCAATTGATTCTTAAAGCAGTGTGTTGAAATTAGTGTTAGCCTGAATCCTTTAATAAAAAAATATAAATGCACTACCTACTATATGTACAAGTCTATGTAAAATTTTGCTCAAATTTAAGCAAACTGTATGCTTTGTATATATGTAGGTCATTTAACAAAAGAATTCCAGTTCTTCACAGTTGAATAATTAATACCATAAGGTCTTCTGGCATTCTTCTAGTTATTAAACATATCACATATATTAATGAAGCTCATGTAAAGATTAATTTTGCAAAATTTCTTGCATTGATGACTGACTGTGGGATAGATTAGATCAAACACATTCAAAGTTAGGAATCTAAGGTAAATAGTAAAGGCATTTATTAATTAAGCAGACTGAGATTGTATGTCAATTTAGTTGTGTTAACAGTTATTGTAACTTTGAGCTATGAGTTTAATTGCATGTGTTTTGCAGGACAAGGTGATAGTTGAATTATATAATTACAAGAGAGTTAGTAATTAAGTTCATCCTAATAATAGTGTACAATAGTTTTATCTGTAATCATTTAATAATGATTAGTAATGATTATTTCTAAATAACAGCATCATCATTCAATTATATTCTAATTACATTGATTTGGTGTAGACTATGCTTGGTATTTCATAGTTTATAGTTACTCTAGATACAAAAATGTAGCAATATTAATTTTTTCACAATACAACAGATATTCAACCAGCTGGGAGGAAGAATTTTAATTCTTTTTTCAAAATGAGTGATTCTGAAGGAAACATGCCTTCCTTTTTCATAATGAAATAGTAGCTTTGACAGATGCAATGATATTGAATGTTAGCAATTATCTGAAAAATATATCTAACAGGAACTAAACAAAAAGAAAATTTCTATTGCTCAGAAAAAGAATGTAGAGATTAATTCCAAACTATCAATGGAAATTCTATACAATAATTGTCATAAGTTATTAATTTATTTAATTTTAAGGAATGTATCATAAAAGTACACTATAAAGTATGATGTAAAGTTCAAGTGCTTCTTTTTAAGTGAATTTTTATAGGGACCATTTTGAATATGAAGTATGTATGACATGCAAGTATTTAAGCTCATTACCACAGATGGTATGGTAATAAGATGATTTCTACACTCAGAGTAGTAACGAATGTGTTCCCTTGGTGATATGATACTGGATAATAGGTATTATTAAATTATCATGGATAAAAGTACTTTATTTTGTCCAGTTGTAGCTATTTATACTTTGCTCTGGGGATCATCATGCTTCTGAAGTTGCCTATTTAGACTGCAGAAGAAAGCTATTAGGCTTGTATTTGGTCTCTCTTTCTCCGCATAGTCATTGCAGGAATGTTTTCTTAGCTGAAGTATTATAATTATCTGCTATGTTAATACTTGTTTTGTATATATTAAAGAAAATTATTTCAAGTATGATGAGCACAATATATCACACAATTATTACATAACTAATAGGAACATCTTAGATTTATTTAGATGCAGTTATAGTAAAACTCAAGACCTTTTAATATATTTCCATAAATGTTTTCAATGCTCTTCCCATACTGTACAGCAGTTATTTTTTTTTAATAGCTTTATTTGTTTAAGGACAAAATTAAGCAGTCCTTACCAATAACTGTATACATATACATTCATTTTTTGAAATCTTCAACTTAGAGATTGCAGTTATTGTAATATAATCTGCCTTTGTTTCTTTATTTTTAATTAAGATGTTCATGCTACATTTGTTTACAAATTAATGCTAAGTAAGTACTTTGTATACATATTGTATTTCATAAATTGGTTTAAACGTTTTATCATATTATGATGCTTGTAATTCAATACATGTTTCTAAAATATTTCTGCAATAAATCTATTTATAAAATGCACTAATATTATCCCAAATGCAAGTAAGGTGATAAAGATCCAAAGAAATGTATACAATTTACTGACCATATCTTAAGATAAAAACATAGAAAAGATAGAAAAAAATAAAAGTAAAAGGCAATGCCATTCTTTCCCATATCTGATTCCATTTATAACTTTACCTGAGGGGTGTGTATTACGTTCAAAATGGGCATTGAGCAGCTCCAAGGCTTGAGGTGTAAAAGAAGTTCTCCGTTTCCTTTTTTTTGATGGTTCCACACCAATAAATTCTGTGAGATGATTCTGACCACTCTTATACCTGCAATATAAAAAATGTCATATGCATACAAAAATTGTATATAAACATTTTAATACATTAATTGAGAAACAACAAACATATTTTCCCAGGTAAACCACCTAATACTATGTAATTACATGGATCGTAACTATTATTTTTTGAAAAAAATAACTCTCATAGAAGTATTCTAAAGCCCTGGTCTTCATTAATGTTTAGTAATATCTGATTTCTTAGAAGCTATGCTTCCTTAACACATTAATCATTGCAAATTTTACTGTTAAATTTAATTATATGATGTTCATAGGTTCAGTGAATTTTTAACATATCTTCACAATTATATTTATTATATTTATTAATGACTCTCTTAATACAGGGAAGTGGCCTAAGTAGTCCTCATAAAGTATGTAATTCTGATAAACATGCAACTATACAAAAACTTATAGCTAAAATTATTGTATGACGAGTCCAAATACACATATTTGGACTTCACTTATTGTTTATATTTAGAACATGTTTTGCAGATGTTATTTGCATCCTCTGCTGGATAATTCACAGTATTTCTTTCGGGATGCAAATTCTGCTCTGGTGGAGATGTGATGAAATTAAAGTTTATGCTTAAATCCCCAGAAGTGCCGAAGTTCATTAGTGTGTCTTTGTATTTATATATATAAACATTTTTATTTCTCCCATGTTGCTAACTCTGTGGGTCCCTTTGCCGACTTTAATAATTTTGCTTTTTACATTATGTCAAAAAATGAGAAGCCACTGCTAATTTCTCCATCTTGTATTCAATGTTCCTGAAGTATTCTTTTAACCAGTGCTTATGTTTCTTTTTGTTTTTCCGATATAGATTTTTTTTCACATTATGTGCATTTAATTTGGTAAATAGCTGCATTTTTCCTCTGGTGAAATTTTTTCATTAATTTTGCCATTCAAGAGATTTAGAGATTTCTAATGTTAACTCTGATTTTTGACCACAATTTTTTATTAATTTCATTTAGAATATTTTGAAATTTGGTGTAGCCTATGGATGATACGTAAATTTTTTAAAAATTATCTTATATTTTCTGCTGAATGTATTGTGGTTTCTTTAATAAAATAAAATAAAAAAAATATATACATAGAAGAAATAGCTTTTAATGCAGTTATTAAATAAGGACTATTGTTTGTTTTTTCAAATCCATGTCCGAAATATGAACAAAAAAATCTCAATATAAATAAAGTTTCTTCATCAATAGAGGAAAAACCTGGACACTGTGCAATGAAGAAGTAAATATGGTTCAGGTGCAATTTCTTTCAAAGATAAAACCAAGTTTTTTTAATTATGTTCAGTAAAATCTTCATTTATGATATATTATTTTCACTTTTTACAGAAGAAGAGCATGTACATTTCTTACTAAAAACAAAAAACAAAATGAATTTATTAACACCTGAAAAGTTTCAGAGACAGAAAATTTTAGAACTGTAGCTAAGAGTAGTGATGAGGCAGAGAGAAAAAATTCAGGAAAAAAGGAGGAACTGCAGTTATAATGAAATGCACTCCACACACTCGATTTTGCAAAGTCCTAGCTAGGCACAATCACAGTTCAAACTAAGTTAAGATGTGAACTGCAAAAATACTTTTAAGTTTGTGTCTATTCGATTCTAAAAATGTTGATTACTTTGATAAAAATTTCCATACACATTTATTTGGTGAGCTCAAAAAACCATGTATCATTTTTTGATATGCTGTCTTTGAAAGCTGTACTTAAAGTATTATATTCTATGGAACAGCTCCCTCAAAAATCTGTAAACTACATTACAAACTATATGAAATTAAATGGATTCATTAGGTGTGTATTGAAGTGTACTGTGTTCTGAAGTTGGTGGAACTAATTTAACATTTCCTTCTATTACTGAAAATGTTGAAAGAAGTTCAGTAGAAGAAAAGAGAATTAAAATTTGCAGGCAATGCAAGGACAAATTCATATCACAACTTGGTTCTATTATGAATAGAAAATAAAGAGATGTTATATTGAGGAAGCATAATGAGGAATTCTTTGTGAAGGTATCATAATACAGTCAACCAAAAAGAAAGGCAATGGGATTTATGTAAAATAAATAGGTAAGTTGTTTTTGTTTTTGTTATTATTATTATTATTATTATTATTATTATTTATCTATATTATATATTTAGAATATTGTTCCAGGAGATAATTTTATTTTCCTTATGACACAAAATTTGTATCAAAATTATTTTAATTATATTGTCTGTCATTTTTGTCTTATATTAATTGTGATGTTACATTAAATTTGAATCTGATGAAGACCAGTGATAATCCAGATCATGATCTCAGCATAAGCTCTTGTAAGGTTAAGTTTCATATGTAGTCAGTCCTGGTGGTGTAGTGGTAACCATATTTGCCTCCTAAACCCAAGATAGCAGGTTCAAACCTGGCCAGGATTGATGGATTTTTTTTTGGTGTATGGCTTCCTTCTGGAGGAAAGTAAAGCCATGAGTCCTGTGTTGCACATTTATGGCATGAAAAAGAACCTCAAGCCTGAAAGAAGAGTCCTCTGAGCAAAATTTTTTGGCCTTTTCATACCCTGAATTGAATGGGGCCTGATGACCTGAGATGTTAAAGAGTGTCCATAAATAAAACAATAAATAAAAAAGTTTCATATATACAGGTATAGATGTTTTAATAGATCATTGGGTTAGGAGTAGAAAGGCTACATATGGTAGGTATTTTGCTGGTTGCTGTAATTTTCATTATGAATTACTTTGCATTTTACACCATGTCATGGATATGCACATAATAAACTGAATACTATTTGTCATTGAACATTTTCTATAGTCACAATAAAGACTGATTCATGACAAGTATTCCATATCTTTATTTATTTATTTATTTATATATTTTGGTCAATACTACTTGTTGTAAATACATGTAATTATTTCTGTTAAGCACAATATATATATGCATTGATGGTTAGCAAATCAGTAAAAACTGCCATGGAGGCAGAATCATTAAGACATGGACTTGTGAGCTGGAGGCCTGCGGTTTGATTCCACCCAGCATTGTCCTTCCTGACTGAGGTTTTTTCCAGGTTTTCCTCAGTCTTCATAGATGGCAAATGCCAGGGAGGTACCCTTAAACTTAGGCCTGGAACACTTCCTTCCTTAAAAAAATCCTTTCCCAATTTATCATTTCATCTCATGTATCATCAGTGTCCACTGTCTGTGGTGCTTCAGTAATAAAAATGGGCGTTAAATACTACTCAAAATCTCATTTCCTGTATCATCATTGTCCACCACCTGTAGTGCTTCAGTAGCAAAATGGCCATTAAATAAAATTTAAAAAAAAAATTAAATCAGTATAAAAGTACTTGTATCATTTTGAAAGCTCAAGAATAACTTTTCAGATATAATAAAAATATTGCATTGAAAGCTGCCTGGCAAATCATATGAGTTTTGAATAGCTATTTATCTTTCTTCTTCAAGAGCTCCTTGATTCCCTTCAACCTGTGAAAGAATACATATCCTTCTGCAATTTTGAAAGATATCTACTTTCATGTTTCATTTGTGTTATATGTGAACATTTTGTTATAGTTGGTTATATTGTTCTTAAGAGTTAATGGCCTTTAGCATTAGCGATAAATGCGAAACATTTCCAATATGTATGTAGTTCAGTATTTTTCATTTTCACAAGTTTTAAAATAAAGATTTAGTTTTTGAATATGGGATAAAATGCAAAAAGTGTTAAGTTTGCGATGTGATTTGTTTTTTGTGAAATAAAAATGTGAAATGAATGTTTATTGAAATTATAAATTCCCAAAACCAACAACATGAAATAAATTTTATTAAAATAAACACTCAGTCTTCCACTCTCAGTAATCCACAGAGTGTTTGATGTGTTTCTTATTTTCTTCAAGTTAATTACATAATCTAATAAAAAATCAATAATTTCCATAAAGTAATCATCTTTTTCACCTACAATGGGAAGAAGCAAAGTTAATAAATAAGCATACTGAAAATTACAAATCAGAATAATTTTATGTTTGTGTTTCTAATTTCCAATATGCTAATTTGTCAGCCATCAATCTATATTTGGCATAGGAAAAGAACATTTTAGACAAGCACTGTAAAAGAAAGACCCACATAAATGGAAAAGAACATTGCTCTAAAAATAGGAAGATTAAAGAACCCTTAACCCACATGTGGCTGCTATATGAGCATTATGCTCACGATTATTTTAAAGCCTAAAAACCTTTTAGTTCCTTATATTATGAGTTTATTATTTTTTTCTAGCTAACTTTTTGTTCTTCTTGCATAAGCTGGTACAATCTAAAGTTTATGCGTCATCATACCTGCCCATAATTAGGTTCTCCTCAAGATCCCATGTGCTATTGTGAGCATTTCTCTCATCACGCGACCAACCGTGTAGGGGTTTTTCTGGAGATGCTGGAGGATTACTGTAACCAAAATGGACGTCCATACACTGAAAATTGTTCTATATTTAAAAGTTTCATTGTCCTACAAAGCCTTCTTTTGTCCTCAAAATTCCACTTTCTTTTGAATAGCCCATTTGTACCATTAGCCAAAACATTGTTACCACCAACCTGACAAGAATATTTTTCCACTTAGTGAGAAGACTTGAGTGACCATTTGTGTATTTTTTTCTTGATGTTCAAGAATTAAACACATGGCATATGCTTTTCTTGTGCAAAAATGAGTACAGTAGAAGGAGAAGACTAGTTAAATTAGCACTGCAACAAAATTAAGGACATTTCTACTTTTCTAAATTTTAACAATCTCCTATTGTTATAGAATGCTCATAGGAAAGGATAAAACCCTTATAGGTTAGTCTAATATGAATGTATTAATTTTATTTTACGAAAATAAACCAACATCCAGAAAAATAAACAAAACTGTATCTTGACCATCTGCAGGTTAAGTAGAAGGCAACATGCCAAGAAATGGAAAAGAGGGCAAAAAAAATGAAAAGCTTTTGTTCAGATACTATTAAAATGTACATTCAGGCAAACATTCCAACTAACAAGTTGGATGAATCTTCCTGCTTTCTGTAAATATCTCATAAAGTAAGTAACTCAGTTTATCTCAATATTCATTAAAGTTGGAATCTAACACAATTAAGCATGCATTAACAATCTCTTTTGAGTCAAACTATTTAAACACATTCTTTTTGGTTTCACTCACTGGAGATTTACTCAGGACATGTTTCATGAACCCTCGTCCACATCCTCTATTGTTAAATGACTGTTGGATCATTCAATGAAATTGGATTGGTAGGTGTCTAGGTTGACTCTGGTAGTCTTGCAATAAATTTGAGCTATCTGCTTCTGGGATCTCAAAATTCATTAAGTTTTTTTGAATAGAGGGGATTTTCACAGTGAAATATAGTATAATATAACAAATTATTATTGAGAAAATTGCTCAAATTTTACTAATTTGTTCCACTTACAAGGACATGTTTTAAAGGAGCTGCCTTCATCTTCAGCATGGTTCCACTCATGAGTGGAATCCTTTCCCAACTGTTTAATTCCTTTGGTTGTTAAGCTGTTTTTAATAACTTGATTCTTTTTTTTATCTTGTGGTTTTTATTCCAATAATGCAAAGACACCACTGATTTTTCTATTTGCTTGTAATGAATGTGTCTCCAATGTTCCTTCAACCTTATGCCTATACTTTTCTTTGTTTTTTCCTCAACAGATTATTTCATAATCCTGCCAATAACTCTGGTAAATTCTGGATTTTTTCTCTTTTGCCCTGGAATCTGTTTTGTTTAATTTCAAACTGAATTGGTTTTGAGGAGCTAAGATGATACTGTACTGCCTTACATTTTTTGAAATTTCTCATTTCTACTGGTGGTATGTGAACTGTTTAAACATTTTTTCCCCCTACTAAAGCGCTCCAAATTGTGAATAATTTAATTATATTCTGTTTTTGAAAATTTTATTTATTTATTTATTTTTATCATCTCTTTACTGTAACACATTTGACTTAATGGCTACTATTATGTTTAAATATTTTTTCATGTATATTTACTAGTTTGTATGTCATGCCATTGAATGTTGCTTCTTTATGTGATCTAGGATTGAAACTATGGTATAACAGTTTGATATAATTGTCTGTTTGCATGTCTTTTCTGTAGATGTCAAATTCAATTTTATTATTACATTTTATTATCTTCAAATCTAAAAATGACATTTCTGTTGCACTTTTGAATTTAATTATAAGCTTTTGTAGGCTTAAACATTTTACAGCTCTTTCAGATGTTTTTTGTTTATCATGGCGAATACATGATCTACATATCTGTTCTAACCTTTAATAACGTGCTGGAAAGTCTTAGTGATGTGCATCTTAAAATTGCTCATGAATAGGTTGGCTAGGAGAGGTGGTAATGGACTGCCCATTACTAGCCCTGCTTTTTGTTCACAGATTTTGTCATCAAATACAAAAAATGCTTGAATATACTGGGAAATAATGCCTCAACATCAAATGAAAACAATGAGTCATTTGGTGATAATTCTTGGCCTTTAATTTATTTGTCAGGTTCATCGAGATTTTTTGAACTTAAGCTACAAATATAGGCAATGAATAAAAATGTTTTGATAACCAATTTGCTAACAGGGTTGTGATACTTAAGTTATTAATAACTGACTTATTCTTTTTCCAGATTTGTGGATCTTCAGAAGACCATATTCTAACTAAAGATAGGTTATGGTTCTTAATTTTATTCAGTTCTGTTTTTGAATTCATAGTACTATTTTTCAACAGTTCTTATATGGATTTAATGCATTTATTCAATGGGTTCATTTTAACTTTAACAAATTCCTAACTTTTTAATAGCTCTTGCATGCTTTGCTTACAATATTCTTTACCTAAAATAACAAATTTGTTTCCCTATCAGACTTTATGTAAAACACATTTTTTTATTCAGGGTCTTAGTTAGTTTTTGATATGATCATGGGTCAATGATATTACTTTTAATTATTTGTAGTATTTTTTCAGATGTTTTTCAAAAGAAACTTTTATTTGTTGTGTTCAAACTATCTATTGCCAACTCTATATCTGCTATATAATCATCTTGATTGAACAAAAAAGCGGCATAATTGTTAATACCTTTGTTAAGGAATTCTAGTTCTTCTGTGTTGAAACTGTCATTTGAAAGGTTGACAACATTTAGGCTAAGCTTAGAGATTATGTTGCTCCTATTCATAGGTTTTTTTTATATAAGTGCTTACATTTGCTTTTTTGGCAGCTGACTTTCTGTTTCACTTGGAAACTGATACATTCCAAGGCATTTCCTTCCAAAGTTTCCCTTTTTATAATTTTTATAAAATTTTTTATAATTTTAAACATAATTCATATAACTTCATTTCTATTATATTAATATCTTATACTGCTTATGTTCTTCCACCTAGAAATGGAAGAATATAAAAATGGAATTATATGAATTATAAGTGTACTTACGAAGCTGTTGACAATGGAGTGGTATATATATAAACAATGTATACAGTTTTTTTCACACTAACTCCATTCACTTACATAAATTTGGAACATATGTTTCGGGAGCGATCCCTCCCATCTTCAGCCTGTTGACAAACTGTCGTTAAACGTGGCGGTTGGGTCTCTTGATGTTCTTGTGGCGGCATCTGTTGGTATTATTAGGAATTTGCTGAGTTCATCCAATGGAGGGATATCGAAATTCATCAAATTATCCTTATTTTTTGTAATGAAAATGTTTTCCCAAGTGGAAAGTTCTATTGCATTATGAAGTTGTTTAAGTAGTTTTAGTAGTTTAGTAGTAGTTCAAGTAGTTTTATCTCAGCAATAGCAGCGCACTTTTGGAATAAAAATCATGAAATTAAATCAGAGATAAAACTACTTAAACAACTTCATAATGCAATAGAACTTTCCACTTGGGAAAACATTTTCATTACAAAAAATAAGGATAATTTGATGAATTTCGATATCCCTCCATTGGATGAACTCAGCAAATTCCTAATAATACCAACAGATGCCGCCACAAGAACATCAAGAGACCCAACCGCCACGTTTAATGACAGTTTGTCAACAGGCTGAAGATGGGAGGGATCGCTCCCGAAACATATGTTCCAAATTTATGTAAGTGAATGGAGTTAGTGTGAAAAAAACTGTATACATTGTTTATATATGAATTATGTTTAAAATTATAAAAATTGTTATGCAGAGGAGTTAAGGAAACTTGGGGAGCTTTCTTTTCCATAAGTTTTTGCTCCTGGCTATCTTTGTTATATCTTTCCACTTTTCTAATAAATATTTCAGTATATTTTTTCTTTCATACACCTGCTCATGAAATGTATGTCTACCACCCTTAATCTTCTTCTTTTTTTTAATTTCAGATTCATAAACAAGAAATAAAATTATACATGAAAAGTAAAAATTCCATAAACAGAAAAGAATTAGCAGGGGGAAAAATATTTAACTAGTTCATGTACCACTCAGTTCATCAGATTAATTGTGAGGATTGTGAAAAAATCTATATAAGAAAGAGAAATATAGGTATAAGGTTGAAGAAACAATGGAGAAACGTCTGTTACAAGCAAACAGAAAAATCAGTGGTGGCATAGCATTTTTGGAATAAAAACTATGAGATAGATAAAAGCATCAATTTATTAAAAATTGTTCAAAACCAAAAGAATTAAACATATCAGAAAGGATTTGCCTAAAAAGCATGAGCAAAATTTAATGAATTTTCACACCCCAAAAGCAGAAGTTCTTTATTCAATTTTATTGCAAGACCACTAGAGCCAACCCAGACACCTAGCAACCAACTTCTAAAAATGATCCAACAGTTGTTTAACAACTGAAGATATGGACGAGGGTCCACAAAACATACCTTGAGTAAGTGAAGCCAAAAAGAATGCATTTAAATAGTTTAACTCAGAAGAGATTATTAACTCAATTTATTTTTACATTTTAGATTCCAATAAGCTACATTTCTAATTACTTTAATATTAAATGAAGAATAATAAAAATTTCATTCAACCTACATTTGTAATTTAAAATATTTATTTTTACATTGAGTATGAAAGTAAAGTTAGATATTATTTTTAATATAAAAATACAATTTTTTGAATAAACTATGTTAAATTTTTTAAAAAATTAAATATGCTAAATACATCTCAAAATATAAATTAAATTTAATTGATAGTTTGCTGTTAATTTCGGATAAGTTTTCAAATTAACTTTATATTTACTTAATAGATATACTGCAGCATTAGATGATCTTCCTCAGGAAAGCATCCTTTACAGCGATTATGCTCCATATAGTGGAAATTTATGAGGGAATAATGAAAGATGCTTTATAGGAGAAGCCTAATATCATCATAGCAGACAAGACTTCTGATAGCCTAGGAGGATATGTCTTCACAGAGATTTTCACAATAATCACAACCACTTTAGAACAGAAAGTTTATCTGTGCAGCTGTAATCTTCTTGATGCTGCCAATGGAATAACTTGTGATCAAGCCATTACACACACTCTCAAATAATGCAATTATTCCTATGACAATGTTTGAGGTAGGTTTCAAACCCTGCCAGATATATGAGTAACAATATGTTTTCAAGCATTACAGACAATTATTGAACATGTTTCATTTTCAGTGTTGGAGATGTTATATTAAAAGAACTGTTGCACCTTAGGTTTCCTTTCAAATTTAAAATATTCATGAAAGTTAAAAAGTGCTTATTTAATGTTTGTACAGCAAGAGTGTCCCAATCTTCTTCTTGTCCTGTTTCCAGCTCCAAAATGAATGAGATTTTTTGCTTAATTCCTTTGTTTATCCTCATACATAAATTGCTATCCTTAGCAAGTTTTATCAATTTGTTCATGAGAATTTTCTGAATAGCAGTAGTGAAACAGTGCTAAGTATGTATAGAGATACTACTACTCTACAACAACAACAACAACAACAACAACAACAACAATAATAATATCCATAATTATGTACAATTACTTGAATAGTGAATAGCCACTTGTTGAAAATAAAGACCAGTTTGTGCTTCTGAACACAACCTAAGTCACAGGCAGGCTGTTATTGTAGTATAATGACATAATGTAATTGTGAATAGTATTGACATGAATCATCCATCAATGATATATTTGTTCCTTTATGAAAACCATAGAAATTTATCACTTTCTTCATTAAAACCAGAAATGTAAAGAAGTAATGGATAGTAGATGGAAATATAAAGAAATAATCATACTACATCAACAAAATGTCAATATCAAGCGGCTGCTTCAAAACCAAAATGGTTATTTCTATTTGTTTTATTAGATTCGTTTTATAGGTAGTTTGTCTTATTTTATACCTCTAACCTCTGCATGTTTTATAGTGTTTATTGATTAAATTAAATGCAGTCAGCAGCTGTTTTCTAATATGAAAGCATATTGAAAAGAACAGCTTTAACTTCCAACCTCAATGTTTGAGCATTTTAAGGCATTACTTGATAGATTATATGCATGAGTTAATATGGATTAGAATCTTGCACAACTTCTATACTTTTTATTTTTTCATTGTTTGCATGACCAGCAACTAAATATAGAGTTAATTTTTAAATATAATATATGTTTTAATGCTTGTAGCTTTAAAATGTATATTGCTGCTTTGAAACCTTTTTACTGTGGCCTTAAAAATAAATGTTTACATTTTAGACACACTTCAGTCTCTATTAAAAAATTAAAATAAACAAACAAAACTGAATATAATAATACATTTTAAAAATACTTCATTTCTAGTCCATTATGCCTTTCAAGCTTGTTAATTCTTCTCTGCATGGAATCTATAGCTGGCAAAAATAATTTGGCCATTCTGCAAGGGAATCCCACATGTCTTCAACCCTGCGCCATAGCACGACAGATGTCCTGGGAGTTGGGAGACAGAAATTTCAGAATGTCTCCTTTATTTCTGTGTATATATTCTGAATGGGGTGTAGATCAGGTGATTAGGGAGGTTGAAATATGAGGGTAGGTCCATAAATTTCCAGCCTCGCCAATATGGATTATCAACTTCATAAAATCTTTATCTGGTGTCATACATTATCTGCTAAGTAAATAATTACAGCTGTAACTTCTGTTTTGCTGTGTTCAGTTGTTAAGATATACTTGTATAAAGAAGGCTATGTGTTGAAGATTGTGATATGTTCAAAATGCAGTATTGAGCTGTTATTAAGTTCTTCACAAAAGAAGGAATTACTCCAAATGAACTTTTAAACAGCCATTGGATGATATATATGGAGAAGCATTCTTCTCCTATTCTACCATAAAAGAATGGGCCAAACTTTTTCGAATGGGTCGAGAAAGCATTGAAGATGAAGAGAGTGCACGTTGGCCCTTGGAGGTGCTCACTCCTGAAAACATTGCTCTTGTGGAAGAAAAAATTATGGAAGACTGGAGGCTCAAAGTTACCGAAATAGCAGCAAGGTTGAGCCTTTCTAAAACAACAGTCCTTCGAATTATTCATGAACATTTAAACATGAATAAGATTAGTGCAAGATGGGTGCCTAGACTTCTTTCCTCAGTCCAAAAGCAGCAACAAGTCATCTGTTTTCATGCATTTTTGGAACTCTTGCCGTGGCAATGAGAGAGAAGTTCTGCAAACCATTGTTACAGGAGATCAAACTGTGGTCCTCTACTATGTTTCCTGGTCCAAAAGAGAATCAATGGAGTGGCGTAAATCTGGCTAAGCACCACCTCTAAAAGCCAAGGTTAGTCACTTAACCAAGAAGATCATAGCCACAATCTTTTGAGATTGTGAAGGAATACTTTTCATTGACTTCAAGGAGAGGAACACCAGAGTAAATGGGGAGTACTATGCTGGCCTACTGTACAGACTACATGCTTCTATCAAAGAGAAAAGATGAAGCAAACTGAGTGGTGATGTGCGCGTTCTTCACGACATTGCACCTGCCTATGCACACAGCTCTTGTTGCAAAGGAAGCTGTGAAGAAATGTGGCTTCAAGAAAATTGACCATCCCCCTACAGCCCAGATCTAGCTCCCAGTGACTATTTCTTCTTCTTAAAACTCAAGAAGGATCTTCGAGGAAGGACATTTAAGTGTGAAGAAGAAGTTATGGATATTGTTTATGCCCATTTTTTTTTTGGTTGGATTGAAATGTTAATTCAAAGATGTGAGAAATGTATTGCAATAAAGAATAATTATATTGAAAAGTGAAATATAGTTTTTGTCTTAATCATACCTAGAAAATAGCTAGGCCAGAAACTTATGGACCTACCCCAGTGAGAACGTATCATGCCTATCAAACCAACACTGAACTATCCTTGACTTGTGAACACTATGGTTATGCTGCAGGAACAGGATTGTTGCCTGGCAGAGGGAACTAAATGAATTCTAAATTGTCGTGGTGTTCAAACTTCCGCATATTTGTTCAAGGTGTCCAAGGCCTTAGAATGAAATTGAGCTCCTATATAAGACACTAATGCGACTACTGTGAGCACGAGTAGCTATGTAATATTTATCATATCAGTTACAATGTAGTTGGTACATCTCACTGGCCCACTATATGACTAAACTACATTTTTCATTCGCGATTAATTGCAGCACAATATAGTTGATTGAAAGTCACTTCTAGGCATGAAATTGAAGTTGTCATTTTTTGATAGTGTTACAGCAGATGAATGTTTTGAGGAATTTGAATCCTTAAATATTGCAGTTGTATGAAAACATAAGTCACTGTAATTATTATGTTGTGATGAGTTAAACTCACTCATTCAGCTTCACTAACTTATTTTTCATTAGAATATGTTTCACAGTCCCTTGTCTGTAGCATTAGCTACTTGTTGACTGTTGGATGAATTATCATAATCCTTGGAATGCATACTGTTTCTCTCTGGCAGACATCTGAATGAACCTAAAATTAGTATTTTCTTTCCCTGGAGTATCAAAGTATACCAGCCAAATTTTTAATTGTGGATTTAAATTTTTCTCACGTGTTAGTTCTGTATACCCTTTTACTGCCTAGCAATTCTATTTTTTCTTCAATTTCATGATTTTCTGTCAAAAAATGAACTCCCACAGAAGATTTATTTATTTTAATATAGATTTAAATAGTTGGGATTTTCCACAGACTGGAACCGTGCTGACAATGAAGAAAATTTGCCTTTGAAACATGTCCAAGTATGTGGAACAAAATTAATGAAATTTGAGTGGTTTCCTGATAAATAATTTGTTATATGAATTCTCTATTTACTAGTACTTATGTTTCCTCTTTCTGTCAGGTAGGTACTTATGTTTTTTCTGTGTAAGTAGTTTCTGTGTATCCTTTCTGTATATTTCAAATTGCAACTTTAAATTTGTTTATCATTTTGAGGCTCAGAAATGGTAGCATATTGTTTCTTTCCTTTTCAAAAGTAAATTATAACCATTCAAGCAGTTTTATGGCATCATTAATATACCTTTTATTCACTATTGCAAGAGTATCATCAATGTACCTTCACCAAATTTTCAATATGTATGAAAAGGATTTTATAATATGTATGGGTATTCAAATCTGCACATAAATAGATTAGCTAAGAAGGAGATAAGAGGCATCCCATAGTTAAATCTGATTCTTGCTTATAGAATTTTCTCTTAAAAGTAAAGTAAACCTGATTTATACATATTTCTATAAGATTTATGTATTCATCTATATGCCTACAGTTAATGTCAATTGATTTTAGCCTTCTCTTAGGTACTTTAACAGTTTGTTTTTTGGTGTACCTGGAAACACAGACTTCACATACAAAGAAACAAAAAAATCAGTGGGTTATAATTTTTTATCTTTTATTCTATCTAATAGTTCAAATGAGTTCTTTGTGCTAAGAGTTTCAAATTTTGACAGAAAATGAAATCTAGTTTTTCAATCACTTTGCTAAATGATATGAAGGTGTGTTGATGTTGTTTATAATGGGTTGCATGCCTGATCATTGCCAAGTTTATGAATTTTTGGTAGATCATATAGTACTTTTCTAACTTTGAATTGCTCTGTTTAATTTTACGGTTTTCTATTTTTGATATAATACAGTTACATTTTAAATTATTTCTTATAGATTTTATGTACTCATTTAATGGATCAGTCTTTATTTTTCCAAATTCTTTACTCCTTAGTAAGCTCAGATTCTAGTAATGTAATTCTGTCAGTCCAATATCACTAACTTATTATCTTTGTCGGTTTTTGTATAAATTGATTCTCTTATCATAATTACCTTTTTGTGATCACCATTTCCATATTTTTGTTTATTTATTTCTTGCTAATAATATCTTTTTCATCAAAGCTTAGCCCATCTATGGCTATCTTAATATATACTGCAAAATCTTCTAAATCCTTGGAGCAGACTATGCACATTTTAAAGCCTTTATTTAATAATTTCAGCTCTTCTTTTCCAAATAATTCTTTCAAATTTTTACTTCCCCTTGGATTTTGTTACAAGTTTTTCATCTTCATTTTCAGAGTACACATTTTAAAGTCTTTGTTTAATAATTTCAACTCTTCTTTCCCAAAGAATTCTTTCAAATTTTTGCTTCTCTTTGGGTTTTGTTACAAGTTTTTCATCTTCATTTTCAGAAGATTTACTTTCCTGTTTATATGATAATTAACATGAAAAAATTATTCTCTTTCCAATTTGTCTCAAACAAGGTTTACCAGTATCTTCAAAAGCTTGAAGTGTTCTTCATACAGCTGCAGATCCAATTGTGCTAATTTTTTATACTTTTTGACTTTTAAATTTCTAAAACATTCCTCTTAGTAGCTATTTGTTTATGACTATAATTATATGTAACAATTTTCTGAACAAATTTTCAGTATGTGACATCTCTCCCAACAGTTGACAAGCAGCTGATCATGCAGACAAGAGCCCATGAAACATGTTTTGATGAAAAGTAAGTTAGTAAAACTGAAAGAATGTTTACTTTGACTCATCACAATATATTAATAATTCATTTCACTATGACAATTCCAATGTATTTTATGTTAAGAATAAGTTACTGTCTTCTTCTGTTGATGGCACTCAAATTGAGGTTCTCTTTTTTTCTTTACTTCTGCAAGCATGAAATGTATATAGGCCCTGACAAATAGTTTTGATGATACAAGATTTTTCCAGTAATATAAATATGATTTGACTGTGACAAATAGAAGATGTATGATGAAAGACATTCAGTCAAAGCATGTGCTTGTTAAATTTCATTGCCTAAATATCTTGCATGTAATGTTTACCATTACTTTATGGGTTCAAATTATAATATGGTTTGAGTTCATCACAAAATTTGTTTATATGCTTCATTATCTATTTCCTGTGAACAACCTACAATATGAATCAAAAATGCTGCAAAATGCTAAATTATAATTCAAAATGCTAAATTTTAAAATTATAAATACTAAAAACTACAAACTTTATTCTATATGAATGTTTTCTATTTTTCCTATTCAGAATATGAATGAATGAATTTATTTCTTCCAATTTCAAATTACATTCAGATTTGATATTTTAAACGTATAAATGCAACCAAATTCATGCAATTTGAACAAACAAGTTAACATTAAAAGCAAAGTAAGCAATATGCTTTCATATTTTCTGTTACTACTTATGGGGCTAGAGCCTTGGACAATACAGAAAGTACTAACTCCCCTTTTGACTAAAGTGAGATTTCTGTCTTTGAAGTATTCAGTGCATATACATCGTTATATAAATGAAAACTGACATGGGTTGCCAAAGTTGTTAAGACATGGATCTTTGAATAGAAGGTCTGCAGTTTGACTGCCACCAATGCTGTTCACATTGAATAAGAATTTTTCCAGATTTTGCTGAATTCACATCAATGCCTAAGAGGTAACCCTAAAAATTAGGCCTAGAATGCCTTATTCCCATTAAAAAAATAATTCCTTTCCCAATTTATCATTTCATCTCGTATCATCTGTACCCCAACACCCGTGCATGATACACGAATATGAAAACACGCTTTAAATGATGTTAAAAATAATAATGTGTATAAACATGAAAATGTTAAAAAATAGAGAGCTTGGTGATTGTGACACAAGTATTAAATAGTGATCATAAAGGCTGCACTATTACTTTTCTGATCCCTAACAGTAAATATCATGTGCTAATGAGAAGAGACCTGGGTTGATATCATTTGGATACTAACTGTAGAAAGTTTGAGCAGCTACTACATCAATGTTTCTCAGACTTATTTTTTCCAGATTCAACCCTAACAGTTTACATGAAAGCACTATAAGTAATCACACAGATAGAACAAACATGTTAAAATTTGACATTCTTGAAAGAAAAGAAAGGGAAGAAAAAATAAAAATGAAAAAACATATGATTGTGGATCATTCTTAAGTGCCTGTCATATCTACTGTTCCTATGTTTCCCATTCAGAGCATACTAATTATCATTCAAACTAAACTTAAAGAAATATCAACCAAATGCAATATTATTTCTATTATTACCGTTCTTCAGCTTCCTTCATCCACATTTCAAGTACAGGTTTAATCTTTTGTGCACTCTTGGGTGTAATATCCAGTTTTTCGAACCTGAGAACAAATCAGAAACAAACAATTTTAATATTTTTATCAATATATAACTATTAAAGAAGGATATGCTACATATATTTATTCCATGCCCATGCACATTACATTAAAAATGCATTAAAATAACCCAGGAATTATAATGAAATTCATTGAGTATAAGAATTAATGTTTTGTCCTTTTGCAGTTTTTTAAATTTTTATTCAATAATATGAAAAAGATATGTGAATTTATTAAAACATATTTATTTTAAAGATATTAACAGAAAAACTGGAAATTACTTGAATTATTCATTACTGGTTTCTAGAAAAATCTCTGCCAGATATACTGTTATTATATAGAGTACTTTGATTGCAGAGTTTTGAGAAATACATTTTCTTAATACAGATACATTAGATACCAAAACACATTAGCATTGCACGGAAGGGGATTGGCAGCAAAAGTTTTACAATAAATTATGATACAATGCTGCTGCATCTACTGGGTTATATTTGAAAACCTACTAACTTGTACGTTCTAAACCATGCACTTATACAGAAGACATGCACAAGTAAAAGTTAAAAGCAAAGACATGTAGCAAAGCATGCTTGAATAAATAAATTGGATAAGCAAAATATAATGCTAATAGAAACAAATAAAAAGCAATACTGTGAATAAGTTAAAGAAATATGAAATTATTTTAACTCTTAGCACTTATCAGCTTCAGCATCTCTAACATTAGGCATTCAAAACGATTTAACAGCAATGAAGAAAAAGAACACCCTGGTTCCTTATGCACATTTGCAGTTAAATATTCTAAGGAAAGATGCCTTGGAAGTGCTAGGAATTAAACTTGTTCAACCAGCATGCAGACAGGTGAGCAGAGTTGCCAACTGATTTTCAGTATCTTGTATTAATTGAAGAAAAATTTCACACAGCGCTCTGTAAGAAGCACAAGGAAGTTTTGAATGAGTTGCTGGAAAATTATTCAACATCTTAGATATTTAACTGTCAATGTTCACAATTTTCTGGATCCCAAGTTGGCAACACTGCAAAGTCAAATCATATTAAAATGCCAATGCCCTGGCTCACTTACTAACCAAAGTTAAATTAAGGGAGCAGGTGAAGTATTAGAACTAAAGAGGAGAAATTACAATGATTTGAACTGAAAAATTTAAGAATAATAAATTTGTGGAAGAAGGAAGGACTTTTTTATATAACAAAATTAAATGTGGAGTTAAGTCACTGTGATCCATAAACAATACATAAAATCATCACATACTGTCTATGGCACTTTTATGATTTCTCTATACATGTATAGAGATACTCTCTGCATGCTGATTCCTTATACATTTCATGCAGAAAAGAAATTTTAGATTATAATAATAATTTCCAAGCCATTCAAATCTCCCCAGTTATATTAACATAATGTTCTTATAGAAATTTAATATTCTAATTAATTATTTCTTTCACAATTCAGCATAAATTAGCATGGCACTAATATTTTGTTAGAATACCTATATTTTATAAGATAATGTAAACTGCATTTTAGAAGAGTACATAACTCCAAAAGCATATTTCATTCACGCATTTGTTATTGAAATAACTTTCATTGCTTTTTAATGCAGTATGATGTTTAATATAGCTTTAATGTTATAAATTTTCAGAGTAAAAGACATAAAAATAAGGGGCAAGAAAGTTAACAAGCTATAGAAAGTGTATACAGGGTGCAGATAAAAGAAATAAGAAATGAAATACAGAAGGAGATAAAGTGAAAGAAAAGAACTCAACATAACTGAGGATGCTATATATTCTGCGATATAAAAAGTAACTGTTTGATGACGTACATAGCTTGATGCTGTGAGGCAAGCTGCGCAGCACAGTACATCTGAGTAGCCAGGGCACTGGGGAGAGAATACCACAAGCAAACATTACTTTTTCCTTTCTTAGAATACCACACACATGGTAGGTAGGATCTACATATAACAACCTGGCAGCTGCCCCTTGGAATTTCAACAGTTAGGATCTTTTTTCCTTTTTATTCACACTGTCAGTTGGACAACCTTATTTAATTTATTTCAGAATATAATGAATTCATTCATTGTATGTGACTAAAATAATTACAGTTTCTAAACATTATATTTTTACATATCATTTACAATATTAAATGCATGTTACATAAACTTTCCTCTGAAAGTTTCATGAGAGAAAAAGGAAACAAGTTGTGATGTTCAAATAGGTTTGCAAACATTTTTATCACAGGCCATTTTGGACTGCATTATTAAAGCTTAATTTTATAAGATAACTGTTTAAATAAGAAATCAAGTCCCATCATATAATATTTATTCCCAGTTTTACATAGTTAATAACTGTTGCCGCGTACAAATCTTACATACATTTACGGCAGGAAAAAGAATCTTAAGCCTGAAAGAAGAGACCTCTGAGCAAAATTTGTCAGCTGTTTCACGCCCTGATTTGAATGGGATGCTGATGACCTGTGATGTTAAAAAAAAAAATAAAATCTTACCCAGTAAATGTTTCTTACAAATATTCAAATAAAGAGCTGATCCTCTCATATATATATAAAATATTTATTAATGCCTGCAATAGTGAGTAACTGAATAAAAATTAATATAATAATAAAATTAAACAAGTGATCAAAATTTACATGTTAAAATTGTTTAGGTAGCTACTGCATGCTAGTTTAAAAATTATAACAATTTTGTATTATATTTGAAACATAATTGAGGGACTTAATACTTCTATTGGCATCTTATTGGAAGAACAAAGCTTATTATCTAGCATATTGCAATGGCTGCTTTTTTTCAGTGTGAACTATGAATCTGGTACATCAAATTGTCATGAAAAAAAAAGGGGGAAGTTAACCAAAAAAAAAAATAAATAAATAAATAAATAGTGCATAGTCAGTCTTTTACTTCAGTTAAAATAAGAAGCTCATTTTTGTACCCCAAGTGAGTTATTGTCTATTATTATACCATACAATCAGTGATACCTTCCCTCATGGTGCAGGATTTTTCCTATAAGCAAGCCTCCATTCGTTTACCACAACATAGAGGGGCAGCAAGTCTGCTTGTTTAGTTGTTTACCTTGCTGACTGTCACAGTTGTAGCACAGCAGTGTGTTTACAATGGCACAGTGTGTCTTTATGTAAAATTCATATGAGTTAGCTCAATGGTGAAAGAATCATAAGAATCATAGAATCAATTTTTTTTGAGCATACAGTTGATTCTGTTACTAATGTGAATACCATACTAATCCATTTTTCAGAGAATTAACTAACAGGAAGTGTGATCAGGCATTTTAGGACTCTGCTACTGCTCACAATGTGAATAATTCTACAAGAGCAATTCAAAATATGTTTCCACAAGACAGAGTTATTAGTAGGGATTTGTGGCCTAACAGTCTGTGATTATTATCTCTGGGATATAATAAAAATGCTGTGTACAAGATGAACCCTTACACCTTACAAGAACTCAAAGATAATATTTAGAGATAATATAATAAGGAAATTATAAAGATAATATAATAAGGAAATTGTTCAGATTTCTCAAAAGTACAGCAAGTGATGATAATTTCTTAAAGAAATGCCAAAAATGTGTGCAGAAGAAGGTAGGCAATTTGAACATCTCATGTGATAATTTGGTAAGTAATGAACCTGTTAAATTAGTTTGTGTATTGCTATGTGATTAGTTTGCTTTATTGTTTTACCCTCCCATTAATGGAGGGTACCCTCCCAGCTGGCTGGTTAATCAGCTAATGAGCAGTGCGTTGTCCATAGGCAAAACACTCCAGGGAAAACAAAACTGATCACATGGTATCATACATTCCATTCAAACATCTACTTGCCATGCACACAATAGTTAGCCAGCTGATGATTTCACAAGCATTATTGATCCACTGAAGGATGGTTGAATGGAATGCATACTAATTAAAGAATTTAACACTGAAGAGTTCTTCTAACCAATGAGGTAGCGGTCTGCATACTAAAAAAATATTTCAGTCAGCAAACGGTCAAAAGCTTGTTAATGTCATACTTTTCATGAATTCATGTTCTCATACTATGTTGAAGGTATGGATGTATTCTGCAATGGGAAATATAATCTAATAATACAATTATTATTCACAGGCTAAGAATCAAATGCTTGAAATAGTTAAATGTTAATTGAAATTTACCAGAAAATTATTGCAAATACTATAAATGTACCTAGCAATAACTACATGAAACGGAAACTATTTGATCAAAAGAAGAAGGATATTATACTATTAGATATAATGAAGAGCAAAGGAGAACTCTGGGGTATCACCCACCTGAATAAACTTTTTGTTAGTTATTAATTTCATTTTCACTATTTCAATTATATCAAATATTTATAATATTTCACATGCAGTCAACAAATGAAATATGCTATTACTATAGCTGTCACATGGACTTTGAATTTAAAGTTCAAGCTCTTGACTTGTTAATAAAAACCAATTGCTATGACAACTTTCAAGTGTTTAACATTTTTAATCTGCTTGTTGGATGAGAACTCCACACTTAGTGGAGACCTGATCATAGAATGTTAACAGATTGAAAATTCATATTTTATGGCTCCTAAAATGACAGAGAATTAATAGAATTGTTGAAGTCAACAACTATTTGTATATTTTATAAATCATAGAAACATAGAAACAAATTTGAAGAGATAAAACTTACATTAAGTACAGAGAATCAGTGAAATAAACAACAATAAATGAAAATGCAAGTTAATAGAAATTTTCATTCCATCTAAACCTCTATGGCTGAGACAATGAAATCCTCATTAGGAGATTCTGCTGCCTAAAGTAAGTGAAAGTATTTGACCATTTTTATCCTCTTGCCTCCAACCACTAGTTTTAACTTGGAGTAGGACTGGTTGTCATGAAATTATTCTCCAATATTGTGCACAGTATTCTTATAATGAAAGTGTCCAAATTGCAAAAGATATTTTCAGATCATATAGTTCATATGAAACAATATAAATTAACAAAGCCAGAACTTAATACTCTGTAAGTGCAAGCCCAGTGTAAGAGTAGAGAGTCCTTTACATGAAAGTATGATAGTTCTATTATGTGAGAAAAATTTGTAGCTATGTGGATATGAAGAGCAAAATATTCTATGAGCAAAATGTTCTCTTCTGCTTTATATGCTTGTTGTACAGCAGTGATGATGCATGGAATTGCAGTTCAAATGAAAGATTACATGTGTTTTTAGGCAGCATGATTGGCTACTCCTGCATTAAATTTAATATTTTTATTTTGCTTTAATTAATTAGACCCCCATTCCCCAGAGTTCAAACTCTGCCAGCTGCTGCTGATTGTAACTATGCAGGTTTATATCACTAAGCTTTCAAACTGTTTTTGGCTGCTGTTAACCCTTCTCAGAACCTCTAAAATGACACAGCTATCACTTTAAAAGAAAAAGTAGTGATGATTAGAGTCCATATTTCAAATCATTTCTCTATTTTGATGCATGAAATCATAGTAGGCTTTAAAATAAATTCTTTTTAATGAATAAACATTTAATTGAATATTCATGATGGTGCTACAAAATAAAAACAACACTGAATGTATTAACTGCAGAGATTTTTTTTTAACATAAGCAATTATTTTGCACATTTCATGATAAGTTACAATAAATGCCTGAAATTCCCTCCTCTTGCCACTAAACAATAGCTCTGCCAATTGTAAAACTCCCATCCTAAATTTGCTAGCTTTTTATTTGATATCCTGTCACATTCAGTCCTAATTGCCTTTATTTTTCACTGGCAGAAAGTTTCAAAGCTCTTATCAGAATAAATGTTTGATTTTATGTGCTTCCAGAGGGGAAAATAATTTGGAAAAAATCAGTTAATTATGCAGGCCATTTAAAAAATAGTTTGGACCAATGATTTTGTTGTTGAAAATATTTTAACAATAATTTTGCATTGCAATTCTTGTTTGCAGGACAACCATCCATCTGAAAACAAAATTCTTGATTTTTCCTTGTTACTTCCTCCACTATGGGTCCTGAGGGTTTCTGAAATAGATACAAAAAGTTTCTCCTATTTAGTTCTCATCAAGAAAAAAATGGACCAACTATGTACTGACCTATTATACCCATTCAAAGGTTGGATTTCTGTGGAAATTGTGTTTTGTCTTTAGAAAATGAACATGGATTTTCAGAAGCCCATATTTGACAGCTTTGAACATTAGGTTCATTGTCTAATGTAAATGTAAATTCATTGGTAAAACAAATATTCTCTATAAATCCTCTGTTTCTATTATCAATTTCTGCTATTTGAAGAGATTTCATTTCTCTTTTCATAATCAGTGTCTAGTAATTCATGGTGGCAATGATGTTTATAAAAGTAGAACTTGATCATTTTCAAGATTTTTAAAGCTGTTGTGTGATGCATTTCAAATCTACTGGCCACAAAGCTAAGACATTAAATGGGTTCTCATTTTTTACTTGGTTGAGCATTTGGAAGACTTTTGCATTTGAAATTATTTAACAATGTTCTATTTTGCTTCAATTACAGACCATTCTGGAAAATGTTGTATGTGATCTCTATGGGTATATATCACTAAATGACTCACATACTGTACAACAAATTCTCACTAAATTGATTAATTTAAGAATGAAACAAAATACTTAACATAAATTTTGACCCAGTATTAAACATTTCCAGATAATAACCACTTAACAATCTTGACTTTTTCTGTAGAATACATTTACTTACACCATGGAAACAAAAGCAAACAATTGCTATTAATATGTGTTCAAGTGTTTGAAGCTCCGTAGTTTACTGCAATTATCATGCATCACAAATTAATGTGTAAATATATTGTTTTTGTAAAAACAAAATTCTATTAAAATTAAATAATGCAATACACAAACGTAGAATATCTTTCTCTATAAAAAAAAAAAAAGAATGAAATTTCATGATAAAATAATCATGGGAGCAAAGATTTCAGTGTTTAACTTCTAATATGCAAATATTTATAGTTAATATACTTTTGATAATATAATTTTGAAGAAATATTGCAGTTCTAGAGCCTAAATCAGATATCAGTGGGATATCCATATATAGTAATGTGTTTATGTTCAATGATAAAATATAATTCTAGAGGTATACTATACTCAGTTGTATCTACTTTATTTCATCTAATGAATCAAATGACAATTATGTAAGATGTGTAAAAGCTGTTTTTGAACAGAAACTAATCTCCAAAAGACACTTTTGCTAAATTTAATAATCATATTAAATTTTTTATAAGCTTGACCAACTTCCAGTGTGCACATTAATTGAAATTACAAAATATCCAAATAAATAAAAAAAGCAGCTGTACACGATGGTTGATTGAAAGTAAGCTTAAAAATTGTTCTACCGTACTGCATGTCAAAAATATATCTATAAACTCATAGATAAACAAAATAAATTATACCTAAAGCAGCCTCAATTTCTATTTCCCAAAAATGTTTTCCCCCCATTCAGAACAAATATTTTAAATACCTATCTAACAACATATAAAAAAGTCCTATGTAAAATATATATTTTTAATGATACATTAGGAGCATCAATTTTGTAGCATTTCATCAGTGATTGTTGTTCTTAATGTTTTGTTTAAAGCAATCATTTCTTAATCTTACTTTCTAATCACACCATCATTAAAATTCTGCTTTAAACTGCAATTTGATTTCACTTATAAGAAAACCTTAGGAGCAGTTAGATTTGTGCAGAAACAATCCAAGATTCTATAAATCCTGTTAGACATAAGGCTTTACTTTTCCTTTATAAGTTCTTTGAATAAAACATTCACATTAATGCATACAGACAACAACAAACATATACAGACTTCAGCACTAAAAAGTCACTAGCAAATTCAAATCACTAACATTTAATTAAGCTGTTCAATTTGCTGCCAAATATAAATGGATAATGGCACTGATATATTTTTTTTTTTTAAATTTTTAGGATTCAATTTCCAAACTTCAATATTTGATGAATATGATCATAAGCTACATCCACTTCTAATACAATGATTTTGATAGGTGCCTATAACATAAAATGAGACATTCCCTGTTTGATCAATATTTTGATTTTATTACATAGATTTATTATTTTTGTTTTTATGCTTAATTTGTCATAATATTGTTTCTGTTACTTTTTTCTTAATGACCAAAATAGAATATTGAAAATCACAAGAGATTTGTGTGTACATTTTTTCCTTTAGCTTAAAACTAGGCAGCTATTTCTGATGGTGTTACTGAGGTATAATTTATTTTAAGCAGAAATGCATCATTGCTGAACATTCTGTTGCCATATACATTATTTTTCTTTTTACAGAAGTAAAGATATCAAAATATTCTGCTTCAAATTTGCCATAGTAACTTAATTTAAAAATGAGTATGAACAAACAATGTACCTGCATATTGCACTCTGACTGTATGCAGGTCCCTCTGTAATGCTCAGGGCTTGTCCAACTTGCGTTTGTGTTAGTCCCAGTGATAGCCTTCGAAGCTTGAAAGCTTTTGCAAACTCCTTTATTTCATCTAAGTTGATACCATCAACAACATTACTGTTGGTCTGGTTTATGGTTGGTTGATCTGTACATTAAAAAGTCAAGAAAGTTAGCTAAAGTAGTACTAATATTATAAAGTAAATAAACCTAAATACATAAAAGGCATATTAGAGATTATCATACAGTGTTTAAGCATATGCAACCAAATTTTATATATATATATATATATATATATATATATATATCTCATTTCTAATGTGAGGAAGATTTCAAAATGCTGCTACTATTGTGTTGTACATGTATGAGAAATAGTGGAATAAAATTAGAAAGGCAATAAATAGCCTCTGTTACTAATTATATTTTAATGGACACCTAAATTTTTGTGATCAGATTTGCAAACACACATTCTAGAATGAGAATGAGCTGCAGATTGGCAGAGTACAGCTGTGTACTGACAGAAACCAGTCATCAAGTCTCTATGATGATTGTACAGGTAGCAGTTTGTTGTCAACAAGTGGTTGTGTGTTTATGTTACCTGGTTCTTTCATTGTATGTAAATTGTGTGCTTATTATTCTTCATTAGTTATGTCACTATGTAAATATAGTCCCGAAGAATGGGTTTTTATGTATGATGCATTTGTGAAAATGGATTCTTGCAGAAAAGTGGTACGACGACTCTCAAGAAAATATCTTGGCAATTCTGTTCCAGGAAAAGAAACTGTTGGCCAACTTGTTAAAAAGTTATGAGAGATAGGGTCTTAATGACAAGAAATATATTCCAAATCATTGTGTTCTTATGAAAGAAAGGTTAGATAAAATATGGGAATTTCTAGATAGATGCAATATATTGTTGCCAAGGGTATCATTTTCAACACCTCTTATAACACAGATGAGTGTTATTATTATCAGTTTTAAATGCAGTATAATTTTATACTTTCAGTAAAAATATAAATAATAATACAAAAATGGTAACTTTAAGTGCAGTGACTCTTATCTTCCTTTTCTCAGTTGTGTTGCCTGCACTTCCACAATAAGTAACTGCACTCAGCCAGCTCATGTCTTAAATAATCTCACTGTATTAACCAGCATATTTTTAAAACTAATGGAATTTTATACTAAAAGGATATATCAAAGAATAAAATTTACTTTTTAACATTTTTCTTTAGTTAGGGCTATATCTACCAACTCACTTTGACCAACATTGGAATTTTGCATTTGACAACAAAGGACACCCTGTATGGTCCATTTTCTCATTACACATCATGTGAAAGACTACATTAAACTAGATAAAAATTATGTGAATAAGGATGTTATTGACGGGGTATGTGATGGAATGAGTACCAGAGAATCTGCAGTATCTGGATTTACCTATTTAGATGCTGTTCAGCCATTTAGTCATTACACTATTTTGTCTTTAAATGATCAAGGCACTAAACCTTAAGATCTATTGTACCAGCTGAAGGATGATAGATGATAATTTGGTCAAACAACTTCAGGAACTTTATGGCCTAAGTTTCCTAGGCATTCATCTAAAGACTGAGGCTAAACCCCTGAAAAAATCTCAGTGAGGTAACTAACCTAACTGCGTATTGAATCAAGGTCCAGCACATGGGAAGTACACTAGACTATGGCAAAGGTTTCACTTTACATTGCTGTATAAAATTATACCTGTATTATCCATATATTTATTTAGAAATAAAATAAATGACTTATAAATATCTTCCATAAGAGAGAATTTTAAATATGGAAAATCAGATTTTAAAGCAGAAACTTTTCTTTCTCTACGCATTTCTCTTTCCTGTATTTTATCTCCTTTTTTAAAAAAAAATCTTTAAATGGTTACTGAATATGTATTTTAAAGTCTTCAGGTAAAATATATCAAAATTTGATACATTTTAAGATTTTTTAAGTTGAACTAAGTTTATTCCTCTTTCTTTGTTTTATTTGTTATTCCAATAATAATTATTCCCATATAAATAAAAGAATAAACACAAAGCATTTGATCCACTTTGAATAAAACATTTTGGAATAAATTACCCAAATACACTATAGAAAATAATTAACCTGAACACAATCATGTGAGCTATTACAACGCCTATTATTATAAAAGTTATTATACCTCTTTTATCATTTGACTAATATTGAAAATTCTAAGCAATGTAATATTGCCATAGCATCCAAATTTTATGATTCAGTTTATTTATCCAAAAAAAAATCTCTTACAAGTATTTAATTCAAATATATCAACCTGCAGGTGTAAAGATCTATTTGATCACAGTCTGTTATGACTCCATAATGTTATAATTATTTTCAACACTTACTTGTATATTTTTCAGTTTTATTTATAATTTAAAATAATTTAAGTATATGTACTGTTTTAGCTTGCCATTAAAAATATTTTATACCATGATTTACTCTTATCAAATTAATTAATTAAACACCAGTTACATTTAATTCTTATCATATCAAATTATTAAATACCTACTACAATCTTATTTTGATTTTTGTGTTTTACTTTAAATCAAAATAAGATTAACAAAAGTTTCACTGTGTGGATTCCGACATTCCGTAAACCTACTACAATGTTTAAATATCCTCAAGAATCTATGTTTGTTAGCATATTATGGCAATAGTTAAAAGCATGTTTGCACTGCTCAATAATATTACAAAAACATTGTATATGTAAAACACTGTCTGTTCAAAAAGTATCGCCAATTTTGTGTTTTTTCAAAAAGTATTTATTTATTCATGAATATCTATTTTGTCCCCTTCAAAGTAATCCCCACCAATTTATACACTTGTGCCAATGTTTTTTCCAATCCTCGAAGCACTTTAAAGATCGTTTTTTGTGATCTTGTTCAGCTCCTCCTTCGATGCCGTCTTTATCTCCTCAATCGTGGCTTAGCGTCGTCCTTTCATGGGCCTCTTCAGTTTTGGAAACAAAAAAAAAGTCACAGGGGGCCAGGTCTGGGGAGTACGGTGGCTGCGGCATCATAAGTGTGTTGTTTTTGCCCAAAAATTCGCACACAAGCAACGAGGTGTGAGCAGGGGCGTTATCATGGTGCAAAAACCAATTTTTGTTCTTCCACAAATCCGGGCGTTTCTGGTGGATTGCTTCGCGCAAATTGCGCATAACTTGCAGGTAACATTCCTTATTGACCGTTATACCCTGTGGAAAGAACTCATGATGCACCACGCCCCTGCAATCGAAGAAAACTGAAAGCAAAACCTTCACATTCGACCGAACTTGGCGCGTTTTTTTCGGTATTGGCTCGTATGGTAGCATCCATTGGGATGACTGAGCTGTAGTTTCCACGTCATAACCGTAAACTCATGATTCGTCACCAGTTATGACCGTCTGGAGCAAATTTGGGTCGTCGCGGACAGAGTTCAACAACTCCTTAGCAACGTTAATGCGATGGTGTTTTTGGTCGAAATTGAGCAACTTTGGTACGAATTTTGCGGCGACCCGTCTCATGCCCAAATCATTGGTAAAAATCGAATGGCACGAGCCAATCGATATGTTTAGGTCCTGAGTAACTTCTCTGACGGTGTTTCGACGACTGGCCAATACTATTTTCTTCACTTCTTCAACGTTTTCGTCTGTTGTTGAAGAGCTCGGGCGTCTGGGACGTTCTTCGTCGTTCACATCTTCTCGACCCTCTGAGAACATTTTGTACCACCGATAAACGTTGCTTTGGTCCAAGGTAGCTTCACCACATGCCACAGTCAACATTCGGAATGCATCCGTGCACTTAATTTAGTTTTTCAAAATTTGATACAAATTCTTTGTTCCATTTTTTGGAATAGGCAAAAATCGAAGACGAGCCAAAACACTTCCAAGCAAAATAGCTGTCACATTTAACTGAACATTCAAAATGGCCGAGCTTGTCAACATAAGTGAGGGACATGAGTACCAACATAATGCCATAAAACAATCGAAAATCGAATATAAGTAGACCGCGGAAATTCAAAATTCGCGATACTTTTTGAAGAGACCTCGTACAAACTGCTTGCAGGGATTGTAAAATTCAGCATTTCAGAAGAATTGAAGTTAACAATGAATTCAGAGCCTATGTTGTAAAATAGTTTTCTTAAAAAAAAAATTAAACATAGAAGCTCCCTCCTTTTCCTCCTCCCTTTTTGCTAATAATTATAAAAAAGCATCTATGATTTGTAGGTCATTGATGCAATAGAAATGAAATTGATTGTAGAATGCCCAATATGGAAAAGCTCCTCCTCCTTAGCCTTTTAGATTCAAGACATTTGTAGAGTTTACCAAACAATTTCCAGACTAGGAGGTTTTAAGCTCAACTCAGAGCTATGGGAAATTCTTTGAAGTGTCAAGCTTGAGAAGTGAACTTAATATTTTATACAAAGAGAGGGAAATCCATAAGGACACTGTTGTGAAATTACACTGATACCTTATAGAGGAAGGCTTAGTGAGATTGTTTCCAGAGCTCTGTAAAAGGTATGCTAATATTACTACACTGGCATCCATTTCATTGGCAGAGAGGTCAGTTTTAGCCATTAAGAGGATTAAGTCCTATCTTTGCAACACTCAGGGTAAAAGAAGGGCTCTACACTAACTCTTCTCAACATTGAAAATTCTGTACTTGCAGCTTTATGCCAGAGGCCATTATTCTACAATAATGTGATCGACAATATAGAAGAATTTGTATGGTGTACAAAAAATGAAGTACAATAATCTTTCCTTTATACATGCATTTACCATAAGCTTAAAATTATTTTTTGTCAAAGATTTAGTTATATTTATTTCAAGAATTAAGGAAATTTGTAACCTATTCACATTATCTTCTAAGTGTTATCACTAAAAGTGTGTTAAAAATTGGGAGCTTCCCTTACTTGGGGTCTTAGAAATTCATACCATTTCTGGAGATTTTGAGAATTATTCAAATAAGACACTCCTGTTTTGGGCTTTACAAAACATGGCCAACAGATTAATCTTGAAAGTTTCACATAGCCAAAGAACCAGAGAGTGTCATTACATTTTTTTTTTCTTCAAATATTACTTGCATCACTTAATAACTGTAAAAAGAATGTGGATTAATAAAGTTGATCATCCCTTTGATATAATGTTCAGTACATTTGTGTAATTTCTAGTAATGAACAGTTTTGTTATCAGTAAATTTTTAATCATGCATTGGAAATCATTGCTAGTGGATAATGACATTTCAAAAATGAAGCCATCACCAGTGAAATAAAATCTTAAGAATGAAACCATTCCTCCTGTGCATGTCCTTAAGTAACTATTATTTTGAATGCTTACAAGGCTGGTTACTACTTGGTGTGCTTGGTGCACTATTCCAGGAAAGTGCAATGGCACTACCATTTCTCATTTACAGTTGAAGTATTGCACACATGCTACCCCAAAGTCTGTTGACAACTTTGAAAACTACAACAGGCTCACTATACTAGTATGTTTGTTCTCTGATAAAATATTTGTTTAACATATCGAACATATCATGGATTAAGCATGTGATTTAACATGATTTTTCTCTGTAAGCATTGATGCTGCTGGTAGTTGAAAAATAAAGTTGTAAAGAGCCAATTTTCAGTACATCAAACTCAGAGTAAAATATGTCTGCACCAAGCTTCCATGTGAAAAAGGCTTTAGGACAAGCTGAAGAATGATATATCAAAAGTATCTCTGAATAACTAAATGTTAAATAATAGAACTATCATCCAATATCTGTCTACAAAAATCTGCAAACTTACTAGGTGAATCTGCAAGAAAATCAGAAGTTGGGCTGCTACGGTTATGCTGTGTGCCACCACCTCCACCTCCATTACTTGACATATGTTGTAATGATGATGATGAAGATGAAGAAGAGGATAATGATGAAGACTTTGCAAGTTGCTGCTGCTGTTGTTGTTGTTGTTGCTGCTGCTGTTGCTGTTGCTGCTGCTGTTGATGTTGTGATGAGTTATGTGTTGACGTAATGGTAATATCAGAGTTGCTTGCAGCTAATCGACTGATGACATTCAGTGATGAATCACTTCCATTTAACATTCCATTCTGATGATGTTTCTCTGGCATCTATAATTAAATAAAAGCATTTTACCAAAGGAAACATTTTTATGAAAATCAGTGATAAAGGTATCTTAAAATATGTTAGGTAATTTAAGGGTAATATTTATAATTATTTTCCTTTCAAAACATAAAGAAAAATGTTTATAAAAACAACGTACTTCACTTTCCATATATTGCTAAGTACAAGTTTGAAGTCTATAAGTATTGTATATTTGCAATAAAAATAAAATAACTAATTATACATTTTTCCTTGTGTATGACTGGAGGTTTTGTTATATTTTGAGTGTTATGTGTGCTTGTGTGCGTGTGTGTGCCTACGTTTCCATGCACGCATGCACGCACACACACACACACACATAAAGGTGAAAAATAAAACTACACTTGGAACAGTGTAACTAAACACCAAGAACTTGAAAAGCAGAAATAAATAAAACACTTAAATAATCACATAATTTTTGTAATTTAATTGTGTAACCATTTATGTGTTTTGTCTATTTCTGCTTCTCTAATTCTTGTTTTATATACAGATGTTAATGAACTACCAGAATAATTCAGAGTGTAGAAATGTCATATGTAATCAATTGGAATAGAAAACATGGCTTATCTGTTCAAATTTTGAAGCTATGGTCATAAGTTTCTAAAGCTCCAGTACACTACTGGTTAATGAAGATGCCTCTTGAAAGCATAACACGATAAGGAAGGGAGATCTCTGAATGTATCACTCTGGCACCACTGCTATGACATTAGCTTTGGGGAAATAGAGGTGGACATTTGCTTTCGAGTTTGAATCTCGTTCATCACTTTTTTTTTTATGTTGTTTTCTGACTAGGAACTAATAACAGCTTTTAGCCCATGTTTTAATTTGGTGTTTCAATTTATGCACTTCTTAACATACCAATTCATATATTACAATCCTTGCTTACCAAAGGTGGAATCAGGGGTAATCATAATGTGATGTCTTATATTCAAAGATTACCTAAATCTCATTCATAATTCTGTAATATGCATATTGCAGCACTTCATATTAAGTAAAAAAAATAAACAATAGTATGACAAGAATTGAACCCGCTGCCTGTTGAACATCAGCTTTTGCATCATTCATTACTTCATAAAAACAATTAAAGAGCTCCTTCTAGAGCGGGCTCAATAATGCAAGAAAGCAGGTAAGTATAAGTAAGGAAAATTAAAATTTTAGGCATCACATTTGTAGTAAGCTTATTAGCCATTGTATGTTGGTAATATATTCATTGTTGAGAAAGAGAATAAAACTTGAAAGCATTAAGTAAATTTCATTCATAATACTTTAGTACGCATTTTGTAGCACTTCACATTTGATAAAAATTAATAGCATGACAAGAATTGAACCTATGATCTGCAGAAAATTAGCTTTTGTGTTAAGTATTACACCACCAAGCTGTTAAAGAGCTCCCTCTAGAATAGGCTACATAATGCAAAAAGGTTGTTAATAGATGTTCAGTGTCATACTGTTAAATGATTAGTTCAAGATTTGAGGATCTTCACCAAATCTTGAAAAAGCTGATAATGAGCTGCAGAAAATTGATATTTATGTGCTTGCAAGGTAGTTTTAAAGACATTCTAAACAAGTTTTTCACCCGACTTTTCAATACCTGATGCAAAAATGTTCAACACCATAAAATTGTGTTATGTTTAGTTGTTTCTCATCTCAAATTGCTCAAATATGATATTTCTACACTCTCTGAAATATTTTGGTGTAGTTATTAGTACTCTATGTAACACATAAACAAACATGCACACACAAAATCATACATATAAATAAATAAGTATAAACAGAATCACAAAGTATTTACTATTTTCTATATTTTATGCACTATGTTGTACTGATAACAATCTAGGACTTACAAAAAACAACTTTTATTATTATTGCTGTTGTTTATAGTTCCCCATAAATAAAACACCTGTATGCAGTTATGAGGTGTGACTTGAACTTACAATTCCCCAGGTCAGGAGAGTTAGACCTCTAATAAACATGACCAAAGGAACCAAAATAGCATATCAAGTAAATAGTAGAGAACAAAATGTATAACTTTACCGAATAATGATGATTGTGTTGATGATGGTGTGAAGATCTGTGTGGAGGTTGATGACTGGACATGGAGCCTGTTTGTGAAGTTGGGTTGAGGAGTGGAGGCTGAGGAGTGACCAGCTGAGGTTGTTGCATTGCACTAAGAAGTTGCTGATGCTGCTGAACAGCAGCTGCTGCAGAGTTACCATTGGTTAACAAATGAGGTAGTGAGGCAGTTGCTGCCTGATTTAGATTCAGGCCTAAAGTAGGGCTTGGAGATGGCACTGCTGCAAAACAAATAATCTTATATTTACATATTTTGGTACTAAAATAAATAAGTTAAAAACAGAAAAAATACATTTATAAATGTGTAATCTTGTTTTTATTAAGTGTGCATTGTTATGATTATCACTTATGAAATCATGACATTATCAGTCATTTGATAAGTATCATTTCCTTCCCCAGCGAATGAATTAAAATCTCTTTAAATGCCAATCGGTTAATGGTGTTTCACTTTAGTGAGTCAGTGCATGCTTTTCTTGTTTTAACAATTAGTAGTTTGAGCTAAGTATAGTAAGTGAAAGAGAAAACAGAAGAAAAGTATTGTGAAGTTAGCTTGATCTTGGCTACAAAATATATGTAATGTATTGTGCCATAACTGTTCAAATTGTAGAACAATGCTATGGCATATATTTGTTTATATGTGGATGTTATTACATATTCAGTGTTATTTTCTAAAATCATACTTTTATCTATAAATGTTGAAAAAAAAACCAACTAAAAATAAAGTTTTAGGTATGTCTATTCTTACTGCAAACACAAACAACTCAAAAACACAAGGATTTTATTAATAATATGAAGTTTTACAGGAAAATACACATTGCTCCTTGATGTGAAGTTTTATACTAGTAATGTCCTCATTCGTGTTTTGTGCTATCTTTCCTGAATGAAACTTGTAACTAGTACTTATATCATGAATATCTTAATGTGGTCATTGAAACTGAGGAAAACAATTTATCCTTCCATCTTAGAATTTACAAATTGTATCTAAAACATCAAACTATTTATTGTGTTATATAATGAATTTATTGCATTCTCATAAGTCACTGATTGACCAAATGTTTATACAACTACATTCAGTGTTTTATAATTTAAAAAATACAATTACCCATGGTACATGCATTTCTAATAGGGTAAATTATATGTTGTAAAAGAAAAGTTTTCACTTTCTTCTTAAAAAAATGTTTGATGCTTGTTTAATTGACAACTTTTGAAAATGTTTTCTGTATTTTTATCTCTATATTTCATATATTTTCTCTATAAATATAAGCTCTACAATGTTCTATTATTGAATGTTTGGAAAAGTTGTCTGTGTCAAGTGTCACATTCAGATAAATATTAATATAATTTGTATCTATCTGCTCTGCCTACAATTTAACAGATCAATGTTGAGCTGAAACTGAATGAAAGACACAGAGTGCTTTGCTTGGTAAACTTGGAGTGAGAGAGGGTAAATGAAGAAGGTTTAGATTTGCACCCAAATCTAACTTATCTTGATTCCAATGCACACCTAATTTTAGAGCTGTAATTCAGCCAAAAACGGTGTGAATTAGATTTGAGTAAATATGGCATGTTTTATTCAATGTTTTACAAATGGCTTTTTATATGACAAAAATTTTGGGGAATACAAATGCAAGAATTTTGTACTATTAAATAGTTCTCTATATCCCCATCTCTCTTTTATTTATTTTTTTTTTTTTTACACAATAGCCAAAAATGTTACACCATATCTTGAAGTGGACATGGAAATCAGCAAAGTAAATGTTTAACATTTATGACCTTATTTTGTCTTTCAGTTCTTTGTCTAAGTTTCAAATGATTTAACATGAATAAATTCACCTGTAGGTTTAGCCAGAAATGCATATGTTACATGCAATTTTAACTTCAACTAATTTAATTGTAATTGAAGTTAGGTTATAGTATTTATGAAAAGCTATTGTAATTTTCCTCTTTTTATTAAAAATCTTTTTTCACAAAATCAAGTTATCATCCTCCTCCTCCTCCTCCTCCTCCTCCTCCTCCTCCTCCTCTTTCTCCTCATCTTAAGATACCATAACACTTCAATTTCACATGTTTACATTCTAGTAAACATCATACATTGCAATCAAACTATAGCCATAAAGCACAGTGAAAAATAAATGAAAAGCAACATCAAATTTCCTAAATATTATTAATATTTAGAAAAAAGTAAAATAATACTTAAGAGGTTGCAATTCTGGTATCCTCTGAGCAATTTCAACAGGATAACACTATCATATACTCTGTTTCATGAATTAATTAATTTACCCTCTGTCAGGTGCAATATGTCAACAGATACTGGCTAATTTTATGATTCTTTGCTGTCTGAAAATGCTTCAACATGTAATATTTAATTTGTATTATTTTTTTATTTTATTTATTTTGTAGCATTATTAATTTTATTTGTAAAAATACAATATAGTACAAATACAGAGCATCCATTGATAAGACAAGTGGTGGTTATATTACAAAAAATAAATTATTATTACTGTCACTATACCTAGGGGAAGTAAATAACTTTATATTGAACAATATATGGGAAAACCATAAACATCATCAAGTATTTTACATTTCATGAAATCAGTGAGATTTTTCTAGTTCCTCCACAGAAAATTAACCCAATTTTGTAAGAGCTGTTTCTTGGAATCTAGGAAAAAGCATATTTCAAGATATTGGTGCAAGTAATGTGAAGTTATCACCATTTAGAGTATGCAGAACAGATTTGCAGTAAGTGTGATGAGAACCTGCAGTGAATCTTTTGAGGGATATATACCAAAAGTTACCTCATTACAGACTAACAATAATCTGCAGTTAATTGTAGTAATATGCTCCAAAGACTTTCTCATGCTGTTTGAATCCTTTATATTGCATATTTCTCATTTCTGTCCTTTATATGCATGAAAACATAGCTGACAGAATGAGGTACGAGCATATATGAGCAGGTGCAATGTATCTCACAGAACTTTTGTTTGATAATGAAACAAAAATAACACACAGTTAATTAACAATGAGCTGAAAATAATGGATTTTAAGAAACTATTATGATTTGCAGTATTTTGCATTAACAGTAACCTCAGTATACTGAAAATTGGAGAGGTCTCTCAGATACATTTGCTTGATAAGGGGTAATTTATTAATATATTTATTTGTTTATAGTGGCTACAAAATATTTTAGAAATTGTCATAACCAGATAACATATACAATTAAATGCTTACATATAAAAAACTAGATACATAGCTTAAGATACAGGTAGAATAGAACACCTATATGTATATGTTACAGTGAAGTTGCTTTCAATATTGGTAGAACATTAACTATTAGTTTGCATGACAATACAATTAAGAAAAGAAAAGGACAGAGATAAAATGTGTCTAAATTATTTAGCAACTTATTTATTAAAATCCTTTTAATTGAATATTAAATATATCATCTGTCATAAATAAATCTCCAGTGAAAGTTTATTATATAATTTAGCATCCATTAATGGTCATTTTATAAATACTTTCTATAATGTTCTGCTCTACATTATTGCTTAATGAGCTGATGCTATGAGAATTAGTAGTTTGTTAGATTAAATATATTACTTTAATTTCAGTTCTGAATATTCCATCCTTTTATTTTCACTTCTTTTACAGTATTTCATTTAGGATTACTGTTGTATATGTGCAAGATTTTGTCAGGGGTATAAAAATTGTAGCAATTGAATGATATTTATGTTAACATTTTATGACACTCTTGAAAGCGTAAGATCTAGAGAAGAAATACAGCTTTTTATCTTCATCATATTTAATATACATTTTTAAAATCAGTAACATTTATTAGACTTGAGTTTCAAGCTCAATAACACTCTGCTTATTAATGATTATAAATGCCAAAGGCTTTTAATAATTTCTATCAAAATAAACTGAAGGGATTATTTTAATAAATGGTAGATTATGTCAAAATTATTTCCTGGAACTTTTTTTTATTAAAATAAAATATATCTTTGAACACCATTGTGCAATGGCTATTCATTTTTTTTTCATATTATCAGAAAAAAAAATCTTTGTATTTAGTTATTTTTTTTTTTTTGAGTAGTGTTTAACGCCCGTTTTTACTACTGAGGCACCACAGGCGGTGACACTGATGATACATGAGATGATATATTGGGAAAGGATTTTGTTTGTTTTTTTTTTTTTAAGGAAGGAAGCGTTCCAGGCCTAAGTTTAGGTACCTCCCCGGCATTTGCCAGTTATGAAGACTGAGGAAAACCTGGAAAAAACCCCAGTCAGGGAGGACGGTCCTGGCGGGATTCGAACCGCAGACCTCCCGCTCACGAGTCCATGCCTTAACGACCTCGGCCACCCGTGGCGGTATATTTAGTTATGCAAAACTTAATATATTAATATACAGTTAATTTGATTTGTTCAAAACTAAAATATAGAGAGAAATATTAATTTAATCAGAATACTTATGCATCTAAAACAATGTCTTTCATTTGGTATATAAAAAGAAAAGAGTTGATTGCCAAAAATTGCTACTAATAATGTTACAACAACTGCTATTAAAATATTTTTTAAATAAAATAGCTCCTATAAGAATGTAGGATTTGACATATCTGAGTGTTTTCCCAAAATTTTTTGCATTGAAATTTTATGGAAAATTTAAGTTACCTATGAACAACACTGTATAAAAAAATAAAAAAATCTTCAACAATGATGCATTTTCTCTTATAAAATGCTAATCTCTGAGTAGAAAATATTCAACTGAAGCTGCGAAGAGCTTGACGATACTGATAATCTTTTTATAATGTCCATTGCATTATTTCCAAATATATCTACCTGTGTTAGCTGCTGCAGATCCAGGAGCTAACAGATGATGAGGCTGTGCCAGAGTCTGCAAATTTGCAAGTGTTGTAGTGACAACCTGCCCATTACTTAGAGCCAGATTCACCATCTGTCCACTTGTAACATGGTTCACCGGAATTGTCAAGATTGTTTGTGTAGCAATACCTAAGGAAATCAGAATTTAAAAAATTCATTATTTTCTATAATTTAATAATAATAATAATAATAATAATAATAATAATAAAAATTAATGAAGATTATCATATAAACAGATGTTTCCTGTAATTTAAAATTTTTATTTCTATGCTACTACTAATGCATCAAAAAATTGCTGGTGCATTTAGTGTGTACAACTATAGAATATCTATGATCATTGGCTCACTCTCATCAGTTGGGTACATCAGATACTATATATTAGAAACTACAATAAGAAAAGCTGAATAGTTAAAAGTTTAAAATTATAGGCTACCTTGAGAGGTGGGGATGAGCAATTGAGCTCCTTGTATGCCTTGAACCAACTGTCCTGATGCAAGTATGAATTGAGGCATAGCAGCAGGTTGTGGTGCAGCAAGAAGCTGTGGTAAAGCTGTACTGGGCTGTGTTGCAGATGTCAGCAAATTTCCCACTGAATGAGCAGGTGATGCACTGGCACAACTGGTTGGTAATGAACCTGCTGTAATCAGGCAATGATAGCTAGGTTCCATTATTATTCATAAGTAAAAATAGGGCGACCAGAGGTCTCACATTCCTTGAATATGTTTCCATTTTAACCCTTTTTTATTGTTTAGAAAAGGGCCTAAATATCATTTAAAGAATAATTTTTTTTTAAATTGGAAAGCCTTGCAACTGTTCCTAGACATAATGCAAATGAGGATAATATTTATTATTATACCTGGTAGGTGGACACATGTTAGAATTAACTTACAAAAAAAATCTGCTGCTTCCTATATTTATGGAGGCTGCCAAAATACAGGATAGCACTATATAAGATGTAAATGGGGAACAGTATACACATACAATCAAGGAGAAGAAATATCCAGCACATACCATTGGTTGACTCAACAAAAGATTTAGTTTTGCAGCTGAGGTAATACTATTAGATTTAGTTCACAAACTAAACTAAACTAAAAGAAGGTGTTTAACAGGAACAGCAAATAAGGGGACTTATGGAGGATGAACTATTTGAAGAAATCTTGAGTGAGAGATTGGAGAAGCTTCAAATGGCTTTGTATGAACCTCCTGGACTACAGACAAAATGTGTAGGAATTTTTGGATTCTTATAAACAAGTTGTAGCATGTTGCTCAAACTCCATTTCATACTAATGCATTTAGATTTTTTCCTGACCAATCTTGGTAATGTCAGTGATGGGAAGGGGTGAAAGATTTTACCAAAACATTAAATTTTTTATAAAATGTTATCAGCACTTTTGGCAAGAGTCCATGATGGCAGATTACTGTTGGATGCTATAATGTGGTATTTCAGATAGATTATATGAGAGAAAATCATATGCTAAGAATTTATAACTTTCTATTTTGCATTAAATTCAATTCTGGTGCTACGTTTTAAATAACATTGTAAGTGCCATAATTCATAATATTTTTGTTAAAGCATTTTATGTGAAAAAAAAGCTTGATGATAAAACAGTGCCTGATATTTATGATCATTAATAACTTTAATGCATAAGTTATAATTTAAAATCTATACTATAAGGGAAAAGTGAATATGTTTCTAAAGTCAATGCAATGGTTTAATGGGTACAGTTTCATATCTGGTGACTAAAATTAATTTTATTTTGTTGACTAGTCTTATCAAAGAGGTATAGATATATAATCTGTCATTGCAATAGGAGAACAAAAATATTTATTTTGTTCAACAATGTACTTTTGTTATACAGGGTAGTGCTTTATAATTTATATTCAGTCCTAAATATAATTAATTTCAGAAAAAATAATATTAAATGCAATAAGGAGTAATTTTGTTTTCTATCTTGTTATAAAAGCTTATTATTGAAACCTCAATATTTTTTGCTTGAGTCATTCTAACTATAAACAACTGCATGTTCAAAATAAGTAAATTTTCATATTTATTTAATTCTATTGCTGGATTGTATCTTGGGAATTGCTATTATACAACTTCTCTTAGCTACGTCACATAGAAATTTCTGTTTTAATAGGTAGATATAATTTTTGGAAACTACAAATAAAGATGAAGTAGACTTGTTTATTAATTATATATTTCCCTGCTGTTGCTGGTGAATTTATTGTAGTTTTATTGTTCACTTTCTTGTTATGTGAGTGACAATGTCAAAGTATAGCATGGTGAACACTTATGATAACTGCAGCTGGCAATTTGTGTACATGTCATTTTGATAGTTGTTAATTCTCTCCTGCTCAAATTTGTTAAGTTTGAGCTTTAATAATCTTTAACATTACCTACATCTGTCAAACTGTGCACGTATGAGAATTAATTCTGTACTATCTAACTTGGAAAATTCTTGCAGTACATTGCCACATCCACATGAAATACCATTATCACTTTAATATCATCAATTAGTTTCTTAATTCCAAATCAGTTATTTTTACAACATAATAAAGGACCAAAACTTTAAATACCATTAGATTCTGTAATCTACATTTCATTTAAACTTTTCAGAGTTAGAAATTTTACTAAAAATTACTTATATAATAGTGTTTTATGATCATGACTGAAATAAGTTCTAGTTTATTTAAGAGCAGAATCTATTAGTTTCATTTCCATAATCACCGAAACTGAAGTTCAGAAAGTTTATTATATTGCAAGTCTTATTTTTCATAAACAATTTGATAATATTGTGAAAAATTGTTCACAAACCTGTAGCACTAGCACTGAGGTTTAAAGGAGTGTTAATGAGTTGTGTTCCCAAACCAGCCATTCCTTGTAAACCTGCAGCAAGGGATGCAACCTGCGGTAAACTCTGAAGTGTTGCTAAATTCTGTAGATTCTGAAGTGTAACCATTCCAGCCACTGAAATAAAGTAAGATTATATTAATTTTGATTATATTCTGATTAACTAAGTTAACTAATTATATAGACTTGGAAACTAATTTATGATAGAAATTTTAATTTAAACAAATTACTTCCATAGAATTTTGTTTAGGTTTGGTATATACAAAGTGAGTCATTTATAGTGTTGTGGCCATTTTACTCCAGAATAGTGGAGAAAATCAAAAAATGCTTCAGACAAAATTTGAAGTGCTCTTAGGGGGATATAAGATAGCGACTTTAACTCATTCTTGAAATGGCATTCTCAAGGTCAGTTCAAGTTCATTTTTTTTTTTAAATGGAATGGTGTATATTTTTTCCCAGGAATTGAAAGAGCATTCAATTTTCAGTATAAAAGTTTAGTACATCTATCAGCTAGGGATGATAGATGATGAGATATTGGACAAATAAGAGAGCAAATGTTTTTCGCTCCATTTTACTTTACTATCAATTTACGTACAGTACAGTTCAGTTATAACCATAATTGAAGCAAAAGTCATGTTCACATTACAAAGAATTTCAATTCAGTAAATACTCGAAAGTATGACCATTAACTTCGATGCTCTTCCGAAAACGTGCTTCAAAAGATCGATGAACACATCTCAACAATTCTTCGCTGATTCTTGCACAGACATTTCTAATTTGTTGACGTACTTTACCGGCAGTAGTTGGTACTTCTTCATAAATTTTACATTTTAATGTATCCTCATAAAAAAGTCTGGAGAAGTGAGATCAGGGTAAAGGCTAGGCCAACGGACAGGCCCTCTGCGTCCTATTCATTCACCACGATACTCTCTGTTTAATATTTCTCGAGCTACAACTGAGTAATGAAATGGACAACCATTGTGTTGATCCGATGTTGCAGCGCGGTCCACAAGGGGCACGTCTCCAAGAAACACTGGAAGTTTTTGGTCCAAAAATGTTCTGTATTGCTGCCCATAAAGTTTACCTTCAATGAAGTATGGTCCAATTATACGGAATCCCAAAATGACACACCAAACGTTCAGGCTCCATTGACGCTGATGCTCTACTTTCCATAACAATCGTGAAATCTCCACTGCCCAATAATGCATGTTATGTCGGTTCACTTGAGCATGATTGGTGAATGTCACCTCATAGAAAATAAAAATGTTGGAAAAGTTACAGTTTTGAATTTGTAGCAGAGCCCATTGGCAAAATTGAAAACGCATCTGAAAATCATCCCCATGAAGGGCTTGGTGTAGGCTAATGTGATATGGATGGTATTTGTGACTCTGAAGTATTCGAAGAACACTCCATTGAGAGATTCCCAAATCTTGTTCCAGTTGAAGGGCACTTGCGTGAGGATTAGCGGCAAGTGCAGCTAATACAGCGACTTCCGAATTTTCCCCAGTAGCACTTCTCATTCGATGGTATTTTCTTGATGCGACACCCCGTTTCAGAGAATAAGTTCGCAAGTCGTTGAATATTTCCAACAGATGCCTGCTTCCTTTCAGAATATCGATCTCCGTATAAGTTGCAAGTTGCTCTAGAGTTCTTATGAGCTTCGCCGTAAGTGTAAACCACATCGATCCTTTCATTGATCGTATATCGAACATTTATAATTGAAAACGAAGTGGAACCGACTGAGAATAATATCCTTTTAGGTTTGAATTGGCAATGATGAGCAATCGTTTGTGTACCGAGTCAACAAACGAACATTTGCGTATAAACAAATGAGTTTCCTTCATAGCAACAACAAAACAAAAGAGAGAAACGTGAAAGTAAGTGAATAATATTTGTAATATTTGCTGTGTCATTTGTCCAATATCTCATCATCTCTCACCTCTAGCTGATAGGTGTACAGAACTTTTATACTGAAAATTGAATGCTCTTTGAACACATACCATTCCATTAAAAAAAACTTGAAATGACCTTGAGAATGGCATTTGAAGAACGAGTTAAGGCCGCTTTATTATGTCCCCCTAAGAGCACTTCAAATTTTGTCTGAAGCATTTTTTGATTTTCCTCTTCGTTTCGGAGTAAAATGGCCGCGACACTATAAATGCCTCATCTTGTATAGGCTGTATCATAAGTTATAGTACAAACTGAAAGGATAAAAAGTACAAGGTAAGTGGAAATGTCAGAGTAAATGGTTTATGCATACGGTGCACCAGTATGTGTTTCTCTATGACACATCTCCAAATCGAAAATATGGTCATAGCGAGCCTGTACCTTGGACACCAGATCAGCTAACTTAAATTCTTTGGATTTTTGTAGCTGGCATCCTATGAAAAGGTTAATGTATGTATATTTTTCGTTGACAACGTTGAAGAACTGGAGCAGAGAATTGTCAATCTTTTCCAACAACACGAATGAATGATGTTCAAAATTATTTGAAATTATTCAACGCTGAGGAGAATACAGACGCAAGAACGCTATTTGGGTACCTTATTTAACAAATACAACCGAAACAAGATGTTACACGTTACATTGTCTCAAAAATACGTTACTTCTAAAGTGTTTCGAACAACCTATAAAGTGGCAAAAAGAAGATACTCAAATTTTGACAACGAAATCAATGGGTATAAAATGGAACTGAGGAGCGCACATGTCATTCTATTATTCTTGCATCAATATTTTCATAATACTGGAAATGTAATGAAAGTACCCTTATTAGCAAGATGGTTCATTTGCAAAACAAATTTTATTTAATTATTGAATCCACTAGTTTCAGTCAGAAATTACACTTATTATATAGGTATGTTTGTGTGTTCATTAATGAATGTGAAATTTGTGTTCCAGTGGCTCTTTTTAATCCTTGTAATTTTAATTTATTGTTTACGTACTTGGAATCTTTTGGGTTAAAACGCATAACTAAAAAGGTCTTCTTAATACCTGTGATTTTAGTGACGGTAGTACGCTAATATTGGGTGTTCGTAGCGTTATTACCAAAGTTATTTAAAGACAACTTTCCCAATCTCAATCATCGTCTATCAATGTAAAAATAATAAAAGAAGTTATTCATTTGCCACAAGCAATATTCACGTGATATTAAAATCGTATTATGTATAAGATTGATTCAAAGATTCGGAAGAAAAGTATGACAAACGGTCCAAATTCTAAAATTCAATGAAATTGGAAATATAAAGTTATTTAATTAAACTGATGATATTTGGCAACCTTAAATAAAAGGAAGTTTTTTAAGAATGCATGATGTTAGACATTTGATTTCATAAATAGAGTGTTAATAATTATTTATACAATTAATATCAAAAGTAGATAATAAAGCTCCTTAATAATGTTTAACATAATATTTTAACACTTTTGTCTACTTTACTAAAAATTAGGAAAATAAATTTATTATAAAAGTTTAGTTCGTTTTAGATGATTCAGTTAAGTGCATTACGTGTTAATGTGTTGTATTACTGAGAGATTGTCTTATTTTATATACAAGAAATATGCCTTTTGTGTTGAGGGAATATAAAGATTCGTTTCTTCATTGAAAATTGAGAAACAATTGCCTAGTTTTGCAACATTAGTAACTAAAAAGAATTTACTTTTAACCCGAGTTAGAAGTAAATTACTTTCATGTTTTCCTAACAACTGACAAACGATACATGACCTACTTTTAAAGAAAGGCGGAAGATTCATTGATTACAAATGCATTTTATTTATAAAATATGTTGTTTAAAACGGTGTAAGATATATATGCTGAAAGTAATTTTATGAAGTTTGTAAACTTTCCTAAGCACTTGTATTATAAATATTTTAATCGCATTACTTTGCAGAAACCATTGCCTTATTAAATGCTATACTTGATGGGCCGTTAAAATTAGTTTCTTAAATTCAGCACAAGGAATTAACGGCTATAGCTAGTAAAAATGTATTTAACAGCTTTTGTCTGGTTGATATGCAATGTTTATTATTTACTTTTAAACTCTTTTACAATTTTTAAAATATTCTATGAATAAAATCATTCTAACCATGCATGAAAATTACAATCAAACTACAGTTTCAAGTTATGTATTAGGATATTGATGAAATCAGTTATAAAGTTTAAAACCATTAACCAAAAGTTGTTTAAATAAAAAGCACGGGGTTTCAAAAGCATAGGAAACGATGTTCGAAGATTTATAATTTATTTATTTATTTTTCCCTTCAATAGCTTTACATTTAATCAAATGGTGCATATTATATATGTAATATGAAAACAGAATCCCAATGAACGTCTAATTTAATAAAAAAATATATTAACCAAAATTGCCCAGAACTATGGTATATTTTATTTCCGTGATTTCCAGCAGAACCTACTTGTTCCGTTGATATGTGCAGCGTTTGCCGCAGCCTTTGCTGAGTCCATGGCGGCCGCTGCGGCCGCGGCGGCTGCTGCAGCTGTGGAGGTAGGATCCGGAGAACTAGGCGCGGACCGGGTGTGGGTTGGCGTCCCGGGCAGACTGTGGTTGCTATTGTGACCATTCATGGAAAACATGGACTGCTGTTGCTGTTGTTGCTGCTGCTGTTGCTGGTGCTGGGACGGCGGAGTGTGGTGCTGATCAAGTGCAATTGGAGCATTGTCCGCCGCTGGCTCTGGGGAAGGCGAATTCGAGTCACAGCTCTCCTATTAACACATTAAAAAACAGGTTTATATATTTGGCCTCCTTTTGTTTCCTACGTTTGTTTGTTATAATGAATATGTATTTTATTTCGTGAAAGAGGGAATCTTCTTTGTTAGTTTTTATTCGGCCACGACAAATTGATTATATTAACAAAGAATAAGCTAATTTAGAACGAGAGTTTGTTTTTGTATTTCACGAACAATCCCTTCTCTTTATTGTTCCAACAAACATGTTACAGCCTCTTGTGCTAAACCTGCCGCACACAGCTATTGGTTATTCTATTAAATACATTTTCCTGATAGCGAATAGCTATTTACAAATTCTATTTTCCCTCCGGATGTAAAACTCTTCACGAGTAATATAACATTTTGTTTTTTTTAAGTTACATTCACAGCTTCCGAAAGGATTTTTTCTCTTGTTTGGGAAAGGGAAAACATATATTTTTGTTATTAAATATTTATCGACAACTATGTTTGGTTCATGCATCTTTGTGATACACAACTGCTTGTTCCGGCTTACTAAAAGGCAGACCTGCGATATGAAGTGCTTCTATTTTAATATTGCACCCATTATCTAGCCTATATTACCATAGAAAACATTAGATGCTTCAATATATGTTCGATTGTAAGGTCAACAACAGGATACACACTTTTAGAGTGAGAAGGGAAAATAAACGCATTAACGTTAAAGCTTTACTTATAGTATTTCGAATCACTTTTTAAGCAATACATCTTTCGCAGCAGAGAAAAACTTTAGTAAAGTCTCCGGAATATATAGCATTAAAGTAAAAGAGGGTCATGGTTCCGTGCTTCGAGGACACGGTAGCTCAGTTGGTTAGAGCATCGGTATGGAAAACCAAATATCCGTGATTTAAATCCCGGATAAACTGATTTTTTTTTTATTTCTGATTCTTTCTTTCCAAATAATATCCTACACAGGGTTAGTGTGAAATAACTGTTTCCGTACACCATTGTAGTTTTGACTATTTGCAATATTTATTGCGATCTCTAATATATTTTCAAAACGACAATCAAATCCTCATTTGAGTGCTAGGTTTTTGCAAAAAATTTATGTACTGTATGTTTTTGGTCAGTTAAAGAAGGGGGTAAAGCAGACAGAAGATTTAAATATTAAAAATCAGAAGAAAGGGTCACTGAGTTGGTTATACAATATTTCGAATGGACGAAGTTTAAAAAACTAAGCGCTTAAAAAGTGTCTCCAGTAGTTGAATTTTGGTAAAGTCTTCACTAAATGTCTTAAATATTAAGACAACATATGTCTCATGTTTACGCTCCATTGTCGAGTTCCAAGTGCATGGCAAAGTAACAAAGTAATTAATTTAAAAAGGAATATTCAGACTTGAAACATTTCTATCACGGCCGGGATACAAACCACGGATCTTCGGACTTCCGTGCCGGCGCCCTAACCAACTGAGCTGCCGTGTTCTCGTTTGCAGTATTGTGGATGTGGCTGGCGAATCTTTATGAAGAGCAACATTACATGGACAATTGAAGGTGGACTGATGAATGTCAGCCGTCAGCTGAATAAACAAAACATACGTTTTCTAGGCTTGGGAAAAGCTAGACGGCTGCAATTTCAAGTCATTACATTATTGTTCCCTATTTAAAGAGAATGAACATGATAACCAATAAGCGTAAACGCTAAGGTTGGCATACAGGAAGCAAAGTCGTAAAGCGGTTTCATGCAGATCTAGGAACATTTTGTGAAATTAACACTTTGAATTTTGACAAGCAAGTGTTTGAGCAGGACGGAGCTACCGCACACATAGGCCAAGGAGACTGAGAGGAACTGTTTCCACATTGGCTTGTGTCAAGAGGTTCTGAGTTTCTTGATCCATTTTGAAGTCCAAGCCTCACAATACCCGATGTAATTCTGTGGAGATCGCATAAACTCTACACGAATCAGAAATAATTCCCGAAAAGTGCCCTGCTATGGTTTCCGAACTAACTGAGGAGAACATGTAGGACATGCAATAGAGTCCTAACTTGTATAGTACAGCGTATAAATTAATATTATACAATATAAATTTTTGGTTACCCTTTCGTTGCACCATCCTGTATATTTTGAAAGTTTAGGTAAATCATTAATTGATTAAAAATTGACGGGGGATTTACAAGGACATCATTATTACATATATGCCATTTATTCCTTAGAAAACAGAAATATAAAGTTATGTTCTTTGAAGAAATTTAAATTTAATTTTAAATTCTTTAAATTATATTCAAGGTCTATAATTAGCAGCAAAGTGATTAATTTTTTATACATTTCATCTAAAATCCATTGTTCGGCATTGTCGAATAACAGTTTTCTTTTTCTTATCTGTGCAGACCATTTGTTTTCCTTTTAATTGCATCTTTAATTTCATTTACACTTAGCTCTTCTTTCTTCCGATCTACTAATTCATTTTCTCGTCTTCTGATTTCTTCTTGAATACTATTTAACACCCTAGCCGACATTCTTAAGATCTAAATTGTCATTTGTTTTTCTTTTTCCTCGTTTCTTTTTATCGCACAGTGGTTTTGTTTGTTTTATTGCGCTGTTGTTGATTTGTTTTATTTACGGACGCTCTTTAACATCTCAGGTCAAAAGCGTCCTATTCAATTCAGGGCGTGAAATGGCCAACAAATTTTGCTCTGAGGCCTTTTTTTACAGGCTTGAGGTTCTTTATCGTGCCGTAAATGTACGACACGGGACCCAGGGCTTTACTTCCCTTCCGAAGGAAGCCATACTTAGGATTTTTACGCCCCGAAAAAATGCATCGATCCTGGCCGGGTTTGAACCACCGATCTTGGGTTTAGAAGGCAAGTATGGCTACCACTACACCACCAGGACCGACAGTATTGCTGTTGCATTAATATCTAAAACATGTGAAATGACTTGAGGTTTATCATTTAATACGTACTTCTCCCAGATGCTGCTACTTCAAAAAAGAACCGTAAAAACTATAGCGCCGTTCAAAACTTCAGAATATAAAACTCACTGTGAGAAGTTCATAATAATGCCCTTATTTTATATTTTTGGAATTATTTCATATTATATACCAAGAAAAATGTAAAATATAGTTCAAATTTAAATGAAGGTATTCACAGTTCCCTTATCTACCAGATGACGATTTCTTTCAGCGATCAAATAGAGATAAATTTAATTTGAAAAATATAATTTATTCTGGTTAAATTTTTCATAACACGTCACCTAGGGAGTTGAAAAGTAAAACATATGGCTTTTTCAAAAAAAAAAAAAAAAAAAAAAAATGTTAGCAATTTCCGTTAACTAATTGTTTTTTATAATTTGCAAACATTCATTAATAACCAATTCCTAGATATTTCTGCAAACTCGCAATTTTACACAAATAAAACTGAAATCACTGTAAACATCACGAAACTTTAAATATTAGAATTAGATTATGATGAATATATTTTTATTTTTTAAGTTAGGTGCATATTAATAAGGAAATTTAATTTATTTCAAGTAAATTATAGATTTATCACAATATTTGCACCTACAGTATAAAATTTCTTTATCTTTTGTAGTTCATAATTGCTGTTGATGCATTTAATGCATAGTCATGTAAACATGTATGAAATTTCTATCGATTTAAAGAAACTGCGAGGAAACAAGACTCTAAACATTTGCCATTACTGCTATAGTAATCTTTCAGTCATATTATGACGTGTCCATTATCATTTCAATGTGATACAAAGGACGAAATAACACTGAATTTAATGTTCTCTGGTATACTTTCTTCCTTTTCCTTCTTTATAAGAAATGTACATTTTTTGTACTTATTTTTTGTTTATCTCTTGCATTCTGTTGTATTTATTCCTCTTGTCTGTTGTTCTGCAATTATTTATATTATTTTTTTATTTTTATTTTTGCTCTTACTTACACATTTATTTTTGTTCTTTGTCTTTGTACACTTTTTCTCTATGATTGTTTCGTAGAAATTTTATTTTCAACCTTCTGTCCTCTCGTTTTATTCTAAGATTATTTACCTTGCTCTGTTTTTTCCATTGTAAACCCTGTATAACTATTAATTGTTTGCTCCATATTTCTTCTTATTCTTTCTGGGTTTTTTCTCTTATTATTTCGTAACTTTCTTACCTACATTCTTTTCTGTCGTTCTTTCTTTATGTCTGTCCCACTTTACTTATTCTTTCTTTGCATTCGCTTCTTTTATTACCTTGTTTATATTTATTTTCTAACAGCTTTATTTTAAGGTGAGATTCGAACCCTGTGATCACTGTAACACTCTCAAAGGGGAGTGCCTACACAACAAATGCAATAATCAACACAGTGCGGGGACTCAAGTTTCTCTATCGTATTAACTACCTACTGTTGGGATGGAGCGGGAACGGTCGCTGGTAGCCGAAAGCGAGGCATTTGCTTGATAACGCTAGATTACACAGTACTGAATATAATCCTAGCTCCATGTAAACCACATTAAGGGCTGCTCGCACTCTAGCTATTTATTCGGAAATTAAAACAGACTTTCTGTTTTTTGTGCGCATTCACTGCTATAATGCAAAATAATGTACCTTGTTACAAAGGGGGGTAACATTGCGGCTTAAACAAAGTATCTAAATTAATTTCCAAAAACGGTCCAAGCGAGCTGATGACGATGCTATGATGAGGATGATCCGATTCTTTCCTCGGCATTTTTACATCCACACCACTAAAATATTCTGATATATACATTTTGTTCTTTTTTAGCAAACCTATAAATTATACATGAATAATCAGAAAATGTTTTGCTATATACATAAAACAAACATACACACGAGTATAACTATTTATAAAATGTGAATAACAAATACCGAAACTAAACATACGAGTGTTTTCGAGTGTTAATGAAATACGCTGCAATATTTTAAGAGATTAAGGGGGGTTTTAGACAAGCAATTTGAAATAGGAAACCTATGGTCGAAGAAGAAAAAGAAGTTATATGGTGATGAAGACGTTGCAATTAGTCATTGTTAAAGCGGATTGGGGTACAAGTTTGTCTTTACTTCGCGAACGAAGAAACTCAGGTGTTCAATAGCTTATCAGCATAGTAAAGGAAAAATATTCCTTTATAATTTTACTGAGATACCGCTGCAGTTATCAATTACGTTTTCAAGATATAAAACCTATCTAAAATCTCAGACTATTTATATGACAGTATGATACTGAAAAACAATTATGATTTATTGTGCTATATGCGAGGGTAGGTTCATAAGTTTCCGGCCTAGCCATTTGCTAGGTACGATAAAGACGAAAACTATATATCACTTTTGAATATAGTTACCCTTTATTGCAATGCACTTCTCACATCTTTGAATTAACATTTCAATCCCCCCCCCCCGTCAAATAGTCAGAAGTCTTGTCTGCAAAAAGGGCATAAATAACATCCACCACTTCTTTGTCATACTTAAATTTCCTTCCTCGAAGGTAATTTTTGAGTTTTGAGAAGAGGAAATGGTCACTGGGAGCTAGATCTGGACTGTAGGATGAATGGTCAATCTCCTTGAAGCCACATTTCTTCACAGCTTCCTTTGCAACACCACTACTCAGCTTTCCTCGTCTTTTCTCTTTGATGGAAACACGTAGTTTGTGCAGTAGGCCAGCATAGTACTCCCCATTTACTGTTGTGTTCCTCTCCTTGAAGTCAATGAAGAGTATTCCTTCACAGTTCCAAAAGATTGTGGCCATGATCATCTTTGTTGACTGAATGACCTTGGCCTTTAGAGGCGGTGCTTCGCCAGGTTTACGCCTGCCAAACCATTGACTCTCTTTTGGACAAGATACCATAGTAGAGGACCATATTTTCATCTCCTGTAACAATGGTTAGCAGAACTTCTCTCTCGTTGCCACGGCAGAGCTCCGAAAATGCCTGACAACAGATGACTCATTGCTGCTTTTGGATTGAAGAAAGAAGTGTGGGCACCCATCTTGCACTAACCTTATTCATGTTTAAATGTTAATGAATAATTCGAAGGACTATTATTTTAGAAAAGCCCAACCTTACTGCTGTCTTCTATAATTTCTTCTTCCACAAGAGCGATTTTTTCAAGAGTAAGCACCTCCAAGAGCCAACCTGCACGCTCTCCGTCTTCAATGCTTTCTCGACTCTTTCGAAAAAGTTTGGCCCATTATTTTACGATAGAATATGGGGGAATACTTTCACATACACACCGTCCGTTCTTCTTTTGTGAAGAACTTAATACAGCTCGATACTCCATGTTGAACATGGAATAATCTTCTACACATAGTCTTTTTATGCAACTATATCTGAACTGAACGAAGTTACAGCTGCAATTATTTGCTTAACAGATAAGGTATGAAACTAGATAAGGGTTTTGTGAAGCGATAATCCTTATTGGCAAGGCCGGAAACTTATGGACGTACTCTCGTAGATTAGTGCAGTATCGTGAAACTACTCGTATCTGCCTAATGCATAAGGCGATAAACTGTGATTTAGAAGATCGTAGGTTTTGGTCCTGTGGAGTAGGTTAAAAAAAATAGTTCATAATGTGGTATGCTTATACATAAGAGAAAATGAAAATAAAAATAAATCCGAATTTTAAACACTCGAACATGGAACCCTAACAGTTTATTCTTTATTTAGTTTATACACGAGGGGTAAGTCATAAGTCATGGCAACTATTTTTTCTCTCTCTCGCGAACAAGGAATTACATGAAAAATCTAAGATGTACGATTGAAAGTGTATGGAAGTAATTTCGAATGAAGCCACCAGATGGTGTATGTGAGCAGAACTGGGTGTCTCAAGTCGCTTCGAAGTTCAGTTGGCGAGCGACAGTGGTCAGGAATGGAAGTCGCGAAGAGAGAAGAACGTGCGTATTTGAGAATAGCATTTCTCCGTGGCAGGAATGAGCGAGAACTAGGGGAAGCACTGGGTGCGCGTATCCTGTACTGTCTGTCATTGGTGAGGTGGATTTCTTCATGAAATTTCACCAGATTGATGCGATATGTTTCATAGCGAGTCACTTAATTGACGTGGCATCAACTTTTTACACATTTTCCGCATGTTCAGGTTCTCCCGTAAAGTGTGGTAACTGTTTTTGCAGGGATTCCTTTTTGCTCTTCTAATTCCACAAGTGTCCAGGGCTTATAATCTCGTAATCGCTGTTCCACCACTATTACCCCTACATAATTGTGCGCGAACACAGGACGTCCACTGTAGTAGTTCGGCTGTCGACTTTCTGTCCCGTTTGAAGGCTTCTGCCCACCTTGCCACTGTTCGACAGGGCGTGGCATACGCACCCAGTGCTTCCCGTAGCTCTATGTGATGTTCTGGTACATTCCTGTCGCGGAGAAATGCTATTTTCACTTACGCACACTTTTCACTCTTCGTGATTTTCAATCCTGACCTCTATCGCTCACCAACTGAACTTTTGAACGTACTGAGACACGCAGTTGTGCTCACATACACTCTGGTGGCTTCAGTCTTAAGCGCATTTCATATACTTTCAGTCGTATATCTTAGATTTTTCATGTTGTTCCTTGTTCGCGGAAAAAAAAAGAAGAGATTCCATGACTTATGACTTATCTTTCGTACTATGAATTTATGGCAATATATACATCTGTTCTTTGAATATTTACCCAAGACAGAATTTCAGAACGAATGTCTCTTTATCGATACCACGATGCCTAGCTGCAACAATGTTACAAGAACGATAATCAAATTAAACTAAAAGTTTTACCTAGTATAAGTATTTACACATAACCAACATATTATTTTTGAAGGCTTAGTAGTAGATGCAAACAGTAATGATCTCAACGCAGTACATCAATAATATGTTGTAATTAATCATTTGATAAATTATTTAAAAATATTGTTAACCCCCTATAGGCATTTATAAAAAAAAAAAACAGAATAAAATTTACCCTTAGAAATAATTTTCCAAATAAATTAATTAAAGTTTAAAGAATAAGCTAATTATTTTTACTCAGATTTAAGAGGTCTCTCTCCCTCTCTCTCTCTCTCTCTCTCTCTCTCTCTCTTACTTTCTTGTGTTTTCTTTCTTTGTAGTCAAAGTTTATGATCTTTCTTCTAGATAATACACACTGCAATTGTCTTATTTGACAATTTAGTTGTCCATTTCGGAAAATTGTACCGATTCAAAGGCACCTCGTATATAGTTGAAGAAATTGTGGTATATTATGCATTATGTATAAAACAACTGTGTTTATTGAATAACGATTGTTTATATACAGAAGCTAATAATACTTATGTAAGATACATGTGCTAATGACAAGTTGTGATGCAATAATATAAAATATGTAAATAAAAATATAATAAAATAGTGTATTTATTGTAATGAGGTTACCAGAACTGTCTTTTCATTTCACTATAAATGACATATCTCTAAATACAGTCACAAGTGACCGAGGTCGTTAAGGCGCGGACTCGAGAGCGGGAGGTCTAGGGTTTGATTCCCACCAAGACCGTCCTCCCTGACAGATTTTTTCTAAGTTTTCCTCAATCCTCATAAATGGCAAATGCAGGGGAGGTACCCTAAACTTAGGCCTGGAACGATTCCCTCCTTTAAAAAAATTCTTTTCAGTTTATAATTTCATCTCGTATATCATCAGTGTCCACTGCCTGTGGTGCTCCAGTGGTTGAAATGAGCGTTAAACACTATTAAAAATCTCTAAATACTATAATTATTCTAATGGTGGTATTTGCAACTTCAGAAGAGAGCTGTATTTAAACTGTCGTTTAAGTGAACAGTAGAACTTAAAATATCAACAAAGGGGGGGGGGGAGAAAGCTCAGAGGAAACCTTCGTTAAGAGAGAGAGAGAAAAAAGTATAAGTAACAATGAATTTCTAGAACAAAAAGGTTTAGGCTGCAGTATATCTTAATACATGATAATGAACAAGAAAACGATAATTATATAAATTACATAAATTCCAACAGTTAATTGAAACATTTGTATATTTATTTATTTACGGACGCTCTTTAACATCTCAGATCATCAACGTCCCATTCAACTCAGGGCGTGAAACGGCCGACAAATTTTGCTCAGAGACCTCTTTTTTCAGGCTTGAGGTTCTTTATCGTGCCGTAAATGTACGACACGAGACCCACGGCTTTACTTCCCTTCCGAAGGAAGTCATACTTAGGATTTTTACGCCTAAAACACCCATCGATCCTGGCCGGATTTGAACCCGCGATCTTAGGTTTAGAAGGCAATTTTGGTTACCACTATACCACCAGGACCAACTAAATTGGAATAGTTAAGAGAACTTTAATTAGAAAAGTTAGAAAATACAAAGTCATAACGTTCTTGTTATCCCATCGTTGCTCTATGATTTGGAAATTTCTAATCCGATTGTACATGATGATAAAAAATATGTTTCATCTCTGCCACATGATATATTTTTAGTATGCTACTTTTATACTATTGTGAAAATGTTCTAATCACTGATCGAACAAAACTAAATGATTTTTAAAACATTGTATCAAATATATATTTTGCTTTGCAGCAAAGCAGAAAGAGAACGCAGCTAAATTAAAGTAAAAGGGGAAGTGCGTGGCATGCATAAATGTTGCTTTCTGGTATCACGACAATGTTTCACTTAAAAAAGACGTCTGGTAACACAAAGGCCTTTTAGCTTGATGAGAAAAAATCGTTACATCTCTCAAACGTAATTAAACAGTGGTTCTTGCTAATTGTTGGAAAAATGTATTATAAATAATACACGTTTCCATGCCTGAGTGAACATTTTAAAACGCGGATAATTGATGTTATATCTAGCGGCTTTCTGTGTACCATTTTACTGTAGCTGCTTGCAGTAATTGCTATAAGAATTTATTATTTTGATTACATTTGTTTTAGGATGTATTATTTAAAAGGCACAGTTGCTGGTATAGCTTCAGATATTTAAGAGGTACTTTTACAAATGGGAGGAAAGTAATGAACTTATGAACTTATTAGAAGCGCAACACAGCAGCTAATCGGAAATTTTCACAGAGAAAAATCCAAAAGAGGAGAAAGCTTCAAAACATGCAAGTAATTATATTCATATGTTAGATATAATTGCATTGCTTTAAATGTTGCGTTCTATGTATAGATCACAACAAATAATTTAATATTGCCAAATGAGCAAAAACTGATTAAAACCTGACCAAAGTTTTCATTACATCTCACCAAAAGTGCATAAATACAGCTATGGATTTGATAATTTATAGATTGAAATATGCTGTTCAGATATGTTTTTCTTTGCCAGACCATTAAAGTGAATCATTAATTTGAAATGTTTTAAGTTAATGACAATACGTTTTTCAAAAACATATCGATACATCCTAAACAGTCTTACACTAAAATATTGTACGCCACAATCCAAAAATTCACCTTTTAGTACACACTCTCTCATCTGTGAAACTGAAACTCAATTAGTCTTATGACGAGAAAATGTACTCTACCATCTTTAATATAAAAATTCCAAGTTTTATTTAAAAGATTTCAGCTTTTTATGTTTAAGGTTAATATGTAACAATTACATTTTAAAAATATATAAAATGTTTTGGCGCAAATATTTACATCTCTAGCATTCTTAGTTAAAATAGAAACAAATGCTAATTTTAAATTTTGAGGATGCAATCTTAAATCTTTCAATACTATTAAAATATACCCCTTTTACATTCTTAAGAATCTTACTAAATAAAAAGTTACATTTATTTGAAACTATAAAGCTCAAAGTAGCACATATTGTATTGAAACACTATAGAAGGTAGTGATTACCTGTTTATTACCATATCTACGGCTTTATAGTAATAAGGCAAAGACACTTATTTACGTACATTTCGTTTCGAATTACTTTATTTTTTTTGTATACTAGAATTATAAACAGTCTTTGTTGTTGCTCAAAATGTTAAACAGCTGATTAGTAACAATTGGGTGATTGATTTGTTTTTTATGTTTTCTAATGCCAAATCGCTTGTCTATCACGGCACCGAGTTCGCAAATGGACGGTGGAGGGCATTAGCTTAGTCCATTTGTAATGCGCGCATCGATAACATTACGTTGATTGATGATGAAGGTGAAGATGGGGATGAGATGATGATGATGATGCAACGACGGAATGAGAGGCAGGAAAAACAAAAACCTGCCCAGACCAGTGGAATCGAATCCGATCCGCCTCTGTGGGAGGTGGGCAGCCTAACTACTTGACTACGCCATCATTAAACTTGTTTTCATTGCTGTCATCAAGTGAATATTATGTTACGACAATATTAAGGACATATTAGTGACTACAAAAGCATTCATTCATCTTCATGGCAGAATACATAATTATAAATAAGCGTTTTCAGCTTAGACTAAACCAGCATGGGGATCGAGTTCGTTAAGGCGAGGACTTATGAGCGAGAGGTCTGGGGTTCCATTTTTTTTTTATTCAGGTGTTCCTCAGTCCTCATAAATGGCAAATTTCTGGGAGGAACCGTAAATTTAGGCCTGAAGAGCTTCCTTTCCTTAAAAAAATTCTTTCTCAATTTATGATTTCATTTAATGTACCTATCACCAGTGACACCGCCTGGTGCTTCAGTAGTTAAAACGGGCGTAAAATAATTAAAAAGTTAAAAAAGCTTGTGCAAAAATTCTTGGAATAAATATATACTTGCTAACAACAATAACAATAGACGAACTAAAATATTGTGCAGTGGTACAATGACTTCATAAGTATAATAAAAGAAGGCATTGGCTTCAGAGTAGCTCAGTAGAAAATCGAAATTAATTTTACTTTTATTTTATTATTATTCTTTTACAATTCTGGTACCTGCAAAAAAATGTATGAAAGTATTTTAGAATTTTATGCATTATTGCGTTCATAAATATTACGAAGCTCCTTTTGTTTATTAAAAGTTACTGATGAAATAAGGTATAACATTATAAATTAATATAATATGTACTATTGATGAAATAATTTAAGATATATGTAGACATTACGCTCATTACAGGACCCTAACAATTTAATAAACAATTGAAGCAGCCAACAAACAGTTGAAAGAGGTTGCCATTGCAAACTAATAGTTTAAGACGATTGTTTTATTTTATCCGAATGTATTAGGTTTCTCGTAACAGAGTTAGCAAAATAATTACTTTAACGTAAAGTTTCATTTTCCGTACTGATTTCAAGAATGGAGAAAAGGAAATTCGACATAATATAGAAAAAAAAAGGAAAAGAAAGAAAGACAAAATTGCCATATTACAGATATAAGCAGATTGAGTTATCTTTATAAAAAATTGCAATTGTGAAATGCATAACATTTTTGCATAGTAATGATAAAACTAAAATATTTTGATTAAATATAAAATAAATTTATATATTTTAAAATTCACATGTTCGCAATTCGTGGGGAAAAAAATCGTAAAAAAAAATCTACCTTGAGTTCCTTTTGCAAAACAGCTGATTAACGATTCCAGTAAACAAAACAGCAGAACTAACAACTTGCGTCACTTTTTGTCACTTACGCCGCTCTCGAAAGGACTCCAAGTGTCGGATACAACAGGATTGTCGCTTTCGGTCCCCCCCCCCACCCTACCGTAACACCGAATGCACATAAAAATAATATTCTATTCCGGGAAATTAACTAAGCCGGGCCTGGCCGAGGCAATGGCACTGCGGAGTTCAGCGCAATATAAATTAGTTTAACACTAGCGTAATAATTGAGCCAATTATTATAACAACACCCATCCTTCCCATTCACATAACCCGGGGTGAGGGGACAAAAAATTAAAACTCGTGTGAGGGCAGTGTCCTACTTTAAAATATACATCATTTTAAATCGTGCTGTATTAATCAGGGAAATGCAGTTCTGATCGTAATACCTACCACTGTCTCTTTTTTCTCCTCCCTCGCGCCACAATATTAGCCTTGGAATAATAACACTAATAACACGTAAGGCTGCTAATAATAATGTGCAGAAATTATTGTTGATGGCACAGTGCGATTACATTCTGTTTGGAATGGCAGAAAAACAAGACTGGGAAATTGTGCTGGTTTTTAGGCAAGATATAATCTTATACCGTACCACCAACATCTGCATGGTACTGAATTCCTGATATCGGCTCCCCATTTGTTTTTGCACTTATTTGTCTTTTTAGTTATTGCCTCTTTAATGAGTTTAAGCTTTAACGTCCTGTGCCGAATATCAGAGACCTATTCTTCTAGTATCCGTCTTTTTAAGGTCAGGAAAAACTAAACGTCTCATATGTGTAGCGTATCTTAATAGTCTTAATCTGTGAAAGATAAAAAAAATTCAATCAAAACTTGGCAATATTTCATCCTTAAATAATTCTTTCACCAAGCTTTATGCTGTTTTTTTATTTCCTCGTACATTTGAGACGATAAGCCCGTAAAATAAATGACAAAAAGCACCTGTAAACAAAGCTTCAGGATTCTTATTCTGTAAGAGGATGGAAAGAAGCTTTATACCAAAAAGCTAAGGACTAATGCTATTATAAATTAAACAAAAATTGCCATTCCACAGACGGCATGTAGAAAAAATATCCCAATTTTTTTATCTGGTGTGCATACACTGTACTTATACTGTGCATACACTGTACTTATACTAAGGAACACACAAAAAGTAACCATATAATTAGCAACTTTTTATAAATGGAAATGTGTTGAAGAAAATTTGACTTAAATGCTTATGTGGTCATAAAATGAAACTTTGCATATCTGACTTATCTAAAGAGATGAGTTTGTTATAACAGAAAGCGAAAATTTTTTAAAGAAAATTTAACGAAATATGAAATTCCTGTTACCAAAATATATATAAAAAAATGTAAATGATTATTTTGACATATTCAAATAATGAACAGCATTAAGATTTAATATATTTATTTCATTTATGTATATGAAATGTTACTATATATTAATTTGAATCATGCAGTGCATCATTTTGACAGTAAATTACAAGAATTTTAATGTTTTTTCCGCCAATGAGAAGATTTTGTACAGAGATAGATGTACAGGAGAAAACTTATATCGCCTACATTTTGTAGGTTTATGTTAGCTGATATAAGATTCTGTCTTACCTCCTAGTGCGTTATTAAAGTAGTGCACAGTATATTTTTCATTTTTGAAGAAGCCCTCTTTCCAACATGTCCAAGAAATCCCGAGATTTTCCCTCAAATTAATGTTATTCATTCAGTATAGATACATCAAAAATTTTATTTATATATTTTATATTTTTATGACATGACGTCAAAATGTTCTTAAAAAAAGTTCACCTTTCTAGTTATAATAAACAAAACTAAAAAATAAGCCTGATATGCAAATTCTCATTTTTTTTATTGATTTATTTATGGACGCTCTTTAACATCTCAGGTCATCAGCGTCCCATTCAACTCAGGGCGTGAAATGGCCGACAAATTTTGCTCAGAGGCCTCTCTTTCAGGCTTGAGGTTCTTTTTCGTGCCGTAAATGTACGACACGGACCCACGGCTTTACTACCCTTCTGAAGGAAGCCATACTTACGATTTTTACGCCCGAAAAAATCCATGGCTCCTGGCCGGGTTCGAACCCGCGATCTTTGGTTTAGAAGGCAAGTATGGTAACCACTACACCACCAGGACCGACTCTCATTTTGTGACTAGACATAAATTCATATAAACAACGATAATCGAAATGTGATAAAGAAAGTTTGATTTAAATGTGTATTATGTATATTGCAATCATACTGAAGTAGAAGAGTGAACTTTTACGTCATTAGCTTCGCCAGGAAAAATATATTATTTTTATTATTATGATTATCGTATCGTCATTATTATTATTATTATTATTATTATTATTATTATTATTATTATTATTATTATAGAGAACAGAGAGATAGGACCCTCTTCGCATTTCATTTCATTGCTCTAAAATATTAATAATAATAATAACAATAAAAATAATAATAAAAATAATAATATATTTTTCAGAATGTGGTTTAATCCAATGTTGATGGAACCGCCAAAGTGGGGCTGAGGTCATTAAGGTGCGGATTTGTGAGTGGGAGGTCTGGAGTTCGAATCCCACCAGGACCGTCCTTCCTGATTGAGGTTTTTTCCGGGTTTTCCTCAGTCCTCGTAAATCGCAAATGCCGGTAAGGTACGCTAAACTTAGGCCTGGATCATTTCCTTACTCAAAAATCCTTTCCCAATATATCATTTCATTTCATGTATCATCAGTGTCCATCGCCTGTGGTGCCTCTGTAGTAAAGCGGGCGTTAAATACCGTTAAAAATCAACGACGATACAGATGGATTATTATTATTATTATTATTATTATTATTATTATTATTATTTTCAAATTGAATGTGAAAAAAAATTTAAAGCCGTTTCGAGGCATATTTCTTTACTAGTTTCTTATGCTGGAATTTTCCAATTAAGATTACTATCAATGCAGACACCGAGATTTTTTACAAACGATCTTATTGGCACTTTTGTATCATACGTTTCATGGGCATGAGTACTCTTTGATTAATTTTACTTAATACTCGATTATGCCCCAGTATGATTGCCTGCAAGTTTCCCGGATTTATAATAAGGTCGTTTAGTTTAGCCCATGTTGATACTGGTAATTCTTCGTTATGGAGTTGATGAGCAAGTCTGTCCTGTGCATGTAAGTTGTAGGTTGTCAGCATATATATATATATATATATATATATATATATATATATATATGGTATCTGCAATGCTTAATGTGATTAGTGACGTATTTTATATAAATAGAAAAGAATATTTGTCCCAGTACTGAACCTTTTTGCACTGCACACTCTAATGACCTCCAAGACGTAATTCAATCTCCCACTGCAACACACTGTAGTCATCCAGAGGACAGAAACCACTGGACCGAGTTCTCAGATAAATGGAGTGACTTAAGTTTTTAAAGTATTTTATTTACATTAACTGATCAAACGCTCCAGAGAAGTCGATAACAATAAGAGCAGTCAGCTCACTCATATCCATACGCTCAAGGATGCCCTCAATAATGTTAAGCAAGCAGTTACCGTACTGTAAAACCCGTAATCCTGAATGGCAAGTGTCTAGAAGGTTGTGCTCTTTAAGATAGTCAGTGAGTTGCTTTCCAACGATCCGCTCCAGTGCTTTCCATATGGCAGGTAGGATGCTGATAGATCTATAATCTTCAGGAGTGAAGGGTGAAGTGACTTTTGCGTACAAATGATTTTTTCCAGAGGGTAATTTGCTGTTACGAGGGTCTTAGGCAGTCGATCAAAATTAATCAGATCAGCCTTAGGGGTTTCTTTAGAAACAGCATTTGTATATCACGATTTCCCCATCAGTTGTATAGTACTAGAGACAATCTCTTAAACTTTCTTCCGGCATCTTGATGAGACCGATCGTGTTAAACAAAATAACGCAGTTAATGTGTACTGCTAAACTACCAATTACTAGAATACAATACAGAATTGTTGTAGGGTTTGTGATTACGGCATGCCCCGTCCCACCAGGATATTTATGATTTTATTTGTTAAACTTTCTTCTTAGCAGGAGTTTTCACCACAGCTTAATAAAGTGACATTTAGATATTTCTGGTTATTTTTCAAATAATGCAAAAGTACGTTTCATAAAATTGAACTGAAAATACAACTACACGTTTTGATACTATCCATGACATTTAAAATATTGCATAGCTTACTGCCCTCATTGAAGGAACCCCTTACAGTTGAGTGCTAATAATGGCAGCAAATGAAAAAAAAAACAATAAAATTAGAACTTAATTCATAAATATTGGTGAATTACTGAGAAATGTAAATTAAAACCTTTAAAAGCTTAAAACCGCACTTACAAGAACACTTGAAATATGTAAACATTTTTAAAATATGAAAAATGTTAAGTTTTTGTTCAAAATATGAAAAAATATAATTTTACAAAATATTATGAAATATAAAAAATGGAAATGTGCTTGTGGATCCACTCCTGCCGATATAATATGAAAGTTCATTTATAACGGTACGTATGTAAATAAACTGTTTGCTGAAAGTTTTGCTGATATTAAGAGTAAACATGATCACGAGATTAACGGGAGGAGAGTGAGTTACTTGTTGTTACAGAATAGGCACAGTGGTTTTAAATAAGGGGTGTGGTCAAAGGTTTCATGATAAAATAATTTGTTTTCCTAAAATTGTACAGTTCGGAGCTCTTTTAATTTCCTTATTGTGCTCTAATACGCCTCCCTCATAGTAGTAATGAGTAAACTAAAATTTAAATAAAATAATTCCTGTTTACCTTTTTCAAGTTCTTTTTTACACAGATATTACATGAAAGAGGCTGAATCGTCAGCCCAGAAAACGAAATATAAGAAAATTTAAAATCTATCCAAAAGAAGTGCTTAGAATGCATTTTTTATTTAGGTAATATTTTTAAGTGAGAGGTTTAAAACATATTCTAATTAAAATAGAGTTTAAATGCTTATAATCTCTATAAAATAATGAATAATTAGAAATTATGAGGTTAGTATATAGTGAGCTATTATCAAAAACCTCAAATGTTTTTTTCCCCTAAAACTGAGCTTTCTTCTGGCTACCAACTTACTTATGCTAAACATAATTTTAAAATAGTGTTATTACTATCAGTATCTTTATTCGTGTTAGAGGAGTATTCATTATATCATCATTATTATTGCATTACTTAACACTTTGCTTTTTATTATCCTTTTAAGCGCTGATTTAGTAACATTATTAATATTTCTAAATTTACATTTCCAAGGTAATAACATAGTAAAAGAGAATAAGAATTTGTTTTAAAAACTCGATAAGTTCCAAGAGATAAATAATGTATTTGTAATGGTGTGTGTTTAGAAATCTCCTTCTTAGTATTTTTCATTGATATTCAATTTTGAAAGAAAAAGGTTTTATAGACTGTTTCGTTTAAATGTCAAATAATTTTAAAGGGAATAGTTTTCACAAAGCATTTTCAGATATTTAAATAATTAGTTACGCAGAAATAAATAATGCTATAAACTAAGTTATTTATTGCAAATTCAGTTTTAAGCATCGTCAACAATTAATCGTATGACTAATTTAGTAACCGTTATTGGCTAATTAGCTCAAAGCTCTTTATATACTAAGCCCATAGCTTGTCCCATTACCCAGAAAGAAACACACAGATATTGCTTTATACTGTCTGTTAATTGATGTTTTAGCCAGGCGTAGGTGTGAGTATGACCTCGGGTCGGTTGGCGCGTGCCAACTAGCAATAGAAAACAGATTTCTGGTCGAAAATGCAACCTTATCTTATTTCGATTTACCTTTAAATAATTATTTCAGAATTATTAGGCATGTGTTTTATATTTATTCTTATGTAATGCACAATTCATCGCTGGATATAACACTAATTACACATAGGGCAGATTTTTAAATTAGATGCATAGAAACTGTTAGCAAAGTCTGGCATTCGTGCTTGCAGTATGGTCACTGCATGTTTGAGCTACTCTAGTCCGGGCAGGTACTATCCTAATCCACTAGCTAATAAAACACCAGTGAACGGTGTGCATTATTACAGGTTAAAATGAAAGAAAGACATTTAGAGGAAAAGTAAAGCTAGTTTCATATTCAGCAACTCGGAAATATTATGGATATAAAGCTAATTAGCTCAAAATTGTATCTGTAATCTTTTTATTGTACTAAAGCCTTCAATTTCTCTTAATATTTCTTTATTCATTTGTATGAAAACGTGAAAAATATCCAAAACTCCGGGAGCAGAAGCACAAATAAATTTTATAAACCTGATATTGTGTAATTATGAATACAACATAACATCTATCGTTAACAACAAAACTATTTTCATGACTCTCCGGAGCTGACCAATAGGTTAAAAAGATGAATGGTCAGTAACTACAGGAACCAATGAACTTCCGAATCATTTGTGCCAATCATTAATGCATTCAGTTCATCGCCTAAACGTCCTATGCCCAGCAGTTGGAACTGAGCGTTAAACGCATACAAAAATAAACTTTTTCGTATTAAACATAGATATGTTCCACCTTTTAGTATATTTCACTATCCCTAGATATTATTTTCAGTAATTTCATTTAATTTCGGTTAAAAAGACCCAACTTCCGCCTACTATATTTTAACTAATTTAAACATTCTGCTGTGATTTCATCATGCCCAACACTCACATGTGTATTATAATGTAGGAAAAGACATAACATTATGAAACTTTAATTTTGTTTCTTATTAATTTCAAATGCTGTTAGTACTACAGCAGCGTAATTATACCAGGCTTATTCAACGAGTCTTGATTTTAGTATTTCTATTATTCATTAGGTAATTAGCTTCGGCACTCTTTAAAAACCACAACGTTTGACTTAATTGGGAACTCTGAAATGGTTTGAAGTTATAAACAGAAACTTGTTACTGTAAGAAGCAGGAAGGATTAAAAAGTAAAATTGTGAACAAAATGACACGAGTAACTTGTACTTTTTCAATCCCTTTGATTCGTGCAACTCATAAAAGTGGGCTTACAGTTGTAATGTTTATTTATCGCGTCCTGTTTATGTACGTTTTGATTATTTTTATTTTTAGATAGGCATTGCAAAACGTGATCGTTTTAAAAGAGTTAATCAGATAAATATACTCGTAAAATATGACTAGGAAACATGTCAAAAGTAAGTACCTTAACACTAATTTTAGTTTATTTCGGCTTAACCTCAAATTAAATCTAACTCGCAAAATTTTACAAGTTAAAGCACTAACTACAGTCTAGTAATTGTTAAATAAAACATTTCTCACAGCACAGAAGTATAGCAATTTCATTTATAAATAAAATGGTTAGTTAAATTTATTTTAATTTTGTGTAGATAAAGTTTCTTTAATGTTTCATTTTTCATTTTCGCATAATAACAACACAGTTGCGTTCAATTGTAGGTTATGTTAGGTGTAACAAGCGGTATATTTACTTCTTTCTCATCTGAAGATTAATCTCATTGTGCTCTCGTGTATTTCATAAGAGAAAAAATCGGATCCTAGAACTGAATAACAAAAAATTAAAAATGTGATTTCGTTTAGAAAAGATGTCGAAAAAGTGAAACAGATATTACGTACCGATTACAATCACAAACTAAGCGAAATCATGTTCTGAATTTGATGTTTATGATACTATCAACTTTAAGGTTCTATGCGACAGGGAGCTTCCAAATAATCATTGGAGGTATAATAAATGGAGAAAGGAACGCCAATAGAACCATTCATAAAGTTACTAGAGCAATAGCAGCTCTGAGACCTCAGTTCATTAAAATACACACTGAAGAGCGATGTAAAGAAATTGATGCTTAGACCTCTACAACATTTGCAACTTTCCTGGAGTTTTAGGTGCTATAGACTGCACATTAATATCGCCTGGGGGTTGTAATGCAGAAGTCTTCAGAATAGAATTATTACACTCTTTGGCAATCCCCCCATGTACGATCTTTATTCCTTTTGGAAACGAATCTATTATTTCAATTATTCCCTAATATTTTAGCTCCAGATCACTAATAATATCCTCATGTTTGCTAAAATTTGTCATTTGGATTCGGTTTTACTTTTCCTTATCCATGTTTGAACTTTGAAGACACATTAAAGAAGGGGAAAACGCATGTCTAGGATGCGGGAAAATTGAATAATTACTGTTTTTCTTAGGTTGAACAGTTGAACATCAACTCGCTCTAAACACAAATTTCCCTATAATTTCGCTATGTTTCCACAGGTTTGACAGTTATTGCAAACTACAGGTTACGCAGTCTGGGGTTATTTTATGCAACATAAATGATGACCAACCTCTGATTACTTTCTAAACCACAGTACAAGTAATCTCCAGTTAGCAGCTGGTCCTAAACAGATTACTCTAGTATGTACTGAACAGCTGTCTAACACAGCTTGTTAACTCACACTTTGAACATATTTATCATAAATAACTATTGTTTTAAGAAATGCGAAAGCTTATTTCCTGTAAAATTAATTTTTAACTAATGTAACAGCCAGTTAATTAATTTGTGTTTAAAAATAATACCCCCAACACAATGAAGTCCCAATAGCATATCACATGATTATTAACAAACTTCTGCACATGCTTGAAGAAAACAAAGTGCTTACTTCGAAGTTTTCAGAAAATAGTCCCACAAAGATTTAACAGTACAGCGGTGTGAACACAACACGAAGACCCTCTTCCGAGTGATACTTCAATCCTGAACGCCACTCATCGCCCTTGCGTATGCGTGTTATGAGTTCAGAATCAGCCACCCTCCCGATGGAAAATTGAGGAATGCTGCAATATAAGGGAGACATTTGATAGGCTTCGAAATGATTTCGCTTCGCCATTGTGTGATATTTTGCCCCCGTGAATGGATTATCAGGCATTATGATCAGTTATTTGAGATCAATGCATAAACACCGTTGTATCTAATTGGTCACTCTCCCCTTATGACACTGGTGGAGTAAGGCTTTGAGTGTTGCTAAGTTACTCCTTTTTAGATAAACACATCAGAAAGTATAAGTTTTAAAGGATTTATGCCTGAATGTCAGGAAAAGGGCTTATAATTGTAGATTTTCTGACGAATTGTACATGAACTTAGAATCACGCTTTTAGAGTTGGCTAAACTCATTATAGGATCCACAGATTGAAGTGATATGATAATCCTCCCCAAATTAATTTAAAATACAGGATGTTCGGAAAGTCACTGTGCAGTTACAGCATATGTTGGAAATGTCCATGGGCGGACATACAAGTCTAAACCGCCTTATTAGGCGCTAATGACCTTGGCAGTTTTGCGCCCTTTAAACAATAATCACCTCATCATTAACCCGCTTAATTTTATTAAAAAACACTTTCTGCATATTTGTTAATATAACCAGAGAGGCGGAACCAGGGCTTGTCAGAATAGACCGTTCACATAAAAAATAACAATGGTATTCCTTTCAATAAAAGATGTAAACCATTTGCAGTAAACTATTCGCTTTTCATGGTCCGCATCTTTCAATTCTTGCACTGCTGTCACTTTATACGGGAACAACGTCAATGTTTTCCTACCCGGTTTATGCGCGGTTATTATTTTCTTGTGCCAACTTGCCCAATGGTTTTGATGGGCTCCATTGCATAGAGTCAGAAATGTCCAACAACTTTTCTTCGTTTTGTTTAGGTGGTCTTCCAGTTCGTTCGGCATCTAATACAAAGCCTGTCTCTCGAAATTTCTCAGTGAGTCGACGAACTGCATTACGATGAGGTACAGCTGTTTTTGGAAATTTTTCAGCAAATACCTTCTGCACTAAACCAGTGCATTTATCATTTCAAAAGACATGTTCAGCAGGAACACACATTCCTCAATTGAAAGCACCATAATTTAAAACTAAATTGAACATCTAAACACTACACATATCACTTTCAATAGATTTTATCAATTGATAATTGAACTAAACAGTTAAATGTTATCCAACAATGGAACGAATTATAAAACAATGACGCATCTATGAAAAATCAATTATGCCAACATGTGTTAAGATTCTATGTAGAAAAAAACCTAACTTTGGTTCGAACTTCCAACGTCTAAGTGCACAATGACTTTCTGAACACTCTGTACATGGAGAAATACAAAAAATTAAGACATGGGTAGCATAATTTTTGAAGTAGTAATTATAACATTTTATAAGTTAATGTACACCCAAACGCTAAGTTCCTACATATATTAAAACGAAAGAAAGGAACAAAGAAGAAGAAGAAAAAGAAAAAAGCCCACAGGACCTGAAAGAAATCAGAAATATAAACTTTATTATACTGTGTCCTAATTCCACTGTGCAATTGGAGTTTGTATACACTGGTGAAAACCGGCTGACTTTCAGTGGATGCGTGGTTCCGGTAAGACTGGAGTTCAAGTTCCGCGGACTCAGGCAATTGATTTTGCTCAGTCGTGTTTATCACGCAAATGTTTCAACTGCATTTCCGTACGAAGTCGTGTTAGACCTTTTACTGTGTGTTTGGGTATTGTGAGTATGCCGAGAGTGAGATATATGCTAGAACGAAGAAAACTTGTTTATGATTGTTATGTGCAAAAGAAATCGTACAGTACAGCAAGAAAGAATTTCGTACTAAATCTCCAGGAGTACCATCTCGATCGGGAAGTGCAATTTTCAGATTGGTGAACAAAGCTCGGACTTAAGAAGTTTTCTCACAAGAAGTATCTCACAAGACGGCAGATACTTGGAGCATTTATTTTTGTGATAACTTATTGTCGACAAAATCCTTTTCCGATTCCGTAGCTGAACGAGGACCCTTAATAAAGGTACGCAATATATAAAAGATAATGCCACATTATAAAATGTGTGTCTAAAGATATTTTACGGTACATTATCAACAATAAACAATTAGATCATATTCCTTTTTGCCCATAACAGCCTTTACGTCAGTAAATAAATACAATTTACTGTCCTATTTCTTCTCATCATTTCGGGCATAAAATTAGGTGAAAGAGCTCTGAAACAACTTCAACTTTATTAGATGCCTCTGTGTTCCATGAGGTTATTTCTTTTTGACATTATTTCCCACATATTTCCATTAATCTATCGAATGCTTTGTGGAAATTGACAAAAGCTCTATTGTATTCTTTTATATTTTTCAATAACTGTGAATGGAAATAGAGCTAAATTGCCTATGTTCTTTCTAAATAGATTTTATTGTTGTATTATTTATTAACTGGAATTCTGCGATTATATTTGAACTTTTTTTTAATGTTGCATTCCAGTTTGTAGCTCAAACAAAGCAAGCGGATAGCACTTAAATATCATCATTAATTTAATAACTTCTTTTATCCATAGCTGCAGAGGAATTCCCACAGCAAATAATATTCTAGACAACTTTTTAAAATATAAAATATTATCTTATATACGAAAATTATAGTTTTTAAGAATCCCATGTTTTATAAACGATTCTAAGAAATTTACAAGTTTTACAAGAACCCAAGTAGTGATGAATTCTTCTACAAGGTTATTTTCCTATCTATTTTGTGGTTTTAATCTCAAATTTCATAAGCTGTGTCCCATCTTGATGTGGATGTTCATGATTACTTCGATGATAATTTAAAGAGCCTCGCGTATCGGATCCCAACATTTTTATGCCTTTAAATACCAGAACTGGTACACAATTATACTCTGCTTTCAAGATACCAATGATGATGGCCAGAGGGAGGTATATGACTTTCCTGTGCTATAATGTTCATGTTAATTGTTCAAAGATATGCCAAGGTAAAAATTTAAATGCCAATGAAACCTTGAATTGTGTGTGACAAGGGGGAAATTCTCAACGGATTTTTTTTTTATTTATTTATGAACGCTCTTTAACATCTGAGGTCATCAGCGTCCCATTCAACTCAGGGCGTGAAACGGCCGACAAATTTTGCTCAGAGGCCTCTTCTTTCAGGCTTGAGGTTCTTTTTCGTGCCGTAAATGTACGACACGGGACCCACGGCTTTACTTCCCTTCCGAAGGAAGCCATACTTAGGATTTTTACGCCCGAAAAAATCCATCGATCTGGCCGGGTTCGAACCCGCGTTTTGGGTGTAGGAGGCAAGTATGGTAACCACTACACCACCAGGACCGACTACAGACAGATTTTTGTGACAAAAATAAGTTGTTAAGGCAGTCATTTCAGCAATAGTGACATTCAATATGCAATGTTGAAGATAAATTTATTGCTATTAAATGATTTACGGAGAAAAAAATGTAGTGAAAAGGGGGACACGTGTTACGCAGCAAAAAGCAGCTAAAAAGATTCATGCACTTAGAAATCTCTAATGTTCTGTATAAACGTGTGTGTATAAGTATCTCTTTCTAAGATATTTCATAATATATAAAAATTTAAAACTATATCTTTTAAATATAAAGGCACAAGTTGTCTTATTTGGAGAAAAAAATAAGCGATGACAATTCCTACAATTGATTTAGACCTTCGGGCATTTAGAAACTAACAAAATATAAAAACTGCAGAAATGAGGTATCCAAGATTTCTATTAGATACACATAGGAGGCCATAAATACAGCCATTAAATACAAACAAAGCTTAAATAAAACAACAGAGAAGCGCAGGAAAAGATGGAACATAGGAACGGAAATCACATAGACTAGCAGGCCATTAATTGCCTCATTTGTAACCACATGAAAAGGTGGAACGTACATTATGTAAGTTAAAATTTTGCATGAAGCCAATGACTGAGTATTTTAAAAGCTGTTTAATGCGCAAAGCAGATGTTTTCTCTGTCTGTCAGAAGTTAAGCATTTTGCGCACTCTTTCAAAGTAGTGCAAAAGTTCTTCATTTTACACTGTGAACATTTTCTTCACGATTCCGTTAAACTCTATTCATAAAATATGTTCTCTCTTTTATGTTTTAAGCTTATCGTTTCAACTTAAGTGTTTTAATAGGCTTGTTTTTTTTCTTAACGCTTTATTTTATCAGTTAATCGTATGACTGCTTTGGCTAAAGTTTTTTAAAAAGCAGTTTTATTCGTTTCTTCCTATGTATGATTTTATTAACCACAATTTAAAAAAAAAACACGCTTGGCTTTATTTAGTTCTTTTCTAAAGCTCCGGAGAGGTAGTGAAAATTACCCGGTGCCTCTTTTCATGAAAGTCATTGACGTATACGCGTTCATAAATTATTTTCCTATAACAGGCCTTTTTTCCAATGTAATTTTCTGGTGTGCATTATTACTTTTGAAGTATTTATTTACTCTATTTGAAGCGAATTTCATGGAACGGTTTTAAAGCTTCCTTTCAAGGTAATTAACAATTTAACAAGAGAAAGACCGGTTTCAATTAGTGAAATGAATCAACAATGTGAAAGGAGCCATTAATTATTTACATGATGTCCACGGAAGAGCAGGTGGAGCAGTGTCAAGCGGGGGAGGTGAATGTGGTACTGTGTTGCAGTGCACTAAATTTCTCAGTTCGATAGCTGAATGCGTTATAGATTTCCATATCAAAAAAACTGAAATCTAAGCAGATGATTAGCTGATAAGTTCTAGTCATAAGCTTCTTGTAACATCTACGCTAATATGATCGAGTTATTTCCCGTTTTCTCCAGAAACAACAGTAAGAATTTATTTGCTATAAAGCAAATAATCAAATACATATAAGTTGTAACACCATGTATTTTTTTTATACATAATTACGTTTAATGAACATTTTGTGCTGCATTTTCAATTAATCCAAGACTCGGTAACTTAATATAGCACCTTTGCTGTCAAACAGTTACTACAGTGATTTCAGATAGATGGAAATGTCTGTACTTTCCTTATCTGAAGTGGGCTGGTCCTATGCGTTGTTCAGTGAGAGACTGAGTGCTGCACACTGTGATAACTAAGCACTGTAATGGTTAAGGAGGGTTTCTAGAAATATTAGCTTAAGTATCCCTTCTTCTAATTGAATTAAATTTTCTTATTTGTAATCCAAGGTATTCCCTTCCACATTCATAGATTTCTGTTTCTTTAAGTGCATTATTGAGTTTGCTGATGGTCTTTCTAACAGTATAAAAATCATGAATTAAAACTAGTATTTCACACTCTTAAATTTATCTATCACGTTTCTTTCTTTCGTTCAGTGTAGAAAAATCTAAACGTTGCTTAGTAGCATTCAAGAGTTCTTTCGTTACCAAACTTTTAGATTCACTAGTAGCCATACTTACCCATTATACGACGTATATAAATGCTGCGTAACGTTATATTTAATTTCATGAGTCTTTTTTTATGTGGTTTATTTATAGACGCTCTGTTACATCAGCGTCCCATTAAATTCAGGGCGTGAAACAGCCGATAAATTTTGCTCAGAGGCCTCTTCTTTCAGGATTGAGTTTCTTTCGTGCCGTAAATCTACGATACGGGACCCACTGTTTTACTTACCTTCTGAAGGAAACCACACTTACGATTTTTACGCCCGAAAAAAATCCATGGACACTGGATGGGATTAAACCTGCGATCTTGTGTTTAGGAGGCAAGTATAGTTACCACTAGACCACCAGGACCGACTTCTAGAGCTGACAACATAGAGGACGGCTCAATGTAACGATGAATTTCCATAGGGTCATTCCCTTAGATGCTGAGGCAGTAGTTATTAAAACAAAATAATTCAAAAGTGCATTAAACGAGTTCCTTTATATTACAAATAAAAACTTTTGGGTTCACACAATTCTAGCGAATGTATTGTACTCGACTTATGCACGAAACTCTTGTAACAGTTTGCGCCTCTTCCATCAGATTGTAGTGGTAAACTAAATGCGCAGGGGTTTCCGTAGGATTCCGTTTCTGTGGATTATGTTAAGAATGACCATCTGGTACTCTGTTTCTTGTCTCTTAGACGACAGTAGAAACATTATACTCTGAGAACCCAAGACAGCAGGCCAGCTTGCAAGAGTTGAGTGATACCCTAAACAACAGGCCAGCAGAAGAGGATAACGGTAACATGTCCCGGTACCCTTTGATGTAAGAACACTCAGAAAATTTATTTTATATGATGCTGCATTTCTTTACATTGTGAATTACCAGTGCAGAAATTATTAAAAATAAATTAAAAAAACAAGATATAAAGGTACAAACAAGAGAATGATACATTCCAACTCTGAGCACGCAGCGAATCATGGAAACTATGGCATCATAGGGCTGGTCTCGGCGCCAGAAAAGTTGCGCAGTAGCGTATTTCCGTACATTTTTACCTTACTCGCTTTTGTATTTTTGGGCATTATGTTGTTGACAGAGGGAGCTACGTGCAGCAGGTTTTCAGCTGTTTTACAGATAAAAGAGAGTTACATGACCAAAATAAAACGAATAGTATGAGAATTTGTTTATTTACGAACTGGATTTATAACAACAACAACGATGATGATGATGATGATAATAATAATAATAATAATAATAATAATAATAATAATAACAATAACAACAGTGTGTAAATGATTATGTTACTTTTGAAGAAATGTTAATAATGTAGGATTGTAAAAAATGAGGGGCAATCAAATAAATACGGGTCTTTACACATGAAGTTCTAACGAGCATTATCTAAATAAAAAAATTTGGTAGACAATAGTTTGGGGCTCTAGTGAGAGTATAACCCTATATAAAATCGGTTGAAATTTTTATGATATAACAATTAATGTGTTTTTCCAAATATCTGAGCAAACTAAAAAACACAAGAGAGTTTCCTAGTACTATTATTTTGTGATTCTGGTGAATGTAACAACAAAACTAATTACACATTTAAAGATAATTAATTGTCTTTTACTATATATAAAATAACTTTTCTATAGAGGAGCTTTATGACTATACATCGGTGAAATTTTAAAAAATTGTAAAATATGCATTTTTTAGGTTTTCATCAATTCATTGTGCTTGAAGTTTCTATTTACATATCACGATTTCATTTTTCGAATTCGTCGCATATTTAGGCGTAACGCGATCATAAGAGCTCTGTTTGAGTAGCCGTTCCCTATTTAGCCCAATAAATTTAGGTATATCATCATGATAGCTAACGGTGACGCAAAAACGTTCAGCCATTTTCAAAAACTGTCAGTTCATGGTCCAGATGTCAATATATATATAAAGTCGATCCTGGCGGTGTAATGGTAACCATACTTGCCTTCTAAACCCAAGATCGCGAGTTCAAACTCGGCCAGGTTCGATGGATTTTTTCGGGCGTAAAAACCCAAAGTGTGGCTTCCTTCGGAATCAAACAAACAAACCTGAGTCATATTTTAAAGACATTGAAAACTGGGCTAAAATGTGTAACAGATGAGTAATAATACATTACGTGGAAAAAAGTATGGCCGCCTAAAAGAAGACACAATAGCGAAGTTGTCAAACTATTATCAAGCAAAATATCCCTAATGTACAAAGATAAAGACGACGGATGAGAATCGCCAACAATTGAAGGTGCAGGAAAATATTCGTGGTGCTTTTAGAATAGAGCCAATGCGGCAGGTAATGAACTCCATCGCCATGAGACCACCGCTATGAAAACTGTTCTCAATATAAAAGTGTTAAAGAAGATCATCATTTACGAAAGGCTTCTGCTGCAGCGATGAACTGTAGGGAAACCCCAGAATGCTCTGAGTGCCTACATAATGTTATTTGGTCAAAATGTCTGAAAGAAGTATTCGTTTCGAAGAAGAAATTGGAAATCCCTGTCACTTCTGCCATTTAATGTGGGACGCGATGCTTCTCAAAAAGTGAAAGAAAATGTAACAGGAGCAATCCTGAGTAAATAAGGACAAAAATTAGTGAGAGACAAACATGGGAAGATGTGGGGTGAATAGGCAGCACAAAGAGAACGTAAAACAGCATGTTGGAAGTTGAAACTGGTCAAAACTATAGCTGTTGAAGAAGAGGAACAAGGAATATATGGAGAATGGACAGTTTTAGAGCAGCAGAATATTGGAAAAGTACAATTTTAAACATGGTAATTTTAAAATTAATTTTTCTCACATTGCTTTCAGGTTTTACTAAAATTCAAAATGTTTTATGCAATGCAATTTTTATGTAATTCTTTTTAAACCTTCAGGACTGGTGTATAAATATAAAAGTAAAAAATGATATGGTTTTTTATAGTGTCAATAATGATTAAATAATAAAATAAATCTATGGCACGTAATCAAGATTTGGGGAAAATATATGCCAAAATTAAAAGATTATTCTATAAAAACAAATTCCAAAAAAAACAAAATCTGTTTTTTATGTTGATCTTATGGGCAAATACTAAAACTTTAAACAAAAATTTGAAACCGTTAATCGCGTGGAGCATTTTAAAAATTTAACAATTAAGTGAATACATTTTTTTATTAAAATTAATATCTCGGGACTATTCATGATAGAACCATAAACTGTGGTATTTATTATTTAGCATTTTTATGGCCTGGTAAAAATTTGAAGTTTATAGGATAAGAAATTAAAAAGGTAGAATTTTCACCGGTGCACTGCCTTAAAGGTCGAAATTGAAACAACGAGGAAAATAAATTAAACTGAAATCGTAGAATTAATACATTTACATTTAAAGCACACCGAGGTCACCGAAACTTACATTAATAATACGTAACATTATAGAAAAAAATGTAAATTTTCAACATTTTAAAATGTTTTATTTGAAAGGTACTACTATTGTTAAAACAACTTATTATTGGCAAAATTATGAAACGCTTGAGCAAAATTTGGCACACAATTAAAAACATACTAATATTTAATCATTAAAACATTAATAGGCTATGAGAAAAAATATACTGTATATAAGCTTAGAGTAAAAGAAATGTATTAGAATTATTTACTTTGGCCATTATTTTGGTGCAGCAATATATACATAAATAAACCAACAATAAAATAGGTGAAAGTTCTGACGATTTGAACAATGTAAAATAACACAATTTTACATAGTTTTGCATTTATGCATTTATTTACTTCTTGAACAAATAATTTATAACTATAAACATTTTATTTGAGTATGAGTCAGCGAAACGTAACACCAGTGGTCAGAAAAAAGTTGGAAAGCGCTTGTAAATTGAACGCGCGCCGCCACTCCTACAATGTGTCACTTGAAATTTTCTGCAAGAGAAACGAAATTAGCTTTGGTTTTTTAACCCCCAGCAGCCCTCTGCTCTCACATAAAATCAATCGGAGTTGCCGATGAAAACACAAGTTGCCATGACGTCCGCTTTGCAGTATCCTGATCTCTCGACTGCTACAATAGATAGCGACTATACCTTTACTAACAAAACATGTTTTGTTACACCACCATTCTATCTTTTTTATAGCCTCGCTCGCCCGCTCTCCCACCCCACCGACCCCACTTCAAACAAACAAAAAAAAAGGGGGGGGGGCGATTCCCGAACGTACCGTGGATTAAAGTGCGCACCTAAATGTAGAAGGACGGGATCTAAATCGAACTGGACACGGGCTCCTGGCTCGTATAACACTGCATAGCGTCAGTCGGGGATCTATTGCCGGAGAAAAACGGCATATGTTCAGCATAAGTGTGAACTGTACGAAGATCAAACAAATGTACTTTGCTTTCTCCAGACGACAAGTGAAAGAGAGGTGAAAAACTCTTAAAGCAGCTATATCGTCAACAACTTTCATTAATTCAATTAAGTAGCTTAAATTGTTACTTAAATAAAAAATACGCAGAATTTTTAAATGTAAATTAATAATTCATATGTATGATTTAGTGACTATTTAGAAGTTTTAATCGAATCTAAATCAAATTCTAATCACAAAAATTTAAATATGAGATACTTTAATGTACAAATCTTTTGCAAACGGCAGCAAAAAGTGGCTCATTACTTCAATTTCAGAGGTCATTGAGGCGCATTTAGAACCTTAAAATTCATAGCTTGGTAGGTTATTTTATTTATTTAATTGCTAAACCGTTCCGCTTGAATAACGATTACTAAACAGCACACTACTCCAAAAAATAATTGTAATAAATTTTTGCAAACAAAAAAAAAAGTAATCTGTCAAAACTGCTTTATATGTCATCAAGACACTTGGAAATTCAATTAATGCAAAATTTAAAATTAAAATTCTTGCAAAATTGTTTAAACATCTATTTTCTTCTACAAATTTTATGATATAAGTATATTAAAATTTAGTGCAGTTTCTGTGTTATATTATTAATAAAACTATGCAGGCCGATTTTTATATTTTACAATTTTATTGCAATAAATAATAAAGCATTTGTAATTATGAACATAAAAAACACACCAATTCAACTTTAAGTAGATATATTACTTTTTATTATTTTATAAGGAAATAATAATAATAATAATAATAATAATAATAATAATCTGAACGGGGAATATTTTTATACATGTGTTAGTGGTGCGGGAAAAAAATATTCAAATATTTTGTTTGACTTGTGTAGAACGTAGCAGCTTGTAAAAAATAAAAGTTTGAATTAAGAAAGCAAATTAACTTAAAAACTGTTTATTCTGAGGTAATGAAAATTTGAGTTGGCATTGGTGTTATAAAGAATATAAGAGACATACAGAGACAAAGAGACAGAAAGTCATGAAGTTTCCAGTTCAAAAATAATAGAAAATGGAAATGTTATAAAATGAAATTTCCGGGCTTGTAAGTCGTGGTCCAGAAGATGTTGATCTTCAGTCATCCTCTGAAGATGCCCGACGGAGAGACGGGCGAAACGTTAGGTGTTTCAACATCTTCTGAACCACGGCCACAAGCCCGGAAAGTTCATTTTATTGAATCAATGCCCGCCGTGAAAGTCTAAATATTTATAATGAAAATCTTAACCACTGCTCCCCTAATGACTTTGTTTCAGCATTTTATATTATGGGAACCAATACTACGTTCCAGCAAGATGGGGCAAGGAGCACTTCTAAGGCAGAATATTTTTCAACAGTTATTCTAAATGATGTGGATATTGTGGTTGCTAACCCGCCAAATTTAAATCGCTGCAATTATTATTTCGAGGCTTCCTGTAGAACAAGACATACATAAACAATCCGCATATGACTCAGTAACTGTAACATGACATCACAGTTGCTCTGAAGAATATCTTTAAAGAAATAAAAGTAGGCAACCACTTCAGTCAGCGTTTGCTAAAGGCGTTGGATACAAATGGTTCTGATATTGAAAAGAAAAAACAGAGTTGTAATGTAACGTAAATAAACTGCCAAATTTATAACGTTGTTTGAAGATAATGCTATTAGTGTACATGTGGTACAGTGAAATTTCAATAGATGGACTCATAAATTCACAGCTTAGGACTGTAAGACCAAACATAGAAATGTGGGAAGTAACTTATGTACAAACCAATTGAAGAGCTTCGAAAGCTGATGGTATAAGAAGGCAAAAAATAACAAGAGTTGAAGAAAGTATAAAATTTAGATGAATTCTTCCTTATGGATTAATCGGCTCTGCTAAAACTTAAGGCTCCTTCCTTTACCTAAAGAGAATATTCTAAGTTATCTTTATCTTTATCTTAATCTTAATTATTAATATAATTGCAATGAGTATGAACAAACATTTGCATTTAAAACTTCTGTATTTTGTTTTTGCAATTGTCCTGTAGAGCAACTGCATTGATATTGAATAAATTTAAAAGTAAAGCAAGTTTCAGAGTATCCTCTATCCTTATTATTTCGTTTAAACCCAATACTCCAACATTTGACTAAATGAGATAATATTTACCAGATGTATACAGAATTATGAAATGTTCAACAGAATAAACTATATTAACTACATGTTAAAGCACGTTATAATTAAATTAATGGAAAAAGATAATTATGTTCTATAAACTCTTTAAATTTACATTTTCAGTTATATGGTAGTTTTATAAGTACATAGCAAATAACGTGTGGGTGCTCAAGCACTATAACCCGTTAAATGCTCTGGGATTTAACCGTTTTTAAAATTTTATATATAAACAATTAATGCATCATAATTTTATGTGGCTACCTCGAAACATTCACATTATTCTCTAAAGAATTTTCATAGCGCTTTATTTAGTGTTAATTCAGTTACAGTAACTTTTTCTGTATAATATTTTAAGGCCAAATGGCCACAAACCACTTTTAAAAATATTAATATAAGTTCAAGTAAACGAAAAATAAAATACAATAAAAAAAAACAATAAAAACCATGTTCATTTGAAATATTTTTTAAAAATGAAGATTTTATGTAAGGTGTTTTTAAGTCTGGATAGTGACATTTAGCTATTTCTTAGGCATACTTCTAGCATGAATTATAATAAATCTCAGAATCTCCAAATGTTCTTCATCTCTGCGTTAAAGAAAAAAAGATGGACACTACAATCCCCAAGGATAAGGGTAAAACGAAATACAGCATCATTAATTTTTAATGCGCATTAAAAGTGCCTACTGGCAGAAGTTTCCGTGTAATACAATTGTGACAGTTATGTTGACCACACACGTTCATTTGCTATTTTTGAAGGTTTTTTAATGTGAATAGCTTAACAAAATTTAATTTATTTATTTTAATCAAGTTGCGTATTGGCATTTCAAATAACAAAATAGCAATTTCTATCCCTTAAGTATAGCTATGCACATAATTGATTACAATATTGTTTTAAAATGTCTGGAAAATCGCACATAATGTGAAAGTACTGAAAATATTGTTTGAACACGCGGAACATTAGCTTAAAGAAAGAAAAGCAAACATATATATTACTGCTGCTTTTATTCAGATGAAAGTGTCCCCTACCAAAAAGTTATTCATCAGCCGATAAATTGTTTGTATATAATGCTCTCAAATGCAAAGGGATGGAACTGAAGACTACGAAACGATAGGTAAAACTGAAATGGAAGACTGGAGAATGCATCTTTTATGAGCATTTTCTTTCATATGACTCCTAAAAATATGAAAGTACCAGTATAACTTTTGTTTCATATAATTTTATTAACACTATAAACATAATATTGAAAAAAATTGTTTTAATTTACTATTCTTGCTCTTTTAAGATCCTACTTTAGACACTAGAAATGTGTTTATCATTAAAATGAACAGATATAAGACATCTTTGCAGTCTTAAAGAGAATTTTTGTGGAATTCATCAATAGTGAAATGCATAAAAATGCAAAAAATCGCACTAATAACAACATTTTGTTTTAAAATCTTAAAACACAATAATGAAATAAAATTTACAAAATTATTTTTAAGCTCTCAGATTTTTTTTCGTAGATGATAAATAAATAAGGATGACACTAGAAGTGTTTCTCTACTGTCGCCGTCTCTTTGTTTCAATTTGTATGGTCTATGCTCCCTTATAATCTCATTCAAAGCTAGTAAAATAAAACGTTTAATTATATTTAATGTACAAATTAATTCACTTTACCTTCAGTTATTTTAAATGGACGATTTCAATATTGTTAAGCTAGTTTCAATGAGATAACCAATTGATCTAGTTTTGGGAATTCGCTGTGGGGGGGGGGGAGGTGCTCCTCAAGGAGGGTTAAAGAGAGAGTTGTAGTTATAAGTCAGTTTATTTATAAAATGCGGTTGCGTTAGTTCTTTAGCCAGTCGCTAGGTTGCCCACTATGGCACACTCACACCGATACCCTTCAAGGCAAGGTGTACATGTCATTGCTGTAAAAATCCGAATACATTTTACATCCCGTACATGTTCAAACTGATATAATAATGGTAAGGTACAAACTCAATAACTATTTAAAGAAAACGTTGAAATATCCTCTCATTTCTCCATAAGATGGCTCTGAATTTACTAGTTTATTAAAACTAATTTAGTTCTCCTTTTCTCAGCAACAACTTCATCCATTAGAAGTTTAAATAAATTTACAAACATATTTGTCTAATAGTTTGTGCATTTTAAGCAAAATGTTTATAATTTGGATCAATACTAGAAAATTTTTCCTCTGGATTATGACAATTTACGTCTAAAAAGAATAAAACTACTTACAATTGCAAATAAAACCAACAACATCCACTTAAATGCTTCTACAATACATGTATTACATCTATGATAACAACTCAACATCTGTATTAGAAAGAAAGTACATTAATGTTTTGGCAGTTGAGGTTAAGATTGTAACAATGTACTTTTAATTGTAGTTTATGGATATACCTCATTAATGCTCTTTTGACCCAGTGTCACAATATAGTGCTCTATTTTATTTATTTTATTTTCTTTTTATATCTTTTTATCTTTATTCAAAATGGACGTGGTTTTCGTTATTATTGGGCATTCTAATTCAAGAAACAAATATTTAAAATTAACAATGTGTTGCATAAAGTATAAAATGTGTTGCATATTAATTACCACACTAGTAAAAATAAATTGAAAATAATAAGTTCCATTCAATTTTGGGCCTATGCAAGAATTGATTATCTGTGCCTTGTCTTGTATATTATTGTTTCTTCATAATAATGACAAACTTTCATTTGCATCATATAAATTGCTAGCAAAACTATTATTATTATTATTATTATTATTATTATTAGATTAGGGCCACTAAGTTACAGGATCAACAGTGGGCCCCCCCCCCCAAAGGATATGAATGACGAATAAAAGTTACCATTATTTTCAATTCTTAACTGAAGGAAACAACAAGAGATAAAGTAGTTGCATATTTACTACTCGTGTCATCTGTTTCGTTTCTATTATATCAAGTGTGAAGTGGTTCTTCCCAAATGCAAATGGGAGCTTCAGACGTACTACGTAAGCCAACTTGCTCTATAAAAGAACTTGTATCTACTTGTAATATAATTACTCATGACTGTAGTGGTTTATTTGTTATTGTGTTAGTTGTTGATTTCATGATTTATGCTTGCCTCCCTTAATGGACTAGACTTTGAAGCTATTGAAATATTTGAAACTACCGAAATGTAATCTTAAGATATTGGTTTGTTAACTTATAATTGCATTTTTAAGTTAATTACATACTTTTTATTTTTATTTTAAAAACTTGAGTTTATAGCTCTATATAAAGTCAATGCATATTTTATATGAATACAATTATTATTATTATTATTATTATTATTATTATTATTATTATTATTATTATTATTATTATTATTATTATAGTAATTGGGCATGTATAGTTTTGTCAAGATATATTTTGGTTATTTATATAATTTTGGAGCAGTATATTAAATCCTGTTATATATGTTTACATAAACTATTGAACTCTTTTCATCTTTTGATATGCTTTCGGTGAGCCGTTCTTCTTCTGAAGTATTTTAATGCTCTGAATCTCGAGATCTTCAGCTGTATCTCATCTTCCCAGCTTTCTAAATAGTAGGTCTCGCAACCCCTGTCGTTGAAAAATTTAATTGGAATATTTATTTAACAGTATTTTGTATTAATCCCCTTTTTAGCTTTCCGTTAACTGTCTAAACATCTAAATGTACATACTCTTATATACTTTTCTTTATAGGTAACATTGCCTTGTATGTGATTCGGATTCAAATAAACAAAATCGCATCAGAAGTCGGTTAATCATAATATACATTTTTATGTAGGATGCAGGAATTCCTCACTAGAGAGCTCCCTTACGCTTGGGTTCGAACAAACATAACCGCATCAAAAATCAGCTGTAACGTTTCGTTTGCCCACTAGAAAGCTCCGTTTAGTCCTTCTTCCCTTACCTTCAGCTATATCGAGCGTTTGTAAGGTTTTGAAGTGGGATCTGCCTGCAGAGACCGCTATTGGTCCATTGCAAAATTTTACAGAAAAATGAATATCACCCTTGAATTTAAAGGTAAGAAAACTGCCTAAAACAAAAATTTAATGTGGTTTTGCATGTTTTTACCCGAGGGTTTTATTTATAGGCGATTATTTTGGATTACATATATGCATTATTTTGTTTGTTTGGTAGACTATATATTTTATAATTCTGTTCAACGGCTTATATATCCATTTAACTTTTCATTGCTGCGTTTTAACTAATAAAATTTAGTTTTAACACTAAAATATTCAGAAAGTACATTAGCAATCTGTATAGCAATCAGTTTGCCGTTATAACACTCCTTTAGATCCCTAAAAGCTTTTTTTTTTTTTTTTTTTTTTTTTTTTTGAAAGGAATAGATCCACAATGGCGTCCAGCCTAGTGAGACGAGATTGTGGTTGTCCGAATACCGTGGCGCTAACCATATGATTTCTCAGTAGCGGCAAAGATGCCTGTTTTTCTCGTTCTTCAGAAATTATTACATATCTGAAGAAAATGTTAACCAAATATTATTGCTTTTTGTGTCAACTATTCCTTAAGAATGATTTAGAAAGACTGTGCTGAGCTCTACCGAACTAGATATTTAGCCCCAAGTAACAGCGCGGTTATGTGATATGGACTGTCATTTATCTTAGAAATAAATGAATGTTGCACGTAGAATCGATATGGCGTTTCGTAAAGTTGCCTGTAGAAACTACAGAAGAAATTCGGAGAGGGTTCCATACTGGCCGTTGAATAATCTGCGATAGAAAATGAGGTAAAAAATAAAACATGAGTGTTTCCCTTTGGAGTGTGGGCTGTAGTAAAAGCACAAGCTTCACCAGATGCCCTAAGGTCTTCAGTTAAGCCCTCCAAACGCGGCTTCGACAATAAAACTTCGGCTCTCGCTGCCCGGAGATCTGCACCTGAAATTTTTAGCACCTTCATGAAACAATTGCCGAGCGCCGCGAGCAGCTCAGAGATTTTGACTTGATTCACTCTTTATTTTTTCCCGCCCCCTCTCTTTTTATCCCATGCTACGTGCATAAATAACGGGCTAACTGCACGGGGCATTCAAACGCTATAAAAATATCAGGCGTTAGTTTATCTGCATCAGCCCCTCCCGATCCGAGAGTTATAGAGCATGGTGCCTTCAACCCACGGCGTCACCCCGGCAGTAATGACATCCATCCACTGTCCACCACGCCATAACGGCCTCTCAGGTAGTTACATGCATAAAACCGGATTTAACACGTTGCTGAAGTACCGGCCGGCTAAACATGGCGCCGGGCATAAATATTCAGTGCTGTGTGCGTGTATGTGTGGGGGGTGCACCTCATCTAATGAGATGGGAGTGAGGAAGCAAGGCTCGAATTAAAATAACCGACGTAATATTTAAAGTACCCAACACCCTCGTCCCTCACTCTTTTGCTACTCCACTCCAGTTGAAATTGAGTGAAATGCTAAAACAAATACAATAACCTAACTGGTTTAATGAAACATCACGAGCTGCTGGAAAGGACGGAATATAGAAACAAAATAATAATTAAAAAATTCACGTGGTGTTTGCTTAGTGATTACGTGAAAATTTCTCAATTGTGGGTAAAGAGGGAGAGAGAGAGGAAGGGTGGGAGGGAAAAGGGGGAAGGACCGTGGATTTATTTTGCGTTTACCCCTGCGTAAGAGCGAGATGCAGGGAGCTGTTTACCTTACAGCGGTTAGTAGTCTGTGAATTCCACATGTTCTTATATACAAAGAGAGAATCCAATGTGAAAATATTAGTAGGTTACTTGGCAGTGTATTGATAGAAAAAGAGAACGATTATCATAAGCGTTTAAATAACCAGACAAATAAAATTAATTAAAATTAAATCACAAACAACAAAGATCAGTAAATCTGTCAAGTACTGAAGAATCTATTAAAAAAAAACTGTCGTGGCAATATCCTGTCAGCATAGTTCTGCATGAAAACGAGAAAGAATGTTTAGAAATGAAAGCCCCTCAGGAATGGTTTACGAGTAAATATGCCTAACAGACGGAAAAAAGAACAGAATTTGAAAAACAATGCTTTGAATTTATTTTACCATATTTAAACATAACAATTAAAAATATACTTTCTAAAGAATTGACTTTTAAAATTATATAACATATTTCCCCAAAACAAGACAAGATAAAATTACATGAAAAATATAACCTAAAACGAGAGAAAATAATATTAATGCACAAACGATTCACGCAAAAACGTAATATAGCATAATACATTTTAAAATATGTGAATATCGGAAAATATGTTAAATGTATTTTCCCAGGTTGTATCCAAAAAGGAAAAAAGAACTCCTTATCTACTTTTAGCACATCAATACCGAAAATTAAAGGAGTAATGGAATTTAATCTGAAACATTTCCATAATTTCATACAAAGAAAATTAATACATAACCAAATTAAAAATAACTTAATAATGAATTCCCACGTTTTACCCAATTTGACAATGGAATTTCCTATTTACATAATTTAAAAAGCTACCTTAATACCTAAATACACAGGGCACTGGGTAAATGGAAATGGAGCTGGTCTTGCTGCCCTAACAAATAGTATAAACTCATGCTGAAACTAATTTTATCTTTCGTCTTCCTTGCACCAATGTGATGAACCAGAGCCGATCAATGCTGATAACCACGTGCTCTAACCAGTGAACTACAGCCACGGTTCTAGAGAAAAAATGACGGAACGCGTTTGTGATATATAATAGCACAGAATAAATACACTAGTCAACAATCACTTTTGCATCTGACATGTTACATGTCATTAGTACGTAGTTTTGTGCATACAATCCAAATCTGCCTTTAAAAGTGCTAGCTACTGTTTTTATAATATAAAGAAGTATTATAGTGGTATAAATAATAAAAATAATTACTATATGAGAGGAGTGGTAGGCCTTTAGTCGCTAGATTATCTCCAAAAGAGGCTTTATGGTCTACTACATGTTGAAACACGCAAGATCGTTCATATCATACTTTCCTGAGCCTAAACTGTGTATTGTATATCTCAGTTTGTGTTTATCTGCATTTTATAGTTTCTTGTGAGAGATAGTGAATAAGTGTGGTACCTATAAGTTAGTAGAAATGGCAGCTGGCGAACTTCGCTGTTGTTTAAACCACCACCGGACCTTTTTGCGATGTTTGCTAGAAATTCATTCCAAAAACACAAAGAAAGCTAGTCATTGCTTTAGTTCATTTTTTTGATTTATTTATTTATTTATGGACGCTCTTTAACATCTCAGGTCATCAGCGCCCCATTCTATTAAGGGCGTGAAATGGCCAACAAATTTTGCTCAGAGGCCTCTCTTTCAGGCTTGAGGTTCTTTTTCGTGCCGTAAATGTACGACACGGAACCCACGGCTTTACTTCCCTTCCGAAGGAAGCCATACTTCGGATTTTTACGCCCGAAAAAATCCATCAGCCCTGACCGGGTTCAAACCCGCGATCTTGGGTATAGGAGGCCAGTATGGTAACCACTACACCACCAGGACCGACTCTGATTTAGTTAAGAAGACATATAAACTATATTTTGATTGTTCTCTTGGTGAACAAAATAAATTCACCTCATGTGGCCTGCATAGTCTCTACTATTACTCTAATGGTATAGGTTAAGCAAGAAAGGAACGGAAAACGCCCAACCATGTCATGCACTGTCTCAACGGTGTGATCCAAAAGACCATGGTGCAGAGTGCTACTTCGCCTCACAAAAACTTCAGGGTATTCAAGCAAAATTGATCATATGTGTGCCCCATGATCAAGGCTTGCCTGTTCCTGTCTGTAACTTGCAAAACATTTCTTCAGACTCAACAACAAGTAAATAAGAGAGGAAGAGAACCATCCTCAATCTCAGTAAACTTCGCTTCATCTTACAGCACAGAACTAACTAAACGATTTGGTCCGCGATCTTAAAACTTTTAAACAACAATGTGAACTCTTGCAATCGAGATTGCAACAATGAAACCTTCTAGCTCTAGGGTCATAAAAATCCTGTAGCTCTTTCGCTGAATGTTTGGACAAGCAGAATGCAATGTGTGAATTGCAATATGTCAATGTTTTGAAGATGCAGTTGGGTGTATAACATAACCCACAGGAGTGGCTACCAGCTTCCACTATTTCAACATTTAAATTTGAGTTCTTGTCAATGGGATTTTGGGTTAATAAGTTTAGATGTCAAAACCAAAAAGACTGACTGATTAACTGAAAGCAGGGGGAGCCCTCCATTGTCATATTTTTTATGTTATTGTTTCGGTTTAAGGCAAAAGAACTGTCTCCCAGTGTTCAGATGTAAATAGGCAACTATAGCATGTTGGATATAGATTCAATAATAGGTGGATATTGAGTATTTTACAATGAAGCTTTTGATTTAAAAAACAAATAAAAAGGTGTAAAAATCGCAAAGTTTTAAATGTAGAAACTATTTAATTTTCAAATTTAATTGAGAGAACATTGCTAAAGTTTCGAAAAGTCTGAAAAGGGATCCACTTCTTTAAAAAAAACACACATTTCCGCTCAGTTATACATCTGATGTTCCTTTTAAATGATCGTCATTCAAAGGTGTCATTAAAATCATCTTAGGGACTTATTTTACTTTATTACAGTTTTATGAATATTATGAAACACCCTTCGGCGCGGTTTAGTCCGGATTTTACTTATTTTAACCTATTCTTTTAGATGAAGTTCAATTTAATTTTGTGCCCAAGTGTCAATAAAGAATACTTATAATATCTATCATATAACTTAAAATTTCTCTATTTTATTTAGAAAGTTATATAAATACAATAAATTAAATTTACAAAATATTTATATATGTATTCGTATATAAAAGTACAGTTTATGTAAGACTTTCCTTTTAAAACCTGCCAACTTTGCCTAGGAATATTTTATAAGGGAAAAAGATGCATTAATACATGACAAAACGAACCTTATTACTTACTTATTTACTAACAGAGTCTGACTTTCTTACCTTTCAGAATAGAAACATAAAATTTATCTGAGATCACCCTTCCCCGCTCCCCAAAAATTTAAACCGCGTATAACGAACAAAAACCGCATTTAATACATGTTTCTATTACACTAATAACTACTTAACAAAACCATACATCTTAATATTTTAAATTTTGACAATTTAGCTTAGATTAAAACTCCTGAAGCCTTTTGTGTTTTAAAACCATATCTAATATTACTTTTAAAGCAACCAAAAACGTCTAATAAGTTAAATCGCCATAAAACATAATAAAATAACATGAAATGTAACCATTATTTTTTCAATATTACTTCCATGTTCCTTTCTAATCATAAGTTTAGCAAAAGAAGGATTTTCATGTGGCATTGAAGAATAAAGAAACATTTGTATGCGCTATATCCCCAAATATATGAAACATGTACTTTGTTGGATTTTTAAAAATAGCAGAATATGGGGTACACAAAATAAAAAAAAAAAAAAAAACTCGTATACACATATACACCATACTCTATTTGTGTACTACAAGTTGCCTAGTTCAAAGGTGTTTCTGCGGGTTGTCTATACACTACGGGGTGGTCTATAGAGAAAATTCAGGCATTCAGGGGCGGGCGGTTCAAAATTGTCTATAGAAACTAGCCCCTCCCTATATTACACTTTTGATTTTACAAGATAGTAAAACTCGTAATCTAAGCATTATTCATTTCCTTCCTTTATCCTTTCTTTCTTTGATCAAGTATATACTCGCATTTTAAGTCTACTTACTGACTGTCTCTGGCGTATATATCCCTTGTTTACCTTTATCTATTCTGTAGCCCTTGTTTACTAGTTTTGGGAAAGTTAACACTACTCGTTATAAGTTATTTCACATTTTATTTTACTAATACTCCAGTAACAATGTGTAGGTCTTTGCTTTTACACAAAGAATAGTGTGTGACGTCTTGCCATGTTCAAAGAGAAAACGTTATTCAACTGTTTCGCTTTGAGTTGTTTAAAACAGCTGCCGCGACTGATATCTGTCAGAAACAACGTGATAGTAGTAAATTTGTGCGAAAATTAAACAGTTTGTATTACACATGATAATGCGTCACAATTTTACCCCATTTTCATAACTTTTGTTAGGAACGACTTAACATTGAAGGCACAAAAATACTTATTCCGCATTGGGAAAAAGCGTTTGATATTGTAGAAAACGAGAGCTCACATTCAAAAGACTATATGTGCCTGTGAATAATAAAACACAGTTTTACAAATTCTTTCTTCTTTAAAATTATTATTCCTGTGTCTTCAAATTAAGATGAATATTTTAAAACGATATATAAAATATACTCCCAACATTTCAGCATACCGAATTTTTATGAATAATAGTACTTCCTAAAAATACCATGTGCCGCGGGACTCAATTTAAAACATATCTACTGCTGTGAATCTTGCTAAGAACCTGCTTATAATTGGGTTACCAGTAGGAATAAATTACTTATGTGGGTGTTTTCCAGAGGTTTTATCACCTGAAAAGCGAATGCCGGGTAGTTTCATTATAGTTTCGAAGACCTGTAGCAATGGCCCTGGATACAAGTGTAAATATTAACAAAAATATTAGCTTTAACAAAACATTCTTATATGTGCTCTGCTCTATTAAGTTTTTAATATACCATGTTTTAAAAATTAGCTAAAATTCAACCAGAGCTATTACTGCAGTACTTTTATTATTACCTTTAAATTATCGTTATCGATTCATGATTGCTTTTGCTTCGTAGGTTGTTTAGAAACCAATGGCAATAATTATCCAACATGCAGAAACGTTTAAACAAACAGCTATATATCGTACATACACAAATTTACGACGAGCTACCCTCATTATCAACATCTCAGAAATAATTAACATTCGGAAACTTTTGCGTTGTAGGGCTCGTTTGTGCACTGTAACGCGTTTGCTCTCAAAACAAGCCAGGAGAAGTACGTCATGGAGTAACGAAGGAGGCATTGACAACATACCAGCGATTACAAGGGAAATAAAAATAAAGTACCGACTAATTGTTCCTAAGGTATTTCCATAAAACTTCACGGTCTCTAGTTTAAATGAACCTAACCTAAGCTTACTTAACCACGTAATCGTTATTACAAAACCTACCTAACTATAATCTAGGGGCAGGATGCTTGTGAATTTTTATGCAACCACACAGGGTCGACAAAAATCTTAAAAATGCGATTCCAAGGTCTAGGTTAGCGAGTTGCATTAATGAATTTTATAATGCTCTTATCCTTCTGTAACGAGCCTGCTGCCGAAATCACTATCCCGGCGGCTAAGTTTGTTTAATCCACATTATACTAATGGTAATATGTTTTCAACCACTACAGCCCCATCTGGTAGCAAAAATCTAAACATATTGGATTAGTTTGCATATATTTTTATTAGAGTGGTCGTGAATTATGTCGGCAATACTCTTTCTATAAATGCATGCAAGATGATAAAGTTTCTGCGGTCTCTATAGAACGCATCATAGAGCAATTTCCTTTACTTTTTGCTTCCGTATATATATATGTAGTTAAGTTTCAGTTTTTAAAAGCCTTTATGTTTCCAGTATGATGAACACATATTATTTAATTGTTCTATATAATTATTATAATTATAAGTTCTATATTAGTTATGATTCCATTTGTAAATAAATGTATAAATTATATAAGGATATAAGCAGGTTGTACAAACAAGAAATGTGATAAGTCAATATTTTTAATATTTATTCAACCATAGTGCACTTTATATTTATTTTACACTTATTATTACTATCTTTATTTGAAATTTTGTTTTATCAGATGTCGCCGTATAAATTCCTGTAGATTAGTTCATGAGTGCGATGAACTTACCGACAAAGTCGATAACGTCTGACAACTTCCTCCTTCCTCTTTCTCACTTAAGAAGGGCATGAAAAATAATTTTAAGTACAACATACTCATAATTGGTTCATTAGTGCAGCGGTTCTCAAACTTCTTGCATGCACGACCCTCTTTTCGAAAATGAAATCATCGGCGGCCCCTCCATTCACTTCGCTTTTCATAATAATTAATTTGTGTATGTTGGCACGCATGCTTCAACAATATGGCATCTATTCAATCGTAATAAGCATTGTTGCGCTGCTATATAGTGGTCAAATAATCTTTATACAACAGTTAGTTAAACATTCTTAATAAGAATGGACATGAAAATGATCAGCTCTATAATAAAAGTAATTTCCCCGTATCCACAGCGACGCCCCTAGTGGCCTCGACACACCGTTTAGGAACCGGTAAGATAATTGCGATATTTTTAATAGGGAGTCTTGGTATAAACAAAAGTTTTATCTAAAGGAATGAGTCTGAAAATATAGTGCGAAAAGTAATAAATAATTGAACGGATAAAACAACATGTTAAAAAACTGTTTGTGGAACTAAGTAAAATAACAAAGGTAATAACCAAGCGAGTTAGCTCAGAATCAGCGTCTGAGACTCGAAGTCGAAAATCCTGGCTTCGATCCCTGGGCCCGGTCAGCTTTATTAGGTTGTCTTTAGCGATTTTCATTAATGGTAAATGCTAAGGTAGGTTAAATATTTATTTTATTTATATTTATTAATATTATTATATTTTAAATATTTATTTATTTATTTTATTAACATATAATAACATAATAATAATAACAAAGACAGAAGAAAAAGTGACAAAAGAAGAACCTATATGAGATGTTATTTCTCTTTGTAATCTCAAGATCTTAGTTTTCAGATTCTGTCAATTAATCAGATGAATCCTTTGTTACAAAATCATCCTCTTGAGTCGTCGGAAGAAATCCTCATCAGAATCCTCTTCAAGAACTTTCTGGAGCTCAGCTGTGCATAAATATCTGCGAGACATGGTGTGATCATATACAAGTTGAAGACTACCCTGATGCTATAATCTGTTCATCGTAACTTTATAGTAAAATATTACTCTGTACTTCACGCTTTGTGTTGCTTGTTGTTCTCAAATTTACACAGAAACGTCTGTAAACTTGGCAGTTATTTCAAGATTTCATGTTGGTTGTATACTTGTGTTACGTCTCACCAAAATCATTAATATGTAATAAAATGCATTTTTCAGGCTGTAAGTATTAAAAAGAAAAAGACAAATGAACGAATAACCCAGAATATTCATGTAATAAGTAGAACGTACTATTTCGTGAGCAATTTGGCAGTAAAGAAGTGTGAATACAAACAAATAAAACACTGACAGCAACACAACATTTTTCATTTCTGGGTCAGAAACACTCACTTGGGTGTTTAATCCTCCAAAATGTCTAAAAATGTAATATTTTTAACACTGCCCTTTTATATGCGTAAAGATCCTGAGGGATGAATAAAAGTATTAAAAGTATGTGCTTCTATATCATTTTTAAATGTATGAAACATGCATTTAAAATGTCACTAGGTCAAAAAGATGCTCCAGTGCTAAAATGACTGACTTGACATTGGCCCAGCGCGCGCTGCGCCCAATTGCGAATGCAGTTCAAAACAACTTTCAAGTTTCTAAGAGAATTTTTACATTATTTGTCACCACCGGTCTAAATAGTAGTCATGCTCACATTTGCTAGTTTTATTACAATATTTTCGTTCTTAATACATTTTAGACGTTTTAATGTTTGTAGTAATACATTTAAAACTGAGTTTATTTCTTAGTGTTAATTATTTTAATAAATTTTGTTCTGCTCAAAGTCATTTAATGGTATATTTGTTTGAAATTTTAGATGTACGATATTTATACTGGCATTACAGAAGGTAATTGCGTTTCTTTATTTAGTATTAATTTGTACTAATTCTCCAATAATCATATTAATCCGTAAAGTTTTTTCGCTGTTATATAAGGAAAAGTAATGAATTTTGAAATACTTAAATTTGTTAATAGAAGGGCAGGACAAGTATTTTATTCGTGGAGTTTGTAAAAACCGGGAAATTTATGTTAACATCATTTTATCAATTTTACAGAGAATATATTGTTTTATTTTGTACTATGTTATATACATTAATACAGAGATAATCCCGATGCCACCTTTTGGAACTGAAGCAAAGGACCTACATCGAAAACAATTTTACAAATAATAATAAATTATAATGTATAGTGAACGCACTAAACCAAAATAAAGAATTCAATAGGGTCAAAAACTGCTAGGTCTGTAGAAAAGATTGATCCCGTATGGCAGACACTGCAGCATTTCTAGTAAAGGGCAGCATAGCTTGGTTGAGGGTAAAGAAGACTTATAGAAGAACAATTCATAAAATGTATTACAAACCCATGATGGCAAGCATGTCCGTAACCATTTATGCATTCATTTTGTTCGTAAAATGTAAGGAAAAGAATAAAAGGATTAAGAGCATTTGGTTCACCAACGAAATGCTTTTTCATCTCAATGGTGCTGCAAATCGTCAAAACTGGAGATTCTTGAGTCAATAAAGTCTTGGGATTGTCGCTGCTATGCACGAAATATATATTGGAATCTTATTAGACTGATCTTTTCGACTGTTAACATGTAAAGCTGCCACCAAATCATCAAAGCGTTTATCGAGAAATTATAACAACTTTGGAGAGGTCGATTATCAGTGGATTCATCAGGATGTTGCATCTTTACATATTCAATTATTTATAAAAGCAAATTTCTTTTGGGTTCGTCATTTATTAGACCTAATCCATCTGGATTTCTTTAGTTGCCTAAACAAAAGACAATGTTTATGAGCAAAAAATCAAGAACCATCTTCTCAGGTGCGAAGAAAAGAGAGGAACATCACTAAATAACGACAACTTTGGCAACAGTTAATGGAAATACTTATTTTAAAAGTTGCTTAAATTATTATATTGCTATTCGCGTGTCACCTTGTGCAAATCTCTATGTTCAGTGTTCACATCTAATTAAAGTATATAGCATAAGTCCCATTCTTCTTCTTCTTCTTCTTCTTCTTCTTCTTCCTTTCATGCTCTAGACCTGTTTAGATCTGTTTCGGTCACATATCTATCTACTATAAGTTGAAAGTTATTCATATTTTATATTCATCCTTTTCATAACTGAATTTGAAAGTAAGTCTTTATGGCATGACACCACAGTACAAAATTAAAATAAACACGAATATTTTAAAAGTACCCCAACTATTATTAATACAGTACAGACATATTATGAAGTACTACAGCGAGAAATTGCAGTAGGATTAACAATATATATATTAATAAGCAGGAAACGTTTCTGAAGTTATTTTTAATTAATGAAACTTGACCATTAGCCAAGCACCATAGAAGAGAAATAAAGTTAAATGTTTATCTTGGGTACCTTAAAGTCCCTCAAAAACTATTTCATTAATACAGAGGGTGCCAAAAATGTATACAGACTTCAAGAATTCATTTCGTTAACATAACAAAACGGAATTCACGCAAACATAAAATTATGAGCAGTAATTATAATACACTTATAAAGTTACAACAGTTGCTCAAAATACCCACCAGTGACGTAAATACACTTCTGAGTATGTTGAACTACTGATTGAGCAACGTTTGAGAAAGTGTCCTCAGCAAACGCAACACATGCCGTTTCAATTTCTTCCCGAAGTGCTGCCAGTGTAGCTGGTTTTCTACAGTATACAACATCCCTAAGAGTTCCCCATAGGTTCCCCATAGAGTCCAACGTCAGTTCTGTTCTGTATACACGTCTCCATTGCCTTTGAACTTCAACAACATTCTCGGTTTTCCAATACCACTTCAAAATTGCTTTCCGTAATGTGAGTCACGTCTGTTTACAGAACATCATATGATAATCTTGGCTTCAATTGCTCATTGTTGATTTATCTGCCACGTAGCAACGCTATCATAATGTATGTGAGTCACATCTGATTACAGAACATCATACTACACATTACTGCTGTTTTTCGGTTTAACTTTGAAATATATTAAATATATATCTACTGTGAAAGTGTGTATACCTTTTTGGCATCCTCTGTAAATGCATTTTCAAAATATTTTATTTAAAATTATATTCATTAAAACCTCGTACTCTTAAGAGAAGTCTATTGATGTTAAACAGGATTTCAAATACATTCCAAGAAAACATCTGCGTCTTATAAACAATTAAAATAGAATATACGTTTCATTATTGTGATAGATCAATGTAAACACAACAACTGAACTTCCTAAATGCAACAGCCATTGTCATTCAACCTTTTGTGTTGTACAATCCTGTCAGTGTTGTAAACATCACTTGAAGCGTAAACAGAGCAAGAAATCGACAAGAACTGTTTATGGAGGAATATGATACCTTCCAGTTTACACCAGAGGCTCACTGTATACAGTAAAAAATGTTCCTTTGTTCATGAAGTTGTGCACACAAATTTATTTAAATGCAAGTTAAGTCTTTGTTCTCACAGATCTAGCGGTTACGAGTAAAAACACTAAACTGAAACAAATGCCTTCCCCCCTTCCTTCCCTTAGAGAAGAATTCCGAGATTAATCTGTCGGTTTCCAGGGCTTCATAATCTTTTAGCTACCTACGCAAATCTCTTTTTCTCTTCTAGTTGAACTCTTTTCTTGGAATCGGGCTGATGAAAATAAGAATAGTCAGAAACAAAAGTACGAATGACGAAACAGGGATCTGCTGCGAGAACACCTTCCTTGTTTTACGGTCAAGCGATCGTTAAATATGTAAATAAATACAAACAACGAATTTACATACAGTTTATGGCCTGCAGCATGATATTGTATTACGTTTGCTGAAGCAAGGCAAAAAGCTTCCACGTCGTGGGTTTGCGTGTAAATCAAAGTTAAATATTAGAATGTTATTGCGTTGTAAATGTTGGCTGGGTAAAGCAGACGGAATTCTCGTATCACAAGTTTCAAATTATGTCTCTCTTAACATGCAGAGCGTTAAAGGCTTGAAGAAATGTACTTTTCTGAAGAAAATGTTGGTTCAATAGTTTAACATTCATATAAACGGCTAAACAAAACTCGGGTGTATTCTATGTCCATTGCTGTTTAAATTTTTACTGAAAACAAATGAATGATAGGTTTGCTAATGAGCTAAAATTGCAATTAAAACTGAATGCGTTATTTGCTTTACGCACATTCTTTTATAATTGATCATATGGCAGCAGTGTACATGATGAACATTTTTTTTTGTTTCTCAATTAAATGACGTGGCAAAATGTTTGTATAAACGATATTTTTTAATAGAAACATTTTAACATTCTGTAGCTCTTTCCTGTTCTTTACCATCGTTCTTCTACCCAATTTGCCTTCAAAACCTCCCTTATATGGTGCCTTTTCCTACTGAATTTGTGCATTACTTTTATCTCTATTGTCTTCTCCTTCTCAATTGGACTTCTGTACTATAATTGGAAGTGCGCCATTTCTCGACACGGTTGCTTGAATATAACTACAAAAATTATATTTTGTAAGTCATTTTTATTTAATTATTGAATTCTATGTTCTATTCTTTTGAAAACTTTTATGAATTAAAATGAATAAATGTAAACATGTATAAAACTAGTGTTAAAATCCGCCTTTGCTTTTATATAGATGATATTTTAATATAAAATATAATTTAATATACCGTTCATCTAGTTTGTTTCTCTGAAAGTGAAAATATACTTACAAAGATCAGTTTATGACGCAAAAAAGTTCAAAAGAGTTTAACTGTATACCTATTTTCAAAAAGAAAAAGTAGTATGTCATTTTAGGCTTCCCACACAAAATGCAAAATAATCATTGATAATATAATAATTGAAAATATTTGAATTTCCTTAGTTTTGAGATATATAATGATTACTATAAAAGTACGACTGATATAAAGTTAAAGAATAGTTACTCTATTAATGTTATCCTTAATACAATTGTAAAAATTAAAGTAGAAAATGGCAGGGCATTCGAAAAATAATGGCAGTATAGTTTTAAACTAAATTTAATTAGGTTACTTTTGGCACAACATACTTAAAATATCGTCCAATATCATGCCTCTAGTACGTTGCCAAATCCTTGAAAGACTGCGCACTCCATCTGCAGCATCATATCTCCACATCTCTATCAATAATATATCTAATGCCTCATAGAGGTTCTTAGACTTTCGAAAACAAGTCATAATCATACAGGCTTATTAAGAAAGACTTAAACTTTACGGTCATATCACTCCAGATGCAGTTTTACTCTCCATTCGCTGCCACTTTCCAATTACAGTTATATTATAAGCAGCCCAGGGGTAACAGACTTTATGCATTTTCAGCTTCTTTACTAAACATTTTTGAACAGATTTGCTGTAATAATACGTTTCATGGAAATGTTAATACAATTCACTGCCTTTTTTTTACCAATAAAACCCTCAAAACATCCCAAAGTCAGCTCTGTCAAACATAGAAACATAGCGCAGTTGGAGTAGGGGTAATCCGCGTGTAATCTACACGAGAATAGCCGAACGACGCGAGTGCACCGGTCATGAAATACGTATAAAGCAGGGTCAGTCGATCTATGTTGCGGTCTGAACCTATTACTGATGTCAGAAAATGCTCTATTGCAATTAAAAAATCAAAAAAGAAGAACTGCACAATGCAGTGTGTAACGAAATCAAATGTAGTGGTTAGTGGAGTAACACGAAAATACATGAAGCTATCCCCCTTCCAGGAGAAGCAAACACTGGTGAGCAAGCTTGGCTTGTATCTGGCCTTTTTGAGGCCCCAGCTTTACAACCTTAGCACCGAAGTCATTAGTTGCAGTAACGGGGTCTACCAGCACCTGGTCTGTGTTCACAAGTCTCCCTTCCTTGACAAATCCACCCAGCTAAATAGTTCTCTTTGGTAGGACTTCTCTCCCACAAACTTCTTTTAATGTCCTAATGCCCTGAGTTACATTTTTTCCTCTTGCTTTTTGGATTTTTATGAAATACACTTGTTCACACCTACTAAACATTTTTAGGGCAGCATTACTTACTACAGACCAGAAACAGTAACTGTATTTACAAAATATGGTAACCTCCAAACCTTCAATATTGCCGATTTATGAAACAATATACTACTCTTTAGCATAACATAACATTTAAATGGTCACCGATAGGAGCACATGACATTTTTGCCATTACTTTCAAATATTCTAATAAATCTAATTCATGTTAAATAAAATAAGAGTATAATTTGTTTTTATAGATCTGAAACATTAATTTTGAAAGCAGAAGACACTTGTAACAGATACGAAAATAAATGTGGAAGATACTTATAAACTAAAAATATAAAAATACATTACTTTAAAAGCAACAACTCTTTGGAAAGAACATATTAAAAAGATGAGCAATATTAGAACATTGAAATACTTTTAAAAACACAAGCCAGATGGAAAGAGAAATGGTGATCGAACAAGAAAGAGATAAAAATGTTCGAAATGCAATGAAACTTCTTTTCATTTTTTGACTTTTTGTCCAAAATTTAAAGCAAATGACAATTAACAATGATGATTAAACTATTAAGTGATTATAGTCAAATATTAATTTTATAGATGTATAAATATAAACAATTAATTGGTTATGAAAAATAAAAATTTGTATAAATAATTATATTGTATATTGATACAATATAATTATTGTATCAATACAGTATATATATTGTATATACAATACAATACAGTATATTCATACAATATTGATACAAAGAAATGTTATGTATATTATGTATATCAATATGTTATTGTATATATGTGTATATACAAGAATGATTATACACTTCTTGAAATTATAAGATTCAGCCACCCTAAGTTAGGATAACATGTTCTGTTTATTATATTTCTTTATCCTGACACCATTTTTATCAACTTCCCATTTATTACTTTTCCATCAGGTTTTCAGTTGTACTAGTCGTTCATAGCTTCATTATTCTATATCCACCGCGTAATATTCTTCTACTAGTATGCTCTTTTGAGTCTACACTCGTGCTGGATACAGAATTTTAAAACAAACCTATCCATAAAAAGTATGTTATTAGCAAACTAAACCTCACCATTTACTCAGTCGCAATGAAAATAAACGGTACAAGTTAAGCCTCAAACTCAGATTATAACAAACGATTCTTTCGAGTGAATCTTAAATTCTTCAATAACTTTAGATAGGATAGTTCGTCTTATAGGGTCATTCAATTATCTGATGATCGATGAGTCGGCGGGGGACTTATTGGCCATTAAACCCTCGCTCAACCGGCTACAAGAGCTAGTGACGGTGGGATTTAACGAACTGTTATGTTGGCCTTGGGGTCTCACGCCAATCAGTGTTGTTTGAAGAGTGAAAGAAACAAAACTGGGCTAATTCTAGAACAAAGTCTAAGCATACTAAATAGCAAATACTAGTTATAATTAATCTATTCCACAGCTGTATTTGTTTATGATGCGTATGTCCGTAGCCCGTGCGCTTGTGTTGTCAGGAATTTATATGAAGAGAAATTCCCAGGTGACCATTAGGTACATAAAGTTTATTTTATTTAAAGACACTCTTTATTCATTAGCATTCCATCCATTTCAGAAAATGAGGCCTCTTCTTTCAGGCTTGAAGTTCTTTTATATGCCGTAAATCTACGACACGGGACCATTGACTTTACTTTTCGTTCGAAGGAAGCTATACCTAGGATATTTACGCCATAAAAACTCCTCGACCCTGGCCGGGTCTATGTTGGGTCTATAAGATAGTATGTTTATCGCTAGAATCAACCTGACCCAGGTGATTATATTAATCTTATTTTCTTCCCAAATAAACATATCTGTTGAATGAAATCATAACTCCTCCCCAACTTTCTTAATCAAATTACAAATAAGTGCTCACTTCCAGAAATAAATACTCACAATTTATAATGTGATTCATAAATTAGTGAATAAATTTAATTTTTCAAATACATTTATAAAAGGTAATCATAATTCGGTATCAAAAATATGTGGAAAATGAAGCAGGTAGTTCCAGCATTTCCTTGCGAAAATAGGCGATTATATAACTTTTAAATGTATTAGCATTTATTACATTGTCACTCTAGTATATCTAGTACCGACTCTTATATTCTAGTGATTCTAGTGCAGTCCATCTCTCGACCGATGCAGTCCCTACCGCCACTCAGTCATAAGATAATTGTATAACCTGAACATAAAGTACTTCTGTCTCATTTAGGTTGTCCGTAACTATTGTTCTTAACAGATGATTTTCTTTCAGAAGCATGTAACTTCGCACTGTCATAACACAAGAAAACTTGCATTTGTGGGACTCATGTGCCAGATAGAATTTTCTGTTATGTCTCTTAAACTACTTATTGAGGTTCATACTTCATAAAATGCTTTGTACAAACTTTCAAAACAGCAGATCAAAACAAAAGACAAAAATCAAGCTGCATCACTTACACCACGGAAATTTCAGCTTTTGTATTGCTAGGATAGTCTTGTGTTGTTTTCATTATCACTTATATGGCATTATTGTATCAAATATGAAGGCAAATGTGATTCTAAACACGGTCAACTATTTTCTCGTTTATCAACTTCAGGCCCTAATTTGTTTTGTTTGTGTCAATCAAGACTGCAGCGCAATACCATCTGAAGAAAATGCCACAGAATGCTAAGAGCATGTATGTTTGGAACAAAATAATAGCAGAAAGTAATTAGACTACGTTTCAGAAAATACATCGTTCAGAGTTGTATCGTCCATATAGAAGCTATCTCTTGTGCATTCTGAAATGCTGGTAATCCTTAACAGGAAAGATTTACTTTCTGTACAATGTTCGTTGACAATAAGTTGTTGTAATTCAAAAAGCCAAAATGTGCTACCCAGAAATTCACTCACCATGATTTTTTGTGAAAGTAAGAAAAATATTCTCAATGTATCAAATAATTAAAATGAAAAATGGATTTTCTTACTTTCACGCATTTTAAAAACTATACGATAAATGAAACACTCTTTGTGGCGAATGCTTTAGAATCAGAATTGAGTCAGCTGGAAGAAGCCAATAAAGTAGATTTTTCATCTGTAGTTTCTTTATTATTTCCCATAAATCACATCTGTACATCTCGATTAGTACCACAGAAGTTATATATTTTATGAAGTCATGTTTGTTGTACTGTAACGACTTTGTAATTTTTCTCTGATTCTGCATTAAAGAACAATCTTTTCAATGTTGATGTGAAATCGTTATGGCTTTTAATGATTAAAATATTAATATTGATCATATCAGGTCCGAATCAGGTAATTAAAGAGGACAACGATTTATTGGGAAAAATTCATCCAGTAATGAAGAAAGAATGGGAGTAAAGAGCTACAGAATTGATCAAGGTAAAACAGCTCGGTAAGGAAAGTTATATTCAAGCTCTATTTCAGAATATACTTCAAGAAACAATCCAGTGGTTTAGCCACGAAGTAGCGCTATCGAAGATGGTGATGGTGGTGCAGTTTCCGAGGAACATGCATCCGTTTAATAAGAGAAAATATAATGAAAAATGTCACAAATATTTTATCTACTTTAGATAAAAGTATGTTAATTTTACAGAAATAACTCAGTATTTATATGCATGGCTGAAGAGGTGTTGTGAATGAAATAAGTTATATCATTTTACAATATATACACATATGTATTCTTAACTCTGGACAGAGAGGTTTTTTATTGCATTTGAATGTTTATTGATTGGGAAATACTTCAGTAATTTATTTTATATTACTTGTTAAATTAAAATCGTAAACTTGGATTTTGAAATACATACATATAGTGACAAAAAATTTAATTTTTTATGTTGTACGTAAATTCCAGTTAAAATCAGGAAACTATATTTTCTTTGCAACCTCTTTCTCAAAACTGAGAAATGCTAAATGTCTTTCTTCTACAAAATACTTAATTTTTCTACAGTTTTAAAAGTGAAAGAGCGACATTCTAAATATTTCCTGTTTTTCACATCAGACTGAAACAGAAAATAAGTGAGATGAACTTATTCGTTATTTCAGGATTAACAGGCATCGTAATTCCTAAGTTCTTGATATCCAATTAGGTAGTCAAACTATTGGGTGAACACAAAGTAAGAAAGGCAAGCTATATCTCACAGCTCCACAGGTAAACAAGAACTGATCAATGATAGGATATGGGTACTTTTTAGCTCGCAGCCTGTTGAAGCTCTCCTTCCTGCTGTCTAGTACCATCACAACTTCAGTCCGCTTCATTCTAGTCTTAATGCTTAGAAATTCCGATGCCTAATTATAAGATATACCTATAATATATTCCAGAGGTGGTTGCGCCGATTCAAATCCGAGCTATACTACCCGCCACACACAGCAGCGAAGGGTCGCAAAATAATATCGATCGATGACTAGATTATGATGACTCTGGAATCCAGTACGAAACTTCAAAATAAAGGATTGCAAAGCTCCAGTTGGAATAGGAGTTGGCATCCCTGTATCCTATCCATTCATCATCAATGTTTTATGAATCTTTCAAAGTATCAATAGTAAATTATTCCTTTTCGAAATTCTTATGAAGTAAACCGCTTGATACCTATAAAAGTTATGAATATATAATAAAGATACAATTTAGTAACTTCAGGAGGTTGTGTAGGAACGAAATACGTTTCAATTTTATTCCAAAGGTGACTAAGATTTTCAGTTAATGCTATGGTACATTATTGTTGAAATCGATGTTTTCAAGTAAATGCAATCCGAATATAACAAACCGTTCTGCAGATTTGATCGTGGTTCTCCCTTTACTCTTTAATATCTCTAATTTCTTCCTTGTGGGTTGGATTGAATTGAACAGGAGAACATGTTAGTACCCACTTTAGCAGTTACCAAAGACTCGCCATTTGTACGTAAAACACCAATGGAGGCATCTCCGGAAGGGTGAAGGAGACACTGGGAGCCCAGTATCTATATCCAGGGACAGTGAGAAACTTTTGCAAAGCGCAAGTTACCGTCAAGCCGCACATTGCACCTGCCCATATGGCTTGACACTTTCGACATTTCTAGAAAACTAACAAAATGAAATGGGATGACATCGCAGGACGGAAAATTTGTGGAAAGGAAAGAATCCTCCCAGCATTCGCCTGGATGGCCGGTCGCAATATATTTGAATCCAGGATCTATTGATTGCAGGTCTCAAGGGTTACCACTGGGTTTTCTTGTGGGCCAATCTGTGTAATTTAAAATAAGTTGCATAATCTTCTTCCTCTTATACAACGTAGCAATTTTATTGCTTGTAGCTTCCAGTAGCTAGTTATCACAGCCTCCCAGTTAACCTGCCAAATCCTACATGCAGATTGAGGAAGTATTCATTTTGAGGAGTTGACTTAGGTGTTACCGTTTAGTCTTCTTATAGTAACAATAAAAGTATGGTAATCTTTAACTAAGAAATAAGAATAATAAGATACGCATTCAATTGCCCGTTCAGAGGAACGAATTAGGGATCTCCAGAAAACGCGTCTTATGCGCTACCTATTGAGCCAGTTAAGTAACTTTTGTTTCTTGTGTACTTTGCTTAAAACACTATTGATTAAAATATTTAATTTTAGTTGTATGCCCATGGAGTGGTTGGTGTGTCATTTTGAACCCAAGACGATGTTTTCTGCAACGTTGTTAGCGAGGTTTGCTGCAGCTGTATATGGTCCGGCAAGTGGGGGTGAGACGAGGAGAGAATTACGAACTAGCGTGAGGGACGGAGGGTGGTGGATGTAATGAGAATAGATTATTGTTTGGTTTCAGGATACCAGAAGGCGGTGCGGGCCGGACAAACTCAAGTCGATCGTCTGCCATTGCAGCTACCGCCTGGGGTGGCCGGGGTGGGGGAAGCCTGCTGGGTATATATATACAGAGGAGAAATTAACACAAAGAACACTTTGAACCCAGTCATCATCCATTTGCTTTTACCTCGGCCGCTTCTCATTTTCTCTCCATCTCTTTTGCACTCCTCCTCCTCTTTCTACCACGTCACGTTCCCCGCTGACTGCCAGACAATGTTACGCACAGAGACCAGCAATGGTCAACAGTTGTTTCTTGTGCCTTTTGCGATAAACAATTCCCTAACAGCGCGCGCGTATGTCGAACAAGAAATTCTGGATTTCTCATACATAAAAATAGAAAAATGTGTATTTTAGTTCGGTTTCAAGCATTTGTAAAGCGTCGTGCCACCAATTTCTGCGTAACGTGAATGTATTGGTTTGCTTCAGACTTTCAGAAGGGTCAATTCTTTTTCTTGCTCAGTAATTTTCAATTGCTCTGGTTAACTGTATGCTTAAAAAAAGAAGTATTTAAATGCCGTTTCTTAATCCATTTGCCTGTTCTTTCCAGATACCCACTATCTATTGTTATGATATCGATCTATTCTGCCTTTAACCCAGGCCCCCTGGCGAGACATAATGAGGGTCCCCTTCTCCTTATCCCCTTATTTGCCTCCATGTACATTTCCAATACTCACTTAGGGTCCGCTTTCAAAGCATTATATCCTGTTGACATGAACCAGTCAGTTCGTTTTGTACACCACTGTCTCTCTCTATATATATAAAATACATGGAAAACTATACTGCAGAATATTCTCCTCATTTTTAAAAATAGTGTTTAATTTCGTTTTTACTGCTGAGGCATCACAGGCGGTGGATATTGATGAGAAGTGAGATGAACTAACAAATTAAAAATATATAAATAACCCATTGTGTTTCTTAAGGGCAAAGGCGTACTAACAAGTAGGGGAAACTAGCGTTTTCCTAACGTAGTGAGCTATTCCACGCTAGTTGTTCGTATGCTGTTTAAGACACTCTGACTGATTTGTTCTTTGGTTACTCCATTTCTCACTGCACTAGTTGCTTCTAGAGAGATTTCCATTTTCATCTTCCTCTTGACCAATCTGGACCTGCATGTTCCTTGAAGAGGTCCGTCTATCTTCTTCTGGGTTTGCCTTGGTCCTTTTTCCTATCCGGGGATCCCGCATGGAGACCTTGTAGGTCTATCTACTGCCTTGCATTCTTGCGACGTAACAGCCCCATTGCCATTTGCTTCTGGTAGCTAGTTGTACGATGTCTTTTATCTTAGATAACTGGTTTATTAATATTATAGGTATTTTGTCCTTAAAATTTATTCCCAGGATATTGCGTTACATTTTTCTTTGGCATATTTGAATTTTATTCTTTTGTTTTTCTGTTATTGACCATGTCTGGCGCCTGTATAGTACGTTCAAGCTTGAGGTTCTTTATCGTGCCGTAAATGTACGACACGGGACCCACGGCTTTACTTCCCTTCCGAAGGAAGCCATACTTATATTTACATTCGAAAAAGTCCATCGATCCTGAACGGGATCGAACTCGCGATCTTGGGTTTAGAAGGCAAGTGTGGTTACCACTACACCACCAGAACCGACTCTGTTTTAGGTCCGTTTGAAATTTACTCCGTCCTCAGCTGGTTTATGACAACCCTGCATTTTTGCTATGCTCACATAATTGTTTCCAGCATAGTTTGTAGTGCTTTCGGTGTTTTGGCGAATAAAAGCACATCGTCGGCAAATCTTAGATTTGTTATTCGACTTACGTTTATGTTAATTCCGAAATTATTATGCCAGTTCATTTTCCTGAATAATTGCTCCATTACACAAGTGAAGAGTTTCAGATAGATTGGATCGCCTTGGCAAACTCCTCTTTTTAGTCGGAATGGTTGCCCTTCTTCTGTCAGAGTGTAATGTGCTTGTATGTTCGACTGAGTCAAAGGTTTTGCTATAGTCAATAAAGGACAGGTATAGTGTTAGGTATAATAAATTAGGAAAGGGCTTTTTTTATGAAGGAAACGTATCAGGTCTAAGTTTCGGGTACCTCCCCGGCATGTGTACTTATGAGGACTGGGGAAAACCTGGGAAAACCCTCAGTTAGGGAGGATGGTCCTGGCAGAAATCGAACACTACACCTCCCGCTCATGAGTCCGCGCCTTAACCTCCTCGACTACCCATGACGGTGCTACTGAAGATGAACTCAGCAGTTTCAATGATCCTCAATACATTTAAGAGATGTTTATATATTACATGAGAGACTTTCAAAATCCCATTAAAAGGTATTAGTTGTGTAAATGTTATTTTTACATTTGAAATGCTTGTTTTTCGAATTAATTGTTTTTAAGTGCCTCATGCAAGATGCTTCACACGATACAAATTTGTCTTCTTATTTTTATATATGACAATTAAGAAATATCAGCATTATTTTCTGTAAATTTTATAATGTTCAAGATAGAAGATAAAATTTGATCAATAGGAAGTTGACTATTACGTAAATACATAATTCCGTAACCTAGTTCAAAACACCGAACCAACAATACTAATGCTAACGGGAGTCAAAATGGTGATTTTTCAGATTTTAATACAATTTGAATATTTCGATTTTCCCGCTTATTTTGAATTGTGTTTTAAAGCGTTACAATACTTTTGTTCATATTAATATATATTTTTTAAAATAAGTGTCACAGTTATTTTTCACACTTTTTGAAGAATTCATTCAGTTAAACATCAATGCTTTAGTAAATATTTGCTATAAGAAAAGTTTTTTTCTAATTAAAAAGAAAGAAGATGATGATATAGAGGATTATCAATATGGAGAGTTTTGAGAATTTATTGATTATATAAATTTGAGTTTTCTTTTAATTCTTATGTTTAGTTACAATTTATCTTTCCCTTCAAATACACCATTATATAAGAAACTAATAGGAATAAAAACTTAAAATTTTTAACAGAGTAGCAACTATTTAATGAAAAAATTGGAAAATGACACATATCTAAACTTTTAAAGTCAAAAGTACTTCATCCTATTTAAAATTTGTAACTTTCTTCCTAATGCTTCTCTTTTCAGCAATCACATACAAAAGTTTTCGGAAGTAAACCATGTAAAAATCAGTAATCATAGTTTTTGAGATAATGGTTAATGATTTGATAAATTTAGCATTTGCGGGAATGGGCCATTTAAACACATATTGCCAATTAAATATATGTAAATACAAATTTTCCTGAAATTCTTAAATAAATACAAATATCTGGGTATACTTTTATTTTATACTCTGATATTATTTATATTTCGCTACTTTTACTTGTTTATATTAAATTACGCCATTGTCAGAAGTGTTATGTAGGTGCATATACATGCTTGGATAGGTTGGTATCAAATTGGAAAGAATATTTTTAAATCATAATCCAGTATTGCCCTGTGTAAACATCCCTGGTAAGAAAACAATATATATTAACTATTTTAAGACAGTTTTCTAATATATTTATGGTTAATAATAAACGACATTTTAAACCGTTAATCTAAATAATAAAGATTTAAACGGAAACAGCTGTCGAGCTGATTCTGAGCGAAATCCTCGCGGGTATCGTGAAAAACGTAAGAACGCGAGAGAAGTTAACAATTGGAAAATTTGGTCACACGGCAGCGTAGTTTACACAGCAAGCGCACGTTTAATAAAGCGAAACCAGCGCCAACTGGTAGTCGAATTATGTTACATTGCCCGTGGAGCGACAGAGTGCGGGATTACCGAATGACTAAACTCCCAATAAACTTTGACCCACAAACCGTAAAGCCGTACGCCGCCCTAGCGAGAACTCTAAACTGCCAACCAGCCTCAATATTAACATATTTCGGTAACAAGGGCCGGCATCCTGTCTAGAATTGTTATTAACTTCATGATGAACCGTCTTCCTTGATGACGTCATTAGACTGCGCATAAAACCAACGCGTTCCTCTTTTAGCTCAGAGAAATTCTTGTAGGGAAAGCCACTGTTTTAATGTGATGACACCATCAAACACCTGCTTATAGAACCCGATTACATCTCTATAAAGTGCATATGTTATTTACCGAAATTTATAAGTCGATTCCATATATGATACAATTCATAAAGAATTTGCATTGGAAATATAATAATACTTTTTATTTCAATTATTTAAATAGGCTCTATAATTTTACTGGTTTCTGCTTTACTTTTTACAGCTATTTTGACTAATGTAACTTAAATAAACAAAAATGTAACTAATCAAATAGTGAAATAAACCTATTCATATATTTGAGGTATTGGTAGATTTAAACAATGTCTTTTATTTTATACCATATAATAGTTCAACATTTATGCATTTCCGTAAAGTGCAGTTAATTTATTAAATTACCGAAGCATGAAAATATTTCGTCTCGTTTAATATGTTTTAATGATATAATTAACTTTTTAAAACAAAGTAGATCATTATGACGTCTCGTTTAATATGTTTTAATGATATAATTAACTTTTTAAAACAAAGTAGATCATTATGACAGGGAATTGTACAAATACTTATTTTCAAATGAAGATTTTTTGAACAATATCGTTTTTCAAATAATTCCCCAACTCTTCATTTTCTTTTCATATTTCTTAGGTGTTGATAAAATTTCTATTTACAAACTTCGTATTGTGCAGCCCATTGACTCAGAGTCAATTCTAATTCTAGTATTGTGCAATCTGTGAACGTTTTCAGCAGCACACATGTTAAAGAGAAACCGTAATTTCCAAGAAATTAAAGAGTAGGAATATATTAATATCACAATGAAAAACACTTTTTGCTAAACAATCTATGTATTGCGATGCGTCATTTAGAAGTTGTGCATCCCTCTTTATTTGTATTGTTTCCAACGTTAAACCGCAACCACGTGACGCTGCATTATCCTCGCCGTGTACCTCTGTGTGTACTCGAAGCGTGTGCAGTTGAATGAAAGCATCCATTGAGAATGGAAGTCTTATGCTTTCCCTGAATTGATCGACATGAAACGCCCCTAGAAATTTGCTTTGGGGCCGTGTACGGAGTGTCATGCATACGACCCCAGTTGACACAAGACATGGACTGATTAAGCAAATATTCGCTGCTTTTGATCAAATGCGACACATGCCTGAAATATTTGCCGCAGTCCGAGGGCAATCTGCGACGATGTAATAAATGTAACTATTAGGTTCAGGTAGACACTTTGAACAACTTCTATAACTTGTCCTAAGGATAAATGCAGAATAAATAGACAATATAGTTTCATAATTATTGTTAAATATCTTTAAAAACTGTGTTGCCTTCAATGTACCTCCTAAAAAAAGGCTATGTGAAAAAGGCTCCTCATTGTTAAGATATCTCCTCCAAATTTGTGGTAGAAGTCCTGGTCCGCTTGTATAAAAGAGGAAAATGATAATGTCACGAAGTGTTAACCATCTCAACTCTAAACATAAACAGATAAAATACATGTTAAATAAAATGTTTAACTTTTAAAAAAACAGCCTCTTTAGAAAAAAACTTATCTATAAGACATTTATATACTATCTAGAAAAGAAAATATTTATTGATAATAACGAAGAATTGGTTCAAAATAATTAATTTTTCAATAAGGATTTTACTGATAATTTTAGGAGTTATAACATTTTATCTCCACAAAAATGAACTATAGCTTCTATTATTATTAGTAAAGTCCTTACTGAAAAATTAATCATCTTGAACGAAGAATTACTAATTAGTAAAGTCAGTAATTTGCATTCAGTTTTATTAAATTTAGACACAGTGAGCAATTAAAAACTATACTGTTTTTTAATGGTGTTTAACGCCCGTTTTAACTACTGAGACATCACAGGCGGTGGATACATGAGATGAAATTGTATATTGGGAAAGGATTTTTTTTTAAGGAAGGAAACGTTCCAGTCCTAAGTTTAGGGTACCTCCCCGGCATTTGTCAGTCATGAGGACTGAAGAAAACCTCAAAAAAACCGCAGTCAGGGAGGATGGTTCTGGCGGGATTCGAACCCCAGACCTCCCGCTCACGAGTTAGCGCCTTAACGACTTCGGCCACTCGTGGCGGTAAACCATACGTGAAAAATAATAAAATCTACCTAAAAATTGACATTATATTCTTTTGAATGCCATCTTAGATATAACAACTAAGCAGTAAATTAAATTTTTGCTAAAGTATATAAGACAATTAAAAGGGCATTAAAACTGCCAATGATTTCGACGACGATGATGTTGTTTCATATCCTTGCTCCTCTGATTTACGTTCACATGAACGTTGAATTGGTCATTTTAAGTTAAGATTTCCTCATTAGACTTCAAAAGTGTTATATATGAGAAACGGGTTTAAAATTGGAGAGGGGGGGGGGAATTGAAGAAAATGGAAGAGAAAAAAGATATCTACATGCTCACAGAATAATAAAATTAAATGGATAATAGTACAGTATCCTGTAAGAGGAGGTAGCAATTTTAGTTGGCTTAGAAAGAGAAAGGAAACCCAATTAAATTAAGTAAATTAAGAAACTGAAGAGCTACCAGGTTCAAGAATACAACATGGATGAAAGGAAAAAGGATAATGAAGATAAAGAAAATTTAGAGAGAAACAGGGTGAAGAAAAATAGAGGAAGAGAAGGAGAACATGAAGGGTTATGATGATGGTCATAAATGAGATTCTGGAGCAAATGATGACTTATAACATGTAAAATGTTGAAGTAAAGGAAAGTTTTTAACCTCATAGGCCCAAATTTGTTTAGCTTTTAAACTAAACTCACAATTTCATCTGTAGGTGTCTGTTCTGGAGAGAAGCTAACAGTGCTGGTCTGCGTTCTGCAGCGATGCTAACTCGGTAGTTGCCTTAACCTTTCGAATAGTACATATATCTGAATATATGGGGAGCAGGCTAGATTAAGTTTCCATTATGAATAAAGTATGTAAGGAAGCATAACGTGGTGAAGAGACATTGGATGCATACACTAAAGCTACCTTCAATTGTTCCACACAGTACTTTTTCTGTTACGCACATATCCGCTGGATCGGAAGAGACATCTGCTCCCTTGGCTTACACCTCTTCATAATTTCCTTTTTCTTATAATAGAGAAAACATATAATAGCATTGTTTACGAGAAACTGGTGGAAGCCCTAAAACAGTTGCAGCCGAAATACTTGTAGCGTTTGATTTGGTTCGGAATATATTACAGACATTGTGGCATATGGGAAGGGGGTAGACAATGTGGGGAATAGTATTTTATCATAAAGCTCGTTAAGAAGTATAAGTGACAATTGGAAAAATTACGTAATAAAATTAGGGTCTACGCAAGCGCAGCATAGGAATTAGATAGCGGTTTTTTTTTGTTTTTTTTTTTTAAAGGACTTCGAGAGTCGAGCGTGTGAGCTTGAAGAGAGAGGACGTGCCGCCGACTGCTCCAGGGTAGTCATCTTGGTTGGTGTTCATTATGAATGTATGTAATAGTTATTGTTTATAACTACAGTTGGCATATGGTTTAAATAATGTTTGTGTTTTCAGTGCGTTCTGGTATTTTCCTAATTTGATCCCGTGTTGAATAATGATGGTCAGGATTTCTTTAGATTAATGTTACAGCTAGTCCCTAGTCCGACCCCAGTTTGTTAAGTAAATTACAGAATGACATTTTAGGCGAGTGGCTAGCAGGGGGTCGCAGCAATATCAGGTAGAATATGTCAGAGCATTGCTCAATAATGCATGCCCTGCATTACATGAACGGTCGCACATCGAGCACTTCTTATAGTACTAAATTTATTTGCTAACGTAGCTTATGTTTAGTTAAAATATTTTAAAAAGTAAAATTATTACTTTCGGACGTCTCTGACTTCAAGGATTTGCACTGATTCAGAATTATGATTCCTAATCAAAAATTGTTCTAATATGACCTCTGTTGATGCCATAAACTTTTATCAGTAATATTTTGAAACACTCTGTATAAATAAATACATTTAATTTTTCAAATAAAGTATATAATCCAACCATAATCACACGTAGCTATACATAGTTAATGAACCAAACCACAATTTTCAGAGATTATACGGGGGGTAAAGCACAACTAATTTGAGAGATAAGGAGCTATGGGTTTCCTGTTTCAAAGTTATGACATTAAATTTCTAAAGAACTAGCACGGCATTGACTAATGAGGATACCACACAACAACGGACAGAAGCTGGGAAACACTAGGACCATTTTATGGGCGAGAGTCTCATTGATTACCCTTTTCACATACTGTAACACAACATGAAATTAAAAAGTAAATAAATAACTACTACTCAGTACCTGAACTTATGGCCTTCTATCGCCTTATCCATTAGGTCACACGGTGAGGTGTATGACACCATCTAGATCAGGGTTAGCCAAAGTCGAATCAAGACTAGAGATTTGCTATGCCTTCGCAAAGTTTCTGTGCCGTTATAAAACAGCTCGTGTAATGGCTGGATACACCGCCAGCTGCCGGCAGAGTTGAATGTATGTGTCCACTCAACCCAAGCACACATTTCACAATTGCAATATCAAAGTAATCACATGCTATTGTTACATATGATGTTGACATGTTTTGAGAAAGTTTGCATTTATAAGCACGTGTCCGATGAAACTGCTGCGATCTTTCTCCTTCAGTTCTGCCAACGTATACGTATTTATTATATACATTTTGTCTTTTATCAATTTTCCTTTTAGTTAAAAATCACATATACTAAGAAACGAATATGCGCTGATGCTTTCTTCTAACTTATCCTCAATTAAAGCTAAAGAGTATTGTAACATAGTTTTGTTGTATAAATTGTAGATATATGTGGGTAACTGATTTATCCCTATTCATTGTGCATTGATGATATTTTCAAAAAACAGATTATATGTTTACAGTACATAATACACCAACTGGTATCTGACATGCAATAGCAGCAGAATGTTACATGATTTAAATTAACATATGACAACAAGTTATGAATACTCTCATATATTTTAATTTTAGATATTTGGTAGCTTTCGAAGCTGAGTTTTGTGAAAATTTTAATTTCCGTTCAATCTGTCCCAAAGATTTTGTTGCCAATTTTCTCCATGTCGCCTAATTTCTTCTTGATAAAGTACACAACAATGTATTTTTTGGCCTTTGCACGAATTTGTTTTCCCTACGTAAGAATTATTTGTTCTAAAGCACTTATATTTGGCGTAATAAGTTTAATACTTATAGGCTTATCACTTAACACCTTAATAAATTACAGCGAAATGAACAAAGTGTTATAAATCCTACACAGTATTACATAGAATGAATTTCGTTAGAGAATTAAGGCCACAAAGACCGGTAAGTAATGCTTGCAAACAGGCAGCTGCTAAGTTGTCGTGGAACAAAATGCGTGCGAGGGCACTATATAGATGTATATGGACCGTAAACAATCTTGAAACCGATGACATGAAATGAAGATATGATATCGACAAGCTAGTAATATTATTGTTTTGTAAAACTGAAAGGAAAGAAATGGCGGAGAAACAAATTGTTCACACCCAATAAAGAATGGAATTGGCAAACGAGAAGTAATATTAGTGTGTCGTTGCAAATACTGCCTAGCGTTACGGTATTTTCATAATTTACTTTGATAGTTTTCAGTAAAGTTAAATATCTGTTATGGGTAAAAAAAAAAAACCCTAATATTTTATTCTAAATTTGTTCGGTTCAATTCCTGATATTGATAACTTATGTTTCCCTTCATCCTAAACAAACACGCTTAAGAAAAACAAGGCCATTACACAATTATGATGAAATTAAATAAATGCATTGTATTACTTAAATCATTATATGGCGTCTAATTGCCTGATAGCTCAGTGACTTTACATGTTTCAATCTATATTTGCTTTTAAATACTATTGGACCAAAATGAATTCAGAACATTTTAACAATTCGGTACACTTAGATTCTGTAAAAATGAAAAATTAACATAAAAAAGTTACTGTCTTTTGGCGTTATTCTTAACCTGGAGGACCTCAGTTTGATTTTGTAGTAAACAAGTAAATAAGTTTCTACTACACTAAAAATTATATTCTCTTAGGTTTTGTCATAGATTGCCAAAGAAAGCAACTAATAGACCTTAAAATAAAAATAGCCTGAGTATAATACAAATTGTCAAAAGAAAAAGAGTGGATATATATATATATATATATATATATATTTAAATGACAAAATAAAGAAACATATAATGCCTTAATTTTTAGAGCGATGTTCAGAACACAAAACTAACCAACAAGTAATATCATTATACTGTTAAAAGAAGAATATATAACAAAAAAGGAAATGGATAACTCAGAATCACTAATACTTTTTGGTTACATTAAGTAGAGGGGTCTAAATATGGAAGGAAAATGAGAAACTAGACAATATTGATATTTAGTACTGTTTCATAATTTATTTTATGAAATTCCGTTTTCTTCATTGCGCAAGGATATAACTACTCCAAAAAAAAAAAAAAAAATGAAGACCAAACAATCTTCTATGTAATTCTTATATGCACAAGGCAGATACTTGTTAGATAAAGGTGACTAATTTATTACACAACAGAAATGTGCTATTTTTTACTATAACTATCCTTCATGTTCCATGATAAATATTTAAAATTCTATATCTAAATCTAAGAGCTTGTATTGTTCAACACATTAGAAAAATATTGGAACATTCTTTTAGAAGCAATTTGTTATTGCTTCATTTCAATACATCTTCCTTATTTTGGATATGCCTTCTCAGGTAGACATCAATTACCGAAATGTGCAGTTTTAGTGTTGTCAACATGAAAAGCAAAGGGAGACTACAATATCAGAGTTATAAAAGAGAAGAGGGGAAAAAAGGAAACTTTTCGTAGAAAAACTAAATTAGAAGAAAGCTTTGAGTTTTCAATTAATTTTTAGGGATGAATAAGAAATTGTGAAACAATGTAATAGCTCTAGAAAGCCGCCTAAAATGAATTTAATTTAAATATTTCAACATAAGCATATGGTCAAGTTATCATCCAAGATAATGGATATGCTCTCCAGAGATCAGTTTTTAAATTACACACTTTTAAAATTCTTGTTAAGGTAAAAATTATGGCTTTTAAAGGGAGACATCTAGTAAGATAAAATAACAATATTTTGATCCTTATAGAACAAAATCACCCATTTTTTTTGGAAAAATACATCTAATATCCTGCGTTAAATGTAATGGTAAGTTACTGGAAAAGGTTGAAAACCCCTGGCGTAGAATAACTTGTATTTATAGAAGACAAAAACCAAAGTATCCATCTAAACGTTTAAATATCAAATCTGAAGAAACGACGGTTGGAAATAACAGGAAAACGATCCTAAGAATACATTGCAAGTATCAGGGCTGAGTGAAAAGTCCTCAGAATGGACCATGGGTTACCACGCAATTAGATAATTGTTGTTTAAGTTGGTAATCTTACTTATGCATTTATTTGAAATAATAAGTAATTGTTTCAAAGAGTTTATTTAATCCAGTTTTTTAAGATGTATTGTGGATATTCCAATAAATTCATAAAGTTGAATAGCGTGCAGTGAAAAAGATTCTTTAATGCCAAAAGGAAATTCACATTAAATTATAAAATGTGGAAGGAAAAATTTCATTTTAACGATCAAAATTGGTAACTAGGTCGTACCACGATTAAAGATGATTCATCTGAAGGCCGTTCAATAAGTACAACAACATAATTCATTAAACAAATACATGATCTGGTGTTATTTGATCGGTGAGTTAGAGTTCTTGAAATTTCTGAGACTATAAACACTTCAAGGGAACTTGTAGATTATAAAGGATCATCGAGAAGTAGCTCCACAGTCATTGTATAGTCGAGATTTTAGTAGGAAAGAGAATTCGGGTGGCAGCACTGACCGCGCGCCGAGCGCATATTTATTGTGTTCACTTAACCACCAAGGCAAGCTCCAAAGTCCAAACCTTAACAACGATGGAAGGATTACCTGCTAAAAACCGGATTCGAGGGAAGGAATGTCAGAAAAGTAGGAGTACCAACTTTCTCCTGTGCGGGTAACTTTTCGATGGTCCGTTATTTTACATGAAGAATTGCATACAAAAACTTTGAGCAGGGTGGGTGCCGCGGGTGCTGAGAGCAAATCACAAACGCATTTGTATAAAAATGTCGTATAATGTTTGATGCGTTTTAACAGCAATACAATTTATAACTGTGGGTGTGAGACTTAGATCTACCGTCACAGACCGGAATAGAAACAGCAGTCAAAGTCGTAAACCTAAGCCAGCTATTCAGCGCCAAAGAACAAAAAAATTGCTTCCAACTTCAGGAAACGTTATGACATCAGTCTTTTGGGGTGCTAAAGGAAATTTTAACTAATTTGTTCTCTTCAGAATGGTAAAAAGTCCAATAATTTTAAAGTAACTAGATAAAAACCATTCACTTTGTAGAAAAAAATGTTCATAAAGACAATGCATCTGATCACAAAAGTGCTTATAGATGCAGAAATTGAAAGAGTAGAATTGTTGAAGCATACACCCAATTGCCCATATTTGGTTTTCTAGGACTTCCTACTGCTTCAAAGCTCAAACTCGTTTTCATCAAATAAGAGGTGATTGCAATTGTAGAGCAATATTTTGCAGGTCTTCCGGAAACTCACTCCAGAGGCGGGGTAACTGCATTGGAACATTGCTGGAATAAATGAATTGATCTTAAGGGGAAAATGTTCAAATTAAAATACCACTCCTTTATTGATAGGTTAAGACGTTTTCAGATCTCCCTTATAATTCAGTTATGCCTGTTATAGGTCAACAGTTCACGTTTTAGCTCAGTAGCCGAATTTAAATCCGATCGACAACACCCAAAACGAAGTTAAAGTTAAGATGAGGAAACCACTGGAATATATATATATATATATATATATATATATATATATATATATATATATATATAAAGTATTTATTGATTTGGTTCACTTACGGAGGACGTAAAATGGCCGATAAATTTTGCACAGAGGCCACTTCTTTCAGGCTTGAGGTTTTAACATGCCGTAAATCTACAACACGGATCCACGACTTTACCTTACCTTCATACCTCGGATTTTTATACCCGAAAAAAATCCATCGACCCTGGACACGATTGAACCTATGAGCTTGGGTATCCAAAAGTAACGAAAAAGTGTGCCTTTACTACCCAAAATATTATTTTGATATCTCGGTTTCTGTGAATGTAGAAGTGTAAAAACTTTGTATATAGTGAGATTACTTGAAATTATTACGGGCCAGCAGATGCGGCTGAATAGTGCGAGAAGCTAGTCATCAAGGCTACAAAATGCATGTGCAGGCAGCAACTTGTAATTAATCTGAGGGAGGTTTTGTCAGTGGGTGGTGGTGCGTTCGCGTGTTACATTATGCTTTCATTGTGTATAAAATATCAGTGCATAAATATAATGTTGAAGAAAGGGTTTATATGAACGATACTTTGCTAAAGAGGATTCTTGTACAGAAGTACTCACAGTAACACGATTTGCAAGAAAATATCCTGAAATCATTTTCCAGTAGAGAAACTGTTCGTCAACTTGTTAAAAAATTACAAGAGACAGAATCTCTCAATGACGAGAAACATTTTCCAAAACGCCGCGCGTGTTCTTACGGAAGAAAAATTACATAAAATACAAGAATTTCTTACGAAGATCCGGCTATATATTGCAGCTTAACAGCATTATTTTCAGCATCTCTTATAACACAGGTTAGTACTTATTATTGTAAGTTTAAGTATAGTATAAGTTTACGCTTTTAGTAAAATGTAAATAATAACTTAACGCGGGGAAACTCTATCCCCCTTTTTCCGGTTGCAGCGGCTGTACTTTCCCAATAATCAGCAGCGCTTAGGCGGACCCCAACTTAAATAACCGCACTGTAGCATACAAATTGTTTGAAATATTGTATATTGTAAAGAGAAAGTGTGTTTTTTTCAGTGCTAAAGAGGTTACTGTTGGTATGTCAAGAAAAGAAAACACTAATAAAAATAAATTTATTGAAATACTTATGTTCTAATACTTAAGTCATGATTGTAGAATATTGTTTTTTATTTGTATTAATGTAGAATTTCCATTGGCTTAGTAATGAAATAATCGTAACATATAACTTTAGAACATATTTGTCCTAATACTTATGTTAAGTTTTTCAGCTTCCAGTTGGTGCTTCTGGAAGTTGAGAATCCCAGCCCTATTTTCTGGCAAATGTTCTTGACCGTCAGGAAGGAGGGATAACGACACCAAACTACCCTCATAATAATTCACCTGGGTAGAGTGACGTAAGAGTCCACACTCTCCAGCACACACATACAGAAGGGCTACTGGACTGTTTATCCTGCGGGCGAACAAGAGGCATGGGTTTATGGATCCTGCGCGGCAGGGTGGAGACATTGGCGACAAGGACTACCATCTAACTAGTGGACAAGTTAGCACACATACAGCGGCCCCATTGTCTACTTCTGGTAACCGAGGTGGGGTTCGGAAGGTTCTGCCCGTCCACCCCCGGCCCGGCCTGATTAGCTCCCCATCACACTCCACCCACCCTCTTGCAACCCCTGCCTCTCCTCCGCCGCCAGTGCACTGTACCTTATTTAAATGCAAATGAGCTTCATTTCGCAATATTAATGTGCTCCCCTTCTCTCTTCTACCTCCGTGGCCTGGCCCTAGCTGTAGGGGCTCTCAGCCTAGCCGAGTTGATTTAGCGAACCCGGTGTGAGGAGGTGCTTCAATAATTATTCAGCCATGTGTATGTGTGCGTGCTGTGTACCATTACACGACAACCCCTTCCGTACCTCTCTAACGTTAGCCACTCCGCCATCTGAATCTGATTCATTCGCAACAACGGGAAATGGAAGAGATCGGGGTGCCACGCTCGGCTCGATAAAACTACGGCTTCGGTTTAGCAGTACAAGAAGAGAGTTTGGCTACTTCAGCAGGCGGATCAAATGCTCTCCGAACCGTAAGCAATCAATGTTACTTACGATGAACGCCCTTGCGAAAGCCGGATATGCGACCCGATCACCTCTGGCAAATCATATAAGGAGTTTTGACCCTCTCGGTTGGTAACAGCACAGGCTCAAGATATGCAAATTTGAAAAACGTAGGGAAGAATCCTGTTAGGCCAAGATAAAGTTCTATGAGTCCTTGGATTCCTAATCCTAGGAATGGATTCTTAATTTTAGCTCCTTTAAAGAGCGCAAAAATTCTATGAAGTCCTCAAAACATCTGGGTATCAACAAATGGAGTTTACAATAAGAAAGCAAATTACAGACTTCTTTCAGAGCTCTTCATCTTTCGTTATTGGCACTGTAAAGAGTTTAATTAAGATTTACAGCAAGGATAAATATTTTTCCTGAGCATAAAAAATGATGTTGCAATTTATCCAAAATGCTACTGACTCTACGTATAGTCTCAGGGAAAACCTTCAATATTTTAAGTTCCAGATAGAGAAAGATTTTCTCCTTTCAGACTCCAATCTATTTACTATAAAAGTTGTTATTAGATAACGTGCAAATGCGTTAGGTCCGGAAATATGGATGGCCGAACACTTTTTCGTGACCCGTCATATTCAACTCTTCTTCAAGCGCATAGGTTTTGCTTCTCCCCCCCCCCCCCCTGCTACTCTTAGACACATGGAATATACAAAATCACTATCTCGGGAAAGCCTTTTAACAATTTTGATGGCGATGCCAGTAATCGCACTTTTACATAATTTATTGTTTCTTCTGAAGACCCTGGGAAGGTCACCTGTTGGAAATGATGGGTTTTTGTTCTGGTTGCAATGTAGCCACTTCCTGAGAAGAAACTGGCAACCATCTTCCGACCTACACTAATGGAGTCGTCATTTAGGAAGACCCAGAACGCCGACTGCCTCTTTGATTACGGGTCGTATTGTCAAATCAAAAAATTATTTCCTGGCATCTTCCACTCTTGCTGTTTTTTTTTTTTTTGTATGAAACTGCAGGATAACCAACGACAACAAAGATTCCTCAAGGAAGATATTTATGCAGGATTTCCGTCACCTGCGGTTAATGAATATATAGATACTTGTCTATCTTCCTGGAAGTCACTTCTTCACTATGGCTTCTATAGAGCAATGTTTCCATCTGTGATTACATTACTGGTCGCACGAAATACCCTCGAGTGACCTCCATTTTAGAAGCTAGTAACGAGCACACTACCATGATTAATATTCTGCTGCAGCTGCTTATTAACTTCTACTATAGTTACTAATCAAGTTAAATTACAGGAAATTTATATCTCTCATAGTTTCTTTACATTTCTAATATTAAATATCATCATATCGCCAGTTTTGCTCGCTTCTATTTTCTTTCCTCTCCCAAATGTAAACGTTGTCACTGTGTAAAATTATCAATATTTACCTTCTTGAGTATCACATACCATGGACCATATTCACCTAATAATAATATTGTTACAACTCTGAGTGCTTATGTTTGACCACAACTCATTAATTGTCTTTTTTTTCCTTGTCTCTTTCATAATAATTTATGAGATATTGACAACATTGTAAGATTTACACATGGTATTTGATAACGTAATATAGAGATTCAAGTACAATACGGATCATTTTTGCATACAGAAGAATGAACATCTGAGGAATGTCTCTCGTATAATTGTTTCATTGTCAGAAATGTGTTGGTTCTACTTAGCAGACGTCTCGATACGGTTGCTAAGGGTGACCCTGCACATGTCTGTCTCCGCTAATTTCTCATTAGAGTTCATCAGGCGTCTGTAATCAGTTCCCTAATGCTTCTTCGACAGTCTTCCTAAGCTGAGAAACAAACAGATCTGGAAGATATTGATACTCTACCTAACTGAACTATATATTGTAGCGTATTAAGGGCTTGGAGAAAGCAATAAGAAACCTTCATCACCAGAGCTCGGCAGTTAGGCAAAACGCCTTTTCTATATGAGTTGATATATTTAAGAATCAGATAGAAATCAAAATGTTTCCGTACATTTGGGGTCGGCAGGATCAGTTTTCATTTTGCCTTTTTTTTATTTTCTGTTTTGAATCTTCACGGTTCTTATGCGATTATTTACGCATTTGAAAAAAAAAAAACAAAGAATTTCAATATATCGAAGTGAAAAGTATTATAAAAAATAAATGGCATGTTTACCTCACAACAATAACAATATCTATTGAGAATCTTGTTATACTTTTATTTCTTTTCAAGCAGTCAAAAACTTTATCCTCAACCCATTCACTTAGTCTCTTTAAATAACGTTGCTTTCATTAGTGAAAGGGGCGCGCGGTTACCTCGGACATACGAATACCAGGAAATAGAGAGGAGGAAGAAAATACTCCTGGCAAATAATCATATATCGATTTGCGCAAGACAATTCCAGGAAATTTGTGGTGGGGGTAACTTCTCACCTGCATAAATGTAACAAACAATTAAAAGCGAGAAAGTTGAGAGCAGTAGATTTGTGCAATATAATGTGTTCAGTGCGTAAGTAAGAGAGATTCTAACCTGATTCCCTTATAAACGCATAAACAGTAAATGAACTCGACCAGGAACCACTGCGCATCTTTTACTCATTCATCAGGACTATTCAAAGCTACTTTACTTTTTCTTGATTAACATTTCCATGATTTCCAGAAAGATGAATGTTCTGTTGTAACTGACACCAGTCCTTCCGATATAACTTGTTTTAAATATGCTCCAATCACTTCATTGGAAGTAGAACATTCTTTTTACGTGAAGAACTACATGGAACCCACGGCTTTACTAACCTTCCGAAAGAAGCCATACTTAGGATTTTTACGCCCGAAAAAAATCCATCCACGCCGGCAGGGATTGAACCTGCGATCTAGGGTCTACGAGGCAAGTATGGTTACCACTAGAGCATCAAGACCGATCAATTAGTATACTGCATTTGATATTATTCCATTAACTATTAATATATACAATAAAACAAATAAAACAAAAATACTGCGTGAAAAAGTAAAATTTTCAGTTACACTATTTTTAAATTAAAATTAAGATAAAAGTTTATTGCATACCACAGAATGCATAAAATCCGTTTTTATAAATGTTTGCGCCAAATGTTTTCTTTTGAACCAAAATATTTCCTTTCATTTGTCAATCCCAGTAAAATACTTTAAGGAAAGAATATAAAATAGGAGAAAAGTGCATTAATTTGATTTTTATAACATTATACTACAATTTTATAATAGGCTTAAACTTATTCTTTAGAAAAAATGTAAAAAAAAAAAAACCTAATACAAATAATGGTATGATATAAAAGGTTGAAGTTTTTGCTATTTTAAGATTACTGAAGTTAATTTGATCGTTTTAAATGTTGAATACATAAAATATTTCAAATATAGCATTTAAATATTAAAAATGTATATAATGCATAAGTATTGGGCATTAAATTTTATAGCAATGAATGATCCGTTAAATAAATTAATACAACATATCGGTTGAGAGTAAAAAGAAACTGAAAAACAAGTTCACAAACATGGGCTTATGGTTCTACTAAATATTTCCATTTTGGAACTTCCTACTACATGGTGCCGCGGTCATTAAGCCAATACTTTATTGATGAGCTGAAAACATGGCTAAGTGTGATGGAATGCCCATACCTTGCTCTGGTCTCCACGACCTCTGTAACAGCCACCACCAGCACCTGATTTACCGAGAATGCTCTGCTGATGAGCCATTCTTACCTGAAATGAAATAAAACAAACGTTAAAGCACTGCAAAGTTTGTAAAACTGTCTACAAAAATGATTTCAAACTCATCTAGATTGTTTAATTCTAATTGTATTAGTGATGATTTGTTTTGATGATAGTTTATAATTAGAAATAGTGACTTTTATCATTTAGAAATACGCTAATATTAAGTGCTGTGCAAGCAAGTGAGTTGTGGTGCTGAATCAAAAATATACGGGGAAAAAATTGAAACTGCGGAATAATTAATTTTCCGTGATGTGTTGTAACACTTTTTCCACATCCTTAAAGGTTAATATGCTACTTTTTTTACATACTTTAGGTATTAAAAGATATCATTAAAAACTAGTCGCTTAACTGATTCAAAACGACATATTGCAATATTTTTTCAAATATGTAAAGTAAAATAAAATAAACATTTATCTTTAGAAGCAAAATTTTGTTTAATGTAGCTATGTTAAGATAGTATCTTAAAATTTAATATTTTATTACAAAAAAGGTTTGACATATTTGGAAATTTAAGATATTCTGTTGCTGTTTTTTATACTGAGTATTGATATTTTATAATTTTAACAGAATTAAAAAAAATCCCCCCTAGTGGTGATCTCAGTGATGAATAGTGTTGCCTCATATCGAAACACAGACCGTTTAAGAAAATTAATAGACACTTTTTATTAGTTCATGTTGGTTAAATAAAAAAATCCCCACAAATAATAATTTAAAATAACAACATATTTTTACGAAATTCACAACCATGTTAAAACTGATCCTCGTATTCATGAAACCATGAATAGTTGAGTGAAGCTTATTAAATTAACCTAAATGTTTTACATTTACATAACAAAATGGCAAACACTTTGGATCTAATTTCTATAATTATATAATGATAAACTTGAGAAGATTTAAGAATAAATTTTATGCTTTACTTGTTCTTAGTTTCATTAAATCACATATTATAACAATGTCCTGGTCAGTGACTTAGATAATAGAGACCCTTCCGGGAGGAAAAAATGAGATGAGTGAGAGCCTAGAGCTAGGGACAGTGAGGCGATGGTGCATACGTCTTATCCACACTGAGCACCCTGAAGCTGATAGAGCCTCTCGATAAGGAATTCGAGCTGCTTTCACACTAGATACCGGGCAGAAATATCCCATAGCCAACGCCACGCCGCACACAGCACCAACTCTCCTCGCCCGGCACTTTAAACTCTGCAAGCATAACCGACGGAATGAAATGGTAGACTGGAAAATTCGAGTATAGAAAATATCCAATCAGATTTCATTTAAACGACAAGAGGAACCACCAAAAACCCCAGGGGATTGAACTCGGACCCCCCGGTTGTGAATCCCAAGGTTTACGCCTGAACCACTCTCCTCGGTTTTGTGAAGCAACAAGTAACTTATGTATTTTTATTTTTAGAATACGAGGTCAATAGATCTTTTTGTAAAAATATTTAACATCCACATAGTTGCTAAATTTAGCTCTATGGAGTAGTTTTACTGTATATGCATTATTCTGTTACATATGTATATAGTAATAAATAATCAAATATATTATTAGAATTTGTGAACGACAGATTTAAATATGAATAAATTATTTTGCAATTTAAATTCTTTGTATATGTATATAATAAAAATAAAGTAACACTATTAGCAATGTAACAAATTAACAGTAATTATATATATTAATTATTTTTAAACACGAGAACAAAGTAATAATAATAAATAAAAGTTTGTTATATTAATACTTCTTTAAAATTGTTTGTTATCACTATGAATTATTAATATTCTCTGAGATATCAGTCATACAAAGCAAAGGGTTTCAAGTACGTCACCGATTCCACAGCAACTAATATTCCTGTTTAAACAGAAATAATAAACCCCTGGAGTGACTGAAACCAGAAACTGCCTATTAATACGGAGTATGCAGTTCTTCATAAATTCCCTTTAAATTCTCTTTTTATTAATATAATTTTTAAGAGCTTTAATTTGTATGGTCAGTTTGAATCATGAGCTCAGCGGGTGGATGAGCGCTGTACATCATTTAACCAAGGAGAGATGCTCAGATATGGATATTGCAGTACACGAATCAAGTGATAGCAAGAATTTGATTATCTTTATTGATTGCTCCAACAGCATCTTCTGAAGACCAGCCATGTCGAGGAGGTGAAAACTGTTAAGCCAGTAGTTCGAGTGTTCGGCACGCGAAATTTGAAACCTTTCCTTTTTTCTTTCAGTCTCTAATTGCTTTCTTTACTTTTTACTTCAATGTTGTTCTTTCTTCCATTTCATCTTTCCCCTTTCCTGCCACGCTACGGTTTTGTTTTTCTATTGCTTTTCATCAGTTTTTCTTTTATTGATTCCTTTCTAAATTCCCTTTCATCTCTATTACTCTTTACTTTGACTGCCAGTTTTTTTTTCATTTTCTTTCTTCTTTTTCTTCCATTCCTAATTTATACTTTCCCCTTCCTTTACTTACTTTCTAATTAGTGCCTTCTCCAGTTTTACTGTATCCCTATTTATTTGGATTTTCTTCTCTTTATTCTCGCTTTTCTTTCTTTCTTTCTTTCCTTCCTTCCTTTCTTCAGTGTGTACTTTATTTCCATTCTATATTTTTCTTCTAATCTTCCTCCCTTTTCCGCTTGTCTCGCATTCTTTACTTTTCTGTCATTTATCATTTATTTTTCAGCTTTTTTTCTTCCTCTTTTCTTTCTTTTTTCTTATTGCTCTTTCTTTTGCAATATGCTTTCTTCCCATCCTTTGCTTTTCTTAACATATTATTCGTTTTTTTCTCTCTCTCTCCACCATTTCATTAATTTATTTCTTTTATTTTTAATTTATTTTTAATTAATTTATTTATTTTTTAATTTTTGATGCCTGCATCCGAACTGAACGCAAACTACACTTGATTTAAATAGTTCCCGCCATACATTTATGAATATTTTCTAGCAATAATTTTGCTTTAGTAATTCTTCCCATGCCTATCCTGATATTTTCTTTAAGTTCCTGTACAGTATGGGGGTTATTCCTGTAGACTTTATTTTTCTACGTTTTAGGCACTAGTAACATTTATTTCACTAACACGCTATAGTATGTAGTTAAAACACTGGTGCATCAATACATAGACTTTAAAGTGCTCATTATTTTACATTAATTCCTATCATTTTTCTGTAAGAACACCAATGACAATCAAATTTCTTGTTTTGTAGCTGTACACAACAGATATAAAAATAAATCAATAATAAAGAAACAAAAGATACTGGAAGTGGCAAAAATGTCCTAAATTGTCTAAGGAGGCAATTATAAACACAAGAA